>OX418218.1:10909205-11280660 GCA_948455865.1 Conomelus anceps
CAAAAAGTAAATAAAATATTCCAACACGGTTGAAGATCGAGAAATATGTCCAGAAAACATGCTGAATAACATACTAAAAGTCTCCAAGAATCCTAGCTGTGTTTCGGCCGCCATCTTGGCAAAAATGTTAAATTTTTTGTCATCATTTTTTCAAATTTGAGGACAAACTAAGCGTCGGACAGAAAATCTAACTCTTGCTTTTTTGCAAGAAAATAGCATTTTCAAGGATTTAATTCCAGTATCCCTTTACCTCAAATAAGTCCCTCGAGTTTTTCAAAATTTTGGCAAATTTCCGGGAAAATTGATTATTTTGAATATTGAAATGGCTTTATCTCATTATGGCAAGACGTAAATTTTCAATTCAACTTTTCGCTGGGGGAAATTGAGTTCTCTACAATTTGAATTCACTTTTTATCTTCAGTTATTTCCCTTTTTTTATTTTCATTTTTTTTATCTTCAGTGGCTTCTGAGCTGCAGTTAGTTATTCAAACACTTTCATGCACCTTCAAAAACGTCTGTTCAGTGCTGACATTTGAAAAATATTTGAAGCAGTTCTCTTGTGCTGATTTCAGACTGCGGCTTGTCTTTTGCTAACATGGGAGAATGTCTCAACCATAGAAGGGAAGTGCACAATTACCCGACATCAGGCAGTTTGCCAGTTAGTGAGAACATTGTGGACTCGACTAGCGGCGATGAGAATCGCGGCGTTGGCAGAAAATCGAAGAGGATGGGTGGTGGGGGAAGAGGGGGCGGTGAGAAAACACTGCCAGCTTTGGAACCGATTGGCGCCGCCGAAAGACTACGCAAACGACCGTTGAGGAAATCGAGCTCTCAAGAGGAAAAAGCGGAAACGGAAGAAGATAACGAGGAGGAGGAGGATGATTGTGATGATGAGGAGAGTGCTTTTAGAAGGAAGGCCATCAGGAATGCTAAGAGAATGTCGGTTCTAGCAGCTCCCGAAGAAGTAAGGGTAAAGGCGGAAGCTGCCTTGCGGGAGCTGAGCCAGCAGAAAAGTATCCCTCCCAAAGAGAAGCCTTCAGCCTCGTGCAAGTATGGATCATATCGATACTCGAAACACTTTATTAGTTCCAGTGATACATCTGAGAACGCAGCCATGATGAAAGCACGTTTCGCGTCAATTGTCGACAAGAAGTGGAAGATGCCCGGTATCGAAGGCTCAGAACTGGCTGCTAGAAGTGCTCGTCGCTCTGTGGATGGTCTCGAGAATCTCGACGAAAAGACGGCTGCCATTGGTCGAACTTCTAGATTAAGCTCAGACCACGAACAGGACGCCAAGCTTGAACCCGACGTTCTACCCCTTGACCCCCCACCCGAATAGAACTTAATCTCATCAACAATAGTTGATTACCTGGCTGTGACCATTTATCAATTAATTTCTGTTTAATACGGTTGTATATGTTTGTTCCGATAATCGAGTGTTTTTGGAAGCGCTACGCTACTATTGTAATCTAGTAATCGTCAAGATTAGTGTAAAATAATTATGATAGTGGTATTTTGTAATGTAACACAGTGTTTTCTGTTCTATAATGCCTTGAGAAGAAGTAGTAGCTTTGATTGTTGTTTTATTATCAGATATTGAAAACATTTTGTTATGGCAGAATTTTTGAAAGATGGAGGATCAATATCAGGTGCCTTATAATTTTTATTATCTCCGCAGTACACCTAGAGTTGATTATTATCAACAAATTTGTAATACAAACACCTCATTAGTATTGGTGATGGTGATATTGTGGTAGATATCAATCGAATAATACATGATGTTGTCACAACCATTTGAATAATAAACATTTGAGATACTATAGTTTCGGCTGACACGTCATTTTAACTATAGTATCTACAATGTTCATTATTTAAGTTGTTGTGACAACATTTGTTTTATGTTTACAATATCTGGAATTTGACAATGCATGCATTTCACCTCGCCTTTCACCATTGAAAGACAAAACTCAATAGACTAATTTTTATTTTTTCTATTTTTTCATTAATTTCAATATTAGAAATCAATAATCAATCTTGCACATGCTTGCATTCTTATATAGACACTTCAAGCTGGGACAGCTCAAAGTAATAGCTGTTACACAAAGATTTTCTGGGAAACTCTTCAAATAAACCAATAAAAAGTTGACCCTACCTGGGAGGAAAAATTATAAAATGGAGGATGTTTACCGGTCGTATCTACGTAGAACCTTGTTTTATAAACCGGAAGAAGATTCCAGGGAAGTCACAATCGAGTTTGAGTATGCTCATGATGGTGAAAATGTTTAGCGAGGTTATCAAAATATCTTGAGGTAATTTGACATCTTGTTAGACTGGACTTGCCAATGGTGAAAGGTGATTTGTGAACTGAAGCACTGTAATGTGAGTGGACGTTTGTAGGTATTTTTTAGTATAAACAATTTCCAATTGAATGTCAACGGGATTGTGTGCTAAGCATGCAATTTTCATGAATGTTGTTCGATTGTATTTCCATATGAAAGGATAATAATCAGGTATAATGTGATAGTTTCACATTTGTATAATTTGTATTCAATTTTGTATCAGAGAAACTCTGAGGTGATCAAATAGCTGGCTAGACACCAATAAGGATTTTTATGGGTCTAAATAGTTTTTCTATAATGCTTGTGCAGTTTCAGTGAGGATTATTTTTATGTGTTTTCCTTAAATTCGAATGAAAATCGATTGATTATCGTGAATGTTTTTCTCTAGAACCTATGACATTGAAAATTCGAATAATGTATTTACTCCCATTATGCTAACATTACCAAAGTATTGAATCGATTTACCATAAACAATTAAGATAATTATTATGATTTGGTCACCTCTGAACATATATTTGAATTTAGTTACTTCCTTTTATAATATTTACGTTTCCATAAACTGCCGTTACGTGCCTTGTCACTAATTGAATATTTAAATCCAGTTATATTGATAGCAGGATTTGACAACAGTATTCATAATTTTTTATTAAGTCTGAGTTGTAATTTTTAAGACTTTCGAATGTTTCAAGTGTTCATTATTTAACTACGTTGGATATTATTCTATTATATTAATCTCAATTTCCCTTGGTTCGGTTTCATGTATTATTAATTGATTTTATTAATTGACGTTCGAATAAATTAATAATGTTTCTTTTTGTAAAATATCGCTTATAATCTATATTATGAGTTGTAGTTGGTAGAAGTTTCGATTGAGTTATCGGGTATGATGTTCAACTATCTTGACATTATCATACCGTATTATTTATTGTACATTAGTCAGTTGTCAATTAATTTACCATATTGACCCAACGCAGTCCCTACGTAGTCTTTCTATGATTAATTTATACCCTCCATGAGTTCTTTCTATGAATATTTAAAATGAGATACTTTTGTTTTGATTTAATTCTATCTTGTAAGTTCATGTATCGTTTGTTAATTGCAAAGATCTCAGTTGGAGATTATTATTAATTGTAAGCGAATCGTATATTCCCACAATTAATGCGTATTAAAATAATTATTATTTAATTTATTTATCTTTATTCAACAATTCCATTCTGTTGCAACATTTTTGCCAATCATTTGTGTAAAACCCAGAATCGATAGTCAGCAATCAGTATTTATTTAGCCAAGTATTCGTGTCAAGTATTTATATCAAGTATTCGTTATTTAAAATGAATAGCAGTTGATGTAGGGCCTAACTACCACTTTTATTGTAAAAACACTAGTTACTATAGTTTTGACAGTCTCGTCATCCTCAATCTATATCAAACTAGTGTAGCTCAATCGTAGTAGAGTATTCGTTGATATTTAAGCTACTTTTTCCAGTTTTAGTTAGAATAGAATGTATTTATTGCCAATCACAAGAAATGTAACAATATATCAAGCATTGTACATAAATTATGTGATGCATAAAAACTAGAAAATATTGGCATAACAATAACAAGTTTGATTGAGAATGACTCGACTGCCCAAACTATAGTAGGCTATCTCGTGTTTTTTTTTAATAATAAAAGAGGTTGAGACAACATCAAGTTTATTGGTGTTTATTGGTAATACGATACCAATATTGGCATTCTGGTAATATTCATTATGAGTATCTACCACATCACCAATACAAAGAAGATTATTCAAAAATTTTGATTTATTCCAGTAGATTTGCTGAGGATGTCAAGTGCATTGACAACTATTAAATTAAAGAAGACATTAAATTCTTGGATTTCTTGTTTCATAACGATCTGCGTTGTTAATATTAACTTTTTGTTGTAAATCTATGATTACATTAATTATATATTCACAATATAAAACTGACTGCAAGTCGTTAAATTTACAACAAAAAGTTGAGAAAAATTAAGCTTTTACGATTGCAATTTTAAGGAGTAACATTTTTTAATTTTCAGTTATTCAGTATCAAGTAACAATGGCACAATATACAGCTGCAAATTGAAAATGGGAATAATCTTCATTTTGAAAGTTAAAACCCAAAACTGGAGGAATATTGGGTGGTGTGAATGAGGGTGAGTGACTGGAGTTGACTGTTCGATCTGTTGAGTCGACGGGAGTCCGATAGGAAAGCGTCCAAACCCAGTCGCCAAGTCAAAGATATAAGTTACTCAACAGAAAACGTATTCACACCACCCATTGGATGGGATGTCATGATAATAATTGAGAACTGAGACATCTTGAACCAATATGATTGAAGCGTTGGTACAGGTGGATCACCGCGAGAATGGCATTGGACCCCATAAGAATACATGGAATACAATGTTAGCTGATGCTGTTCTCGTGGTGATCCACCTATATCTTGAATCAATATGATTGTTCCGCTTCTAATCCAGTGGCCGATCCAGACCGACCTTTGGGGGGTATGGAATACCCTCCAGCAAGATGGGTGGTCCGGGGCTCCTCTCCCGGGATAATTTGAGAATCAAAAATCGTATTTTAAGTGATTCTAAAAAAGCCCATCATTATATTGCATGCAATAAATGCTTTGATTTCTTCTACTGTGGCTGGCTGAAATGGAGTTTATTTCTGTGTCGCAAATAAGTTTGTTTGAAATACTGTAAGCTGAAGTAACTCATCAGTGAATAACTCCAAAAAATATCTGTAGGTGTTTGGATGTTCTCAGGCACATTAGGACTGATATTTTGAGTGAAATTTTTGTCTAGATGAACTTAAATTTAAGTTTAACACATTCTAGAGGCCTGGATGCTCTAGTCATTGTTGATACTCATCAGCTTTATAGTGACAGTCAAGCTCTATAGTATACTATCGGAAATGAAAGACTTTTTTTTATAAAAAGAGAGTCTTGGTTCCTGCATTAGATTTTTTTGACGAATAAAACCGAATTTTAAAAGATATTCAATACATAAATACATCCATTTTAGCCTGCATACTAAAACAAAGTGACTTGTTTCCAGTGCTTGAGTCATTCCCAAGTTCGTACAACTTTTTCGGTAAGATATTACAATTTTTATTTTATTTCTTTTAAACTGGTGGATCTGTGATACTCCCCCGAAAAATTGTTTGAAAAATAATCCCTCTAAAACCATATTTTAAGCCCATTACGGGTTAAGTTTCTAGTGGGGGGGGGGGGGGCATGGCCTCCCCTGGATCCATGCTTGATTTTACCAGTTACAAGTCGATGAGTGGTAAAGTGCTATTCCGTTATTTTTATTCAATAAAAATCTCCCCCAGTCGGATTTAATCTATGGGGAAAGTAGCCTAAAATTAATTTCATATAATGATGTAATATTTTTCGTTCAATAAAGGCATTTATTTATTTTATTCAATAAAAATCTTCTCACCTGCCCCGTCCTACTCTGAAAAATGTACTGTCCACCAATACTATTGGAGATTTTGCTTTATTGAATGTTATTTGAAGTTTTATACTTTTTACGCTTCTGTTGATATCCATTGAAATTCCAGCTGCAGTTATTAATGATAAGTTTCATTACACAATGAAGAACAATTTAAAGGAAAATAATTATTCTATTTGTATTTGAACAAAACAGAATTTAATATTCAAACATACAAATTCCAAAAATAAATTTCATCATAGTTTGGTCCACTTTTCCATTAACAAAAACTGACGTATTTAGATTGACATTTTGTTTTCTATTTTCAATATAAATATAACTCTAATATGAAAATTGAACACTACAAAAACTTCAATTTCACAAAATCATCTAAGAAAGTTATTTTATTCACTCCTTTTCATATAAATATATAATATATCACCAAGATTCTTGGTAAAATTAACTGTTATAAAATATTATTACATTAATAAAAAAGTTGATTATTATTTTGGTATAAAATAAATGTAAGAAACGATTTGAAACACCAGATTGACATTTCTAGTACCCAACAATTGTAATAATTATAAAACATGTAGTAATTTTATCCCGATTTATTTAATCATCATAATAAATTATTTTTTATTGTCAAGGTAAATTTAGAACTATTTATAAAAATACCAATAAATATTATATATTTTCATCCAAATACTCTGTTCATCCATGAAAAATAATTTATTGTCTTCTTCGATACAAATTATCATCATTTATGTAATGAGTCTTCTATTAAAAAAAATAATATTTGAAAGATGTACATAAAACGTTCGTAGATTCTCCTTGCAGTAGCTGCTATAAATTTTCTTAGTTATAAACAAATATTTCGACTAACAGATTGAATGCATTTTTCTTGGTCATTCGTAACAAAACAACAGTATTTTATAATATTTTTTTTGATTTACAACAACATCGCAATACACAACACTACAATCAGAACAATGTATTGAGATCAAATGGTTATTATCATATAGTTTAACAAAGATGAACACTGATGCAGCCACAGACTTCATGAAGCGATGTTCCCAAAACAATTGCTTTATTGATACACACAGCAGTATAGTGATATTTCAAGCGAATGCTACTGATACAACAAATTTTCTATGTAATAAATAATTTAAATCGTTGACAACGATAATAATAATGTAGATAAAAAATAAAAATTATTAATAGAAAAGAAAATGTTGAGAATATGTTCAATCGTTGAAGCATAATCTATTAACTGATGTACCAATAATTTTAAAATTATCAGATAACTCAAAAATCCAATGAAGAGTCAATCAGGGAACAGAAATGATAGATAATTCATACATAGGCCATGCTGAAACTGATGCTTACAATAAAATGTGAAAATATCAATGATTAGAAACTTTCTTTAAATTAATAAAAATATCAAGTTCTCAATATATTTAAAATACAGGCAGTTATAACTTTAATAATACAATATTTTCGATCAACAATTTTTTATAAATTTACTTGCTCTTGACCAAATTCAAGAATTCTTCGCGAGTCTTGGGGTCATCTCTGAAAACTCCAAGCATAGTTGAAGTTGTTGTCTTACTGTTTATTTTCTGGACTCCCCTCATAACCATGCACATATGACTGCAAAAAACAAAATAACAGATTAGAAAAATAGTGCTACTAACTAGTGTTGTCAAGTTTACAAACAAATATTATCCCGAGATGAACAATTAATTCCGAGAAAATATTTTGAATTAAAATTATTTATAAATATAAATTTAAGTTGATTTTGAAGGAACTGACAAACAGATATAACATAATTTTGAATTCCTCAAATTAAATTTAACTTACTTGAATTTAATTCAATTTAATTGTATGGTACTGAAGACTTCCGCAATGGAGGATATTGACAGCATCGTTTCCCGGCGGTGACTAAATATTTTTGTGTAGTAGCATTCATCGAATTCCATCAGTTATTCAATGCTGGTGTCAATATCCGCCATTGCGGAAGTCTTCAATAGGCCTATAATTAAATTGATAGCTTTTTGGAAATTCGAAATTAATACATTTACATTGATTATGGGTTGTTCCATATCAACAATGAATGATTTATCTACCCAGTCTGTATGGCAAACACTTTTGATAATGGAACAATGATCTAAGTCATTAGAGCATTAGTTATTTAGAGCTTAGTTAAAAGAAACAATAAAAATTTGATTTGTTAAAATCAAAACTAAAACTGTATTTTTATTAAAATTATGATTTTTACTCACTTATCCTGGAGCGATGCATTTCGCTTCCAAAAAGAAATAAGGCTACCTTTCTTTTTATAATAAGTAATATGAAAAAATACGTTGAATTGAAAAAAATAGCAATACTACTATTTTCAAGATAATTATCTACTGTATGAAGATGGATAATAACATCAAAGTTTTTTCAACGTTTTAAATTTTGTTACTTCTGAAAATTTGTAGTGGATAGTTCGATATCAGCAGTAATTTATGCAACTAAATTTATGTTCATATTATTCTCTACTAAGCTTATATTTATTTATTTTTATTTCACTGGTTTTCTAACTTATTTAGCAGAACTTTGTGTAGTAAGATTAAATATTAATTCTATAGAATCCATCAAATAATATTCTTTCTTCTTGGAAGCAATAATGTTCCCCTTTCTTATAAAAATAGTCTTGAATTAAAAACTTGAATTTTTTTAATTATCATAAACTAGAAAATAGGCCTATATTAAAAATTTTGCGGAAAAAAATACGAGGGTTTGGCTGTCATCGTTGCAATAATTAACTAGTCCTTGTAATCTCCCAGTTTTTCCAAGTAAGTTATTTTATTTCATTGGTCGGAGCAATAAGTTTGATTTTCATAAAAAATCTTCTCTCAAATCAAGCAACAATAAAAATTTTAATAAAATGTAAAATGTACACCTTTCGCTTTTTTTTAGGATGAAGCCCACATAGGTCTGAGACCTGTGCGTGAGTAATGATGTGGATGATGATGATTGATGAGTTGGACCTACAGTTTTAGGTGGGTTCCGCACCACCGGGAAGTGATTTTACAGCAGGTTCTTTATCTGTCAACATATTCACTTTTCATTCTTAGGTATTCCCAAATGTTATTATCTGTGCAATCTGATATTTTAACATTGTTATTTTTCTTAAGTTGAACTTTTTATTAATTTCACTGTATCATTATCTGATTCATCTTGTTTGTGTCTCACATTGTTTGCTAAGGTTTTTATTAACATCGATTAATTAATTAACGGCGAGTTGAAACTACCCCTTAGGGGTCTCCTCACCAATAAATCCATACGCTAATAATAATAATAATAATAATTACCTATATAAATAAATAATCATTAATAATAAATTCGGTATCAAATGCTATTTTCCCTTTCGAGTAAGAAATAAGACACAATAGGTTTTATTAGTCGGATGATGCTTACATGAGATTTGGTACTAGTGTTAGTGATGTATGTAGAATGGGTGAATGATGAGAAATATCCATGGCAAAATGAAATAACTCATCAAAATGAAATGACTGTTGGGGAGTTTGATGATTTAATAATCTTAATATTACTGGTTCTATTTTTAAAGTTTTCAAAGACCTCAAATTAATTAATTCAACGGAATAAGGTACGGTACTTACGCGGCTTCAACGACGACTGCAACACCAGCTGGCTGGACTGCTTTGGTGACTGCAATAGCTATTTGTTTTGTCAGACGCTCTTGAACTGTAAAAAAGTAAATAAAATTGATAAGCGTTATAAAATATGAAAAAATAAGGGAAAATCGTTTATTTTGTAGCAATCATTGTAAAGGAAGCTTATAGTAATTTATGCAATCTCTCAAAGACTTCTGTTTTGGTATATTTATATCAAGATTTATGATAGCTATCCATGTCATGTAGACTAATATAGGCTACATATAAATTTATTCATAATTATCCACATAATCTTACATTATATTTATATTCATAATTATCTACATTATATAAAATTGTAGTTTTCATTGCTGAAAGATTACTTTGGAAATATCAATCTATGTTATGTTTCAATCTAGTCTATGTTTCAATGCCTTATTATTATTATTATTATTGTTGTTATGATTATGATTATTATTTTTTTTTTCGGTTCGACTATTTAGAGATCACGATTGTAGAGTATTAGAAGCACATTTCAATTCCTTATGGTTCTTCTTTCCCAAGAGGCCTTCATCTGTTCAGAGAACCGCTGTTTTCGTTCCTCCGTCCACCTAGTTCCTATTATTATTATTATTATTATTATTATTATTATCATCATTATTATTATTTTCGTAAAGCTCCCAAGGTGGAAGATACTAAGTAACTCCAGTTCAATTTTTGGAATTGTCCTTTTTGTTTGCCCTCTAGTTTTTCATTTTCTGCGAGAATTCAGTTTTTCTTTCTTTTGTTACGGTTCTTTGAGCTTTCGAGACTGGTTCAACCTTCCATTTTTCAACTTTCATTCTAAATTTGTTCACTGAGTAAATTTTTTTTCGTAATTTTGGCCAATTCTTAATCTCTTTGAACATTTCGTATTCATTCTCCCCCATTGGCTAGTGATGATATGTATTATTATTGTTTCAAACAATTGTTCCTATTATTCTAATAACTCCTTTTCTGTATGATCTATAACCAACTTTTTACAACTGACAATAAATTTTCTCTAAACATTCTTATATTTCAGTCCACCTCTTTGTCATTGTAAAAATATTAATTCATGGTAGGCCTGATTCCTAGGCTTAAAAATAATAATTTATTACTAATGTATAATAATTAATTATAATGCTCAATATAAAAACAAATAAAATATGGTTAACAGTTGTTCAGTTCAAAAACAGTAATTATAATATATAATGAATTTATAGTATGGGTTTATTGGCCTTCTAACCTCAATACTAGCCCTTACTATTCACCCCATATATATATATATATATATAAAAAACTAGAAAAATAAATTATTACTATAATGATAATGGCACTTACCCTGAAGCCTCCTGCAGTAGATTTCAACGATTCTACAAAAGAAGAAATAATACAATTTTACAATTTATTTATTCTTACAAAACTTGCATACAATTTGCCACTCAAACTTGAACAATAACTTACATCTACGAGAAATACATCAATAAGAATAAAAATTCTCACATTTCGTGAAAAATAGTTTTTTTCATACAATAATCAGAGTGGAAGACTCACAAAGACATCAGTCTGGATGAGAGTTATCCATCTGTATAAGAGAGAGTAGGGATATCATGTAAGTGTGTGTGTGTGCATATGTTGTGTGTTTTTGTCTTCCAGATTTCACACAATCGGCAACGATTTGAAAAATTAAATTTGGCTGAAAGCTTCCTCCAAACTCGATTCAGTGCACCTCTAGGCCCGATTTTGTATTTTTCTTTCAGACTTTTCAAAATTAATGTTTAAATTTCACTGATGGACAATATTACTGTTTTAAAAAATGTGTTTAGATGCAGGAAGCTCATAGAACAGCTGATACGCCACTATGATGCAAAAACGTTCGTCACAAGCCAAAGCAACACATTTGTTCCGTATCAATATTGCAATATTGCAGCTCCTTATTGCCTTTTTGGAATTGTATTGACATTGGCAGTTGAAATCCATACATCAAATGTCAAATTTGAACATCCCGTTACAAAGCACGGGTAAACCACTAGTATTACATAATATAATTTGTGTAATTTAATCTATGATGAAAAAGTATTCACATAAGTTACTAAAAAAAATTGTGAACATTGTTTAAAAATATCAGTTACAGTTAATACAGTCAATTACTGTATAGAGACATTCAACAAGTACTGTAACCTACTTATAAGATAAACTATGTTTAGTTTTTCTGTCTTTAGCATACATGAGATTATGAGTAAGTTACAGTACTTGTTGATTGGTAATACAGTTCAATACAGTAATCAATATTTTTGAACAATGTTCACAATTTTTCTTTGGTGAAACTCAAAACATTAACAATAATTAATTTTTTCTTCATACCTTGATGTTTTAGGATTAGGACCTACCCTGCCACACAACTATTCCATTAAAAAAAAACGAAAACTCGCAACTAAGTAGAAATAGAAAGGTTTCAGTTATTAATAAATAAAAAAAAATATTTTAGTTATCAATAATTAAACCTTTTGAATTATTGAAAACTATTTCAGTTACCAAAGAATGAATGTCAAATGAATGTTCTCTTCCCCTCACCTTGCAAGTTTGCTCAATCCTAGAATTTTTTTGTTTGGAAGATATCCAATAGAAACTTTCCCGTAGAATGGTACCAAGTGGTGCTCGCACATGGAAAACATCTCGATGTCCTTGACGACAACCATCTCATCATGATCCTCATCGAATACTGCGTCGTTAAGAACATCTATAACAATGAAAAGGAAAAATATATAGAAAAAATTTAGTTTTCAAAATTACTCTTCAGTACTTCAGATAAAGTTCACTGTGTACTGGATGACATGGACTGTACTGGATCACTGTACTTATGAAAGTCGAATCAGAAATTTAGAAGAATTTTCTATTCTTGTAAGGTAGTTATTGTATACAGTATTTGTTTCCCCAAACATTTTTTTGGGGTTCACAAATGAGGTTTTTTGGGGTCACAAATGAGGTTTTTTGGGGTCACAAATGATGTTTTTTGGGGTCACAAATAAGGTTTTTTGGGGGTCACAAATGAGGTTTTTTGGGGGTCACAAATGAGGTTTTTTGGGGTCATAAATGAGGTTTTTTGGGGTCACAAATGAGATTTGTCGATCATTTTTGCGAGATTGCCCTTCCTTCCCACCCCTTCTCTAGTAAATTTCCGATTTTAGAGCGTCCGCCGGTGGATCGCCCTAGGAACCACCAGCATAAAAAAACTCTTTATCAGCATTACAAACTAGAATATCCTAGAGTTGAAATCAATTCATAGCAGCCTAGACTACTGAACTGTTGCTGTAATAATGAATTGCCAAATTATTCGGTTGCTAGGATACAGAAGTCGTATACTGTATAAGAAGGAGCACGGTAGAATGGGAAACCTTGCGCCTATTATACTGAGAGATAGTGAGTGGTACAGTAGAGAAAACTGCTGAATAAAAGAAAATGCTGTAACCAGTCGCCTGTATTATAATGTGGTGTGGCTGTATAAATCCACAGGTGGTGTTGGAAGTGGTCGAGAGAGTGGGGTGGCGATGTGAGTGAGGGGGGAATATAGGGTGAGAGGGTGGTTGTGGTTTGATAAATCGCTGCCAGTGACTCGACGGCTAGCACCTCTCACACCCACCGCCACTCTATTTATTCTGAAGAGCACAATGGCAATTCCTTGTAAAGTGGTGAGTGGAGCTCAGGTCTTGAATGGGTGAAAATCTTCCGTCGCATTTCTCCACTTCTCAATCTCTTCGCTCCTTCATTTCATTCACCCTTTGAACCGTCCATAAAAGCCACTCAGCTCGCTTTTCCTTTTTCCTCGACTAATTTCCCCGGTCGCCGGAAACTTAGTTGGCGACGACTCGTGCTGCTTCCTGTCCAGATGACCGTGATTTTCGAGATGCACTGGAAATTGGTTGAGTTCCTGGGAGCCTTACCGGTAAATGTTACCGGTGACGTCTGATTGGTCTATTCAAATGTTTAACATCTATAAATAATTTGAATAGACCAATCAGACGCCATCAGTATCATGACAATTATTGTTCCCGCCATGTTGTACCGGTAATGTCTGATTAGTCTATTAAATTTTTTTAACGTCTATGAATTTGAATAATGCTCAACCGGTAACATTTATCGGTTAGCATTTGTTCGGTAGAATTTACCGGTAAGCTCCTATGAATAATTCAACCATTGACTGTGATTGTGTTAAAAAATTTGTTAGGATTTTCGTGTCATGAAAGCTGTATTAATGTGTTTTTTCTTGCTAGCGATACCTACATAAGACTTTCTGATTGGGCAATGAGGTGAATGACTATACACCGATGTTATAAACAATTGATCTACAATTTTAGGTAGGTTTCGAACCACCTTATCCACCAGTAAGTGATAATAAAGCAGATAATAAGGAAATTTATTTCAGAATTGCAAATGAATCGTATTTGAGGTCCGATACAAATAGAAAAGCAGGCTTGTTGACGCATGGTGACTTTCTGTAAAATACAGTAATTAATTGAACCTCAC
The DNA here is from genome assembly GCA_948455865.1 of Conomelus anceps. Lineage (NCBI taxonomy): Eukaryota > Metazoa > Arthropoda > Insecta > Hemiptera > Delphacidae > Conomelus > Conomelus anceps. Next base: position 10,923,210 of record OX418218.1, read on the forward strand.
CACTGGATCTATTAACTGTAGCTCATCTATTGGTAGATTATAGCTGAGCCTGCATTTATAGCTAATTCATTGATTTAGACTGAAATGTCTTCTAAAATTCAGCCAAAACTGACAATTTAGTAATTCAAGGTATTTTGAAAACAAAAAAAGATAAAGATAAGCTACAAACTCCTGGGCCCTCTCTGTAAGGGTGACCGATTCTATCAGCCAGCAGAAGAGCCTCTGCTTTCTGCTGTAAAATCACTTCCTGGTCGTTCGGAATTTGGAACCCACCTAAAACGATAGGTTCAACTTATCAATCATCATCATCCAACTCTTTACCCTCGCACATGCTTCATCCTCAAATTTTTTTTAAGGATTCTCCTATATATTGAGAGACAAGTCTTTAAATAAATCCATCGATGATGAAAATCAAACAAGTATTTTTTTCATGATGATATCAGCATCAGTTTGAGACTTGTGCTTGAGTAGAACCGAGTTGAATGATGAAAAAAGATGCCAGACAGAATGGGAATCGAACCAGGAACCGCTGGAGTGGCTTTCAGAGTAGATTATCAAACGATAATCGTCCAAAAACAACGATTACGGTGATATGGTGTTTGAAGTTTTGTTAACGCACAAATTTCCGTTTCTAAATGAGAAGGAAATTCGTTCTATGGCAAGTAGGAAGTAGAATGAATGTCGGCTATCAAGTTCACCGTTCAACTTCAAAGGTCTGGAATGTTCTTAAACGTGAATTCATCCCCAAAATGAGCCTGTATTATTGAGCTGAGAGCTGAATAGTTTCGTGAACCCAATAAAGAAGCCCGAAAGTTCATAGGTATACTTAAACCTAACTCCTATTCTATAGAAAGTCACTTGAATATTACATGTAACTACGTGTTGAAACAATTGGATAAATTAAATCGCTCTTGAAAATCCATTTTTCTTGAAATCAAGTTTGGCCTACTTTTGTGCTAACTTTAAAAAATACAATACTTTTTACAATAATAGAAAATAATCATAATTAATTGTATCACATTCTAATTAATTTCACAAGTTAGCAATTAAAGTAAAGTAAAGTAATAGCAATTAAAGGAATTCGAAATTAATAAAAATTCTGTCTAATTAATTTGTTGCATTTAAAATGATGGTTTGGAACCTACCTAAAATTGTAGGTCCAACTCATCAATCATCATCCAACTCAAAGCCTGAGTTGGATTATGATTACCCAAGCACAGGTCTCAGACCTATGTGGGCTTCGTCCTCCACAAAAAAAATAATAATTTGGAAACAATGGCTGCGCTACAGGAAACTTGCACAAATGTAACTCCCAAAAATGTGTGAAGCTCAAGAAGATTGTTCAGAAAATATGGAACAGAAATAAAAACAGCCAGACAAGAAAACCATCTACTTGAAAATATATATCGTGTAAGAACACATCACTTTCTACAAAATCTAAGAATTTATGTTCAATGCATCGAGCCATTGGATGAAATTTGGTTTTGCCTGATGCACTTCTTCAACATGTAATATAATAATAATAATAATAATAATAATATATTTATTGCCAAATCATTTTCACACATTATACAGTAAGATATCAAAAAAATATCCAGAGCATCTACTTGAAAAGATTCAATGATGATGTCTAGAAAAGTTTTGATTGCATTTCTTATTTTTAACAAAATTCAAGTCAGAGGCGAGATAAGAGACAGAATCAAAGGATCAAAAGTTAAACAACGAGAAAGTCGATCCTTTGACTGGTATCAAAGTACAGTAAGTCTCCTTGAAAGGGATGATATATTTCGCTTTGAACTGTTGCGCTAGCTGCATTATAAGTGGACAACTATTCGTCCAACTACGGAAACTGTGTCTGCAAGTGAAGTTTTAACAAGCCACCCACTTGAAGGGGGACCTTCATCTACACCCCCACCCCCTCCCTAGAAAGGGGGACCTGTTGCTAAGGCGACAGTGTTGCTGCCAAGAGTGGAAGTTCAATCGGATTACAATATTCGATTATCAAAGAGGAGATGAAGATTGCAGCTCTGGCTGCTGGTATCGAGTGATGAACGACTTTCTGCGCTGCTATCAGAGCCAATTTTCTCTTCCATTATGGCCTTTTTGCCTCTGCTCCACGTTTGATTAAAACTGAATACCGTTAACAAAGATATCTACAGCTTTCCCAATTCGTTACCATAGTTACTATAAAAGTAATATGTTACTGCAAGAGGAATGCTGCCAACTTCCCACAGAGTATGTAATCTATATATCTTGAACTCATAGAAAAGAGTGACTCACTGTATAAATCATAATAATACATAGGCAATCAGGCCGTGCGCCGTAGCAGGTATCTGTTCAATAAGATAAAGATAAGCTACCAACTCCCGGGCCCTTTCTGTAAGGGTGACTGATTGGATTGGCCACCAAAAAAGACTGTTCTCTGCTGTAAAATCAATTCCCGGTGGTTCGGAACCACCTAAAACTGTAGATCCAACTCATCAATCATCATCATCCAACTCATTATCCAAGCACAGGTCTTAGACCTATGTGGGATTCATCATCGGAAAAAAGTCATAAGAAAGAATGACTTTTTAGGTTTTTGAGAGTACTTTAACTTTTCTGAATTTGAGAATGTGTCTGAGAATTTGCGTAGGTAATGAGGAGAATGATGTTATGAATTCACTTACACTCTTATAATCTTAATAAATGTGAACATTTAGTTACTTATAAGTTTTTATATTTTTTCTTTGGTTATCAATCACTGACAAATTTTTATCCACCTTCCAACTTTCCTCAATATTTTGATTTCTGTCAATTAAATTATTGTAATATCGACCATCTTAATTAATTATTAATATAGGTGGTACTCAATAATATACTGAATTACAGCTCATATACTGAATTACTTCTCATGAAAAATTCTGCCAGAAACATTAATACAAAAGCTCTAAAAATTTACAGATTTTAATGTTTACTTGTTCAACAATATTGAGGAATAAATGAATCGATTCAGCCTACTTCTAATAGACTGAATTTTTAATTTCTGTTGAAATTTATTGATTGATGTTTGTGTGAACCAACCAAATAATTATTGATCAATGTTTGTGATGTGTTCTTCAGCTATTCATCAAGGAATTGAGAATATTATTAACTATCGTCATCAAATATTTTCAGTTCGCAATACATGCCTGTAAGTTATATTGTACCACATCTCTTCTGAACAAAGGAGTTCTATGAACAAAAATTAGACCTACCGATCAAAGTTTTTGTCTAATTAGCAAATATTTACAAACTTCGAATTTTACAAAGTTTCAAAATTAAGTTTGGAATACTTACAAACTAGGCTATTCACATTCCAATGAAAAAAAAATATGAATATTTATTTTGCCAAGAAAGAATTTTACAAAACAATAAGAAAAATTAATACAAAATATATACTCTAGAATATAGAACTTTAAAGATTACATGCTCTTTATTTTAGAAAAATCTGCAAATGTTGTTGTTTACAATATTGGGGAATGGATGAATTGATTCAGTCAATTCAAACACAAAGATATTATTAGTGCTTGATCAGTTTTCAATAGAGAATTCTCGAACTTAATCAATCCTGAACTCAAACTCAAGCTTGGGTTTGCACGAATAGTCGGTTTCTGTTTCTGTTTGATAATGGATGCTGAACTAATAGGATGAGAGTTACACCAGTTTGCTGTGAATCAAGTGAAAATAAATTATTGATCCTTACTGAGTACTGACCAGGAGCTAGAGGTTTCTCTTCTCTGTTACATAAGTAAAAAGTAATTACTGCCAGATTATGAATCGTTGAACAAATTCAAACAACTGATCAAATAATAATGATGATCCTAGAGCTATTTTCAAAATTAGGATATTACTTCCCCCATTACAAATCTTTTAACTTAAATTACCAATTATTATTGATCTATCCATCTATACTACAAACCATAGAATTCCTGATTAAAGAACCAGAACCTTCATTTTTAATCCATTTAATTGACTCACGAGAAAATAGTTTTTTTACAATAATAATCGCAATCTTGAATATATAATAGTGCATTTTTATAATCTAATAATATATTTTAACATTCTAATAAGTATATGCACTTTACTATTTTGAACTTTGTAATCAAATTGCAGTCTCTTGCATCTTTTAAGATCAATAATTTTGTGTCTTGCATTGTTTAAAAATTTAAATGAAATGGAATGAATAAACTATTGTATACTATCATATCAGGTAGAGGCAAATTGATTGATTGAATTGACGTTAATATATGAATATAATAATTATGATGAATGCTAAAGAATCGAAAAATTTACCTCAATATCAAACTACGATTTATAATGTTTTTAATTAATTTCAAGATATGAATAACTACAACAGTTAAATTTTGAATGATTTAATGAACATTTTACATGTGTGATATGTATGATGTTAAAAAAATGAACAGAAATTTACATGTTTCTTGAATATAACTCTAAACGGCCATTTAAGCTAAACGCTTGCTTCGTTATTGTTCAGCTATCAATTTGCGTTTTTAAACTGTCGTTTAGCATAAACTTAGTTTAGATTAAACTCAGTTCAAAGGCTCATTGTGCATACGGGCCTAATATAACTCTAAACTTCCGTTTTTGCTGAACGCTTGCTTCGTTCTTCTTCAGCATATCAATTTGCGTTTTTAATTGTCGTTTAGCATATGATTAGTTTAGATTAAACTCAGTTCAAACGCTCATTGTGCATACGGGTCTAAAGTATGTTTTAGTTTGCAGACAGACATCGTTACTATATTTGATGAGAGCGCTAATGACTGATACCTTCACTAACCATCATTAAGTAAGCATATTTAATGAATAAATAATTATATGGAGTACGGCCTGTTGAGCAGAGTGGACTACAATTTCCTTTGATAAATAGTTGTACAAACAGGTTGGTAATACCTTTGCAGGATTGCATGTCAGCGTTTTCATTGTGGGATTGCAACATCTTATACAATGATTCTGCTCTAGGTGAGGTGAGATTCATTTTGTGATTGAATTGCCTGCCATGCTCTATTATATTTCACACTATACTGTATTGCTCTGTATTCAAGGTGGCACTCTCTTTTGTATTGGATCAATCTTTTGGAGCCTCAAGTTACTAAACATGTAGGTATTTCATTTCAGTTTTCAGCCTTGTTCTGCACTAGCACCAGCTCCTGTTCGGCCGTTCTCATGTCCCAAGGCTCCTAGACTGACAATGCTCCACTTTAAAACCGTCTGATGCAACAACTGCTTCAAACTAAGTCAGCCAATTCAACTTCAGAAGCTTGTTTCATCTTAAATACAATTTAATCCCCCGTTATTATAATGTATTTTTTGTTATGGAAAGCGAATAGTTTTGGTTGCATGAGAGTCCCGAAGGACACTTCTACCTTGCCGATTTATAGGTGTCATTTGGAGATGGCAGAGGGCATAGCCCCCCCCCCCCCCAGATTTGCCTAAAATGCATGTATTGATATTAATGTCAATGATATTATTTTTTGGAATAAATTATTAACTAGGTAACATATTAAGATAAACACAAAATTTAGTCAAAATTCAAGGAATTCAGATGGAATTTTGTTTTAATCTACCCAATCCCTAGTGAGGAGGTCTGCCTGCAAAATAAACCATACCTTAGATACAAGAATCAAGTAAATTTCCTTTGTAGTGGCGAAGGTGATATTGTGGAAGGTATCCATAATGAATAATAAGACGAAATTGTCACAACCACATTTATTAAAAATATTGAGATACTAGTTTCGGTTGTTATACCATTATAAACTCATGTTTGTTTGAGATTGATAATGGTATAACAGCCGAAACTAGTATCTCAATATTTTTAATAAATGTGGTTGTGACAATTTCGTCAAGTAAATTTCTTTGTATGAGAAGCGTTCATATTAACTTTTTATTTTAATTTTAAGTTATGCCACACCTTAAAAATGTTCATTAAATGTTTGCCCCCCCTCCATTAAGTTAAACTAAAATGGTGCTCCTGATAGGATAGGTTTTACTTGTTTCAAATAACTCAATCCTATTATTTAATAAAATTATTTCCAAACAATCTCCATAATTACAAAGTTGATTCTATTATTAAAATCCATGTTCTATGCGACTTGTGTATTCTATTCTTGTGGACTTATCTGAGAAATATGCATGGCTTTGAAAGTTTACATTACAACGCGGACAGAATTTTGAAGTGGTTCAAATTATGGTATTCAATGGATATGATACATCCTAGGTTGGCCAAAATTTGAGCGCTTTATGTTCCTAGTTTGGATACATAGGCCATTAGATCTGAAAACACCTGAGCGCTGAAGCTTATTCGAGCCTTGAAGGGCTACCGTAATAAACATTAATTTATTGATTGATGGGATTACCCATATTGATGATAAACACTGATCAAAGTTAAGAAAGTGGGATTTTATACTCATAATATTGTACTTTGTACATCAGTATTTGAGGAACTAGCTGTAATTTCATAAAATTAAAATACGTGAGTATTTGAGGAAGTATTTTTGTTCATTATAAGTACGGACTAGTACTCTAATTTGAGAAAATAAATTAGTATTTAATACGTATTTTTTGTATGAAATATTTATTTATTTTCTCAAATTAGAGTAGGCCTACTAGACCATCAAATACATACTAATAATGAACAAGAGTATAAATAATTCCTCAAATGCTCATGTATTTTATTAATTTACTCAAATAGTAAGTTCCTCAAATACTTATGTATCAAACTCTTTCGAATCTATTTAAATATTAAAACTCATAACCTCAAGTTAAACAACTAGTTCCCCAATAACTGATGCACAAAAAAACAAATTTTGTTGAGCTATTTATTGCATTATTTATTGGGGAACTAGTTGTGTAACTTGAGGTTATAAATGAGTTTTAATATTTCAATAGATTCAAAAGAGTTTGATAGTTTCTGAAGAACTAGTAACTTTCTATAATATTACGATATACATTGGTATTTGATTTAAAGACGTTTTTCTAATTTTAAACATTACGGTACTATTTAAGAAACAAGTACTTTTATTCTTGTGACTTTTATTCTGGCGTAATACATAAGTATTTACAAGTTAGTTTGAAGTGACTGACAATTGAATAAACTGACAAATATACATAAACAGAATTTATTAATTTCGAATTCCTTTAATTGCTATTACTTTATACTGAAGACTTCCGCAATGGCTAACTTTAATCGCAAACTAACTTGTGAGATACGAGCCGATATGGCCAAGTTGAAAAGGAATGCTCCTGTGCAGAAAGGTCTCCATGGTCTAGTGGTTAAGGCGCTCAACCGGCAATTGAGAGGTCCGTGGTTCGATTCCCGGTGGTGACTGATATTTTTGTACAGTAGCATTCATCGATTCCCATCAGCTTTTCAATGCTGTTGTCAATATCCGCCATTGCGGAAGTCTTCAGTATAAAGTAATAGCAATTAAAGGAATTCGACATTAATAAATTCTGTTTACATAAGTATTTTTAAATTAGTACATTATAAACTAGTGGTATAATTTTATGAGAGAAATTAGTATTAACTTTTTATGTGAAATTTAACGACATGCAGTCAAATATTTGTTAAGAATAAGTATAATAACTCACTTAAACTGGCCGAGTACTTTCGAATCTATGAGATCCATCATCAGAGGCTCCTAGATCATCATGTCAGTTTTTTGGTTAGAAGTGTTGTGGTTTTTGTAGAATATGATCAAAAAGTTTGTGAGATTTAAAATTTAGTTGTTCATTGAGAATGTTTTGTTTATTGTGTGTGGTGTGTTTGTATATTTCAAATTGTTCCAAGGTGTTGAGTTCGTATCCTTTAGATTTTATGTGTAGAATGTGTAGGTTGGTACTGATGTCGGTAAAAGTGTGTCCAGTTTGAATGATATGGTCGGCAAAATTCGATTCAGCTTTGGATGTGAGGGCCTGAAAGTGTTCCTTGTAACGTTGTTTGAATGTGCGGCCTGTTTGTCCTATGTAGAATTTGTTACAATCAGAGCAGTTTAGTTTGTAGATCCCTGGGAGATCGTATTTGTTTGTGTTCAGTGTGGTTTTGAGTGTAAGTGCATTTTTTATTTTGTTTTTTGTTCTGAATGAGATGGTGAGAACAAAAAACAAAATAAAAAATGCACTTACACTCAAAACCACACTGAACACAAACAAATACGATCTCCCAGGGATCTACAAACTAAACTGCTCTGATTGTAACAAATTCTACATAGGACAAACAGGCCGCACATTCAAACAACGTTACAAGGAACACTTTCAGGCCCTCACATCCAAAGCTGAATCGAATTTTGCCGACCATATCATTCAAACTGGACACACTTTTACCGACATCAGTACCAACCTACACATTCTACACATAAAATCTAAAGGATACGAACTCAACACCTTGGAACAATTTGAAATATACAAACACACCACACACAATAAACAAAACATTCTCAATGAACAACTAAATTTTAAATCTCACAAACTTTTTGATCATATTCTACAAAAACCACAACACTTCTAACCAAAAAACTGACATGATGATCTAGGAGCCTCTGATGATGGATCTCATAGATTCGAAAGTACTCGGCCAGTTTAAGTGAGTTATTATACTTATTCTTAACAAATATTTGACTGCATGTCGTTAAATTTCACATAAAAAGTTAATATTAACAACGCAGTTCGTCATGGAACAAGAAATCCAGGAAGAAATTAGTACTTGGAGGAGTGCTTGCATCTTCTAACGAAATGTTTATTTAAAAAATACTTCACATTATCTTGTTAGGTTAATTTAACATTAACTCAGCTTAACTTGTAAAATTATAGGTTTGGAGACCTATAAGTGGGGAGAATTTACGGGTAGTTCCACCGTTCTACCTCGCCGTTTATGATAAACATGGTGAACCTACAATTTTATTTTAGGTGGGTATTGCATATCTATTCAATCTGATAGCTTAAAAAGTGTTCAAAGTGCAGAGAGAAACAAAATATCGATTTAAATTAAATTACAGCAACTACAATCATTCAATAATCGCATTTATTTTTAATAATATATTATTATTTTATCAAATAAGAACAAAACAAATACTGGACAAGAGGCTCAAGACAAAATTTATTCGAAAAGTAACTCGAAGCATGCTCGAGTATACGGATTGTCTGTATGTCTTCAATAACCAGTTTTTTTTTATTACAAAAAAGAGAATGCTGGGCAAGAGGCTTAAGATAATATTATTTGGAATGTATTTCAAACTTCACTTTTCAATAATCAGAATGCACAACATATTAAATGCATATCTTCAATAACTAGTACTTTATCACAAAAAGGATAATACAGGGCAAGAAGCTTAAGACAAATATTATTTGAAATGTAACTAAACTTCACTTTTCAATATACAGAATGCACAACATATTAAATGTATTAACTTTTTATAGTAAATTTAACGACTTGAAGTCAATTTTAATTGAGATTAAATAAAATCATCACGATTCGAATACGTTTCAGCTTACGTGAGTGAATATTTTATTTATTCTCAATTAAAATTGACTGCAAGTCATTAAATTTACCACAAAAATTCAATATTAACAATGCAGATCGTTATGGATCAAAAAATTCAAGAATAGTAAATGTATGTCTTCAATAACTAGTTTTTTTATTACAAAATAGATAATACTGTGCAGAAGCACAAGGCAAATATTATTCGGAATGTAACTCAATTACACTTTTCAATAATACGCAAAATATAGAATCTATGTCACCAATATACATTATTTATATATATTTATATATTATACATTATACATATATTTTTTTTTAACCGACGACCAAAACAGAAGGAGGTTCTCAATTCGACCTGTTTTTTATGCATTATATACATTATGTAATTTTATAAGCATGGAGGAGTGAATTGAAAGGAGAGATGAAAAACTAGTCACGTGATACTGGTGTTTTTCTACAGCGCTCATATCCTATAGACAGATCGTTTTGAGAGCGAGTGCCGTTGCGTCACTTTGATAAGCGTTTTTCATTCATGCGAAATTCGCTCCATTCAATTGGGTGGATGGGACGAAAGGGTTGTGGCTCAACTCAACTGGCTGGTCATTCTTCCACTCACCATATCAGCCTCACTCACTCTGATGGTGAGTTGAGTGCGCTGTAGTTGAGTGCACTGGCTTAGTTGAGTGAATTTATTCATTAGCGTTGCTGAGTTCGAGCTCCGTCGTTTTAACCAACAGACTGAACCTCAATAGAGTTAGGCCACCGTTTATCAGTTGCAATACACCACATTGTACTCCACAGAGAATCGAAAAGTTGGCGGAGGGGCTTTTTTCTATGAAAAATTGAAAGTCCAATAAAACTGGTTGTTTTATAATATCGAGAAAACACATTAATTACCAGGGTTCTGTTGCATTACAACATTCACAATCTAGTTTCACAATTTTTACACAATTTTATGTACAGTTACGTTATAAAGTGAACATAATATGTTAAAAAGTGATGTCAATACGGTTTACTTTATTCCATGGATTTCAAACTAGTTGCATAATGAAGTTATTTTAACAGGATTGAAACTTTTCAGTACAGGAGTTAGACCCAACAAACTCAGGATTTCTTCAAAACAGTGTCGAATTGGATGTTATGCATCAGTTATTCCTTAAATTTTGAAATCAATTTTTGTTTCAATTCAGAACCTAACAACAACAAACACGCATTCTAATATGGGTAAGTTATCCGATTGTTTGGTAATTCAAATTACACGTACCATATTATACAGAGTGTCTCTGAACTCTCTACCGACCTTTCAGGTATTATTCCTGGACCATAGACAAGCCAAAATATCATATTCAAAATTTCGAAAACTCAAAAGTTACTCGTATAGCCGCCATTTTGTTTTTTCACATAGGAAATTTTAATTCGAGAACGGCTAGTTAAAATTAAATGAAATTTGGTATTTAGCTTTATTACCTAAAGATCTAATTACAGGAAAAAAAATTTTTTACAATCATTATTTTCAAAATGGCGGCTGCCTAAAAATTTCAAACGAAAATATCTTGAAAACCTCTCATAATAAAAAATTATATTTATTTTGTTTTATTTCGAGAATTTAATTGCAAATCTAATGACACCAAATTTACGGAAATCGGTTCATAAATAACGGAGAAAATCCATTTTTAAGGTATTGCATTCTTGTCAATATTAACTGTTATCATGTGACATCGCTGCTAGTGAGCCACGTCTGGTTGAAAAAATGGATTTTCTCCTTTATTTACAAACCGATTTCCGTAAATTTGGTGTCATTGGATTTTCAATTAAATTTTCTAAATAAAACTTAATAAATTTACTTTTTTATTATAAGCGGTTTTTAAGATATTTACGTTTGAAAGTTTTAGGCAGCCGTCATTTTGAAAATAATGACTGTAAAAAATTAATTTTTTTACTGTAATTAAATCATTAGGTAATAAAGCTAAATACTAAATTTTATTTTTAATAACTAGCCGTTTTCGAATTAAAATTTCCTATGTGAAAACAACAAAATGGCGGCTATACGAGTAACTTTTGAGTTTTCGAAATTTTGAATATGATATTTTGGCTTGTCTATGGTCCAAGAATAATACCTTAAAAGGTCGGTAGAGAGTTCAGAGTATATTGGTAATCGTAGATAAAATATTGTATGCAACGATTGTATTTTCTGTGATGTTTCCATGACGAAATACTTGATGAACAATCTAATATCAAAACTGACACTGTATTATTTTCTATTTAAAGTATGATTTTCACTCACTTATACTGGAGGTACTGGAGAGATGCATTTCAATTCTAAATGATGAAGCTTCTCTTTAGAAGTGAAATGCACCCTTCCAGTATCTCCAGTATAAGTGAGTGAAAATCATAATTTGAATAGAAATACAGTGTCAGTTTTGATATTAGATTGTATTTTTCTACAAGCCACTAGTGAGATGTTTAGGTCACTCTTCCCACTCATGTTTTAACTTACATCTCACTTGTGATCATAAATAGGCTTTGTTCATATTAATATATTGCTTTTTCTACAAAACTTATATTTTCGAAATATTTCGATAAATGCATAAAAATCTATTGACCTCGCGCATGCCAGGCACCAAGAAGGATTCATTTTTTTTTGAGGATGAAGCCGCCCACATAGGTCTGATACCTGTGCGCGGGTAATTGGATGATGATTGATGAGTTGGACCAACAGTTTTAGGTAGGTTCCGAACCACCGGGAAATGATTATACAGCAGTGAACAGTATCTTTTTTGCTAGCCAATCCGATCGGTCACCCTTACAAAGAGGACCCAGGAGTTCGTAGCTTATCTCTATCTGACTGAATAGATATTATTGGACCTACAATTTTAGGCGCGTTCCGAACCACCGGGAAGTCATTATGCAGCAGAGAACAGAGTCTTTTTTGCTGGCCAATCCAATCAATCACCCTTGCAAAGAGGACCCAGGAGTTCGTAGCTTACCTCTATCTGATTTAACAGATACCTGCTACGGCTCATGACTTAGTAAGTAAGCTATTTACTTCTTGGCACTACAACCCATCAAGAGTTTTCGCCTGAATTGAACTTCTCGGCACTTTAACCCATCAAAAGCTTTTGCCTCAACAATAGATTAGCTGACCAATGTCGAAAATGTTAGCATAAAAGTGAATTGAGGTGCCTACCTTCTAGGCACTGGTCGTAGCCTTTGGTGAAGAATAGCATGGCTTTAGCGGCGCGCTCGGGCGTTTTTAGGAGACCCTCTCTCTCTGGGTTTTCGCCGAGTGACGTGAGCAACATTCTGTATGAGCGAGCCATGTCGGGCAGGAGCGCTTCCCTGGTTGGTGGCCTGTGGTCCAGTTCCATATCGTGGTGAAATGTGCATTTCTCATGACCTGCGAACACAACAAAACGAAATTTAGAAAATATTTCTAACATTTTACTTAGCCTTTCCAAAAATAAATGGAAAAAGAAAAGCTTGAGATAACATGTCTACCAAATATTATAGTGCCTTGGATTTCAAATTTCACGATTTACAGTTTTTCACATCTATAGTCTGGATTAAAAAATAAATCTTTTTAATTTATTGAATTTTTTTTAACAATTTTATTTTTAAGAGTAATATGATTATTATTTGTGTTACTGGACTTGTGATACTTTCTTGGGAATTTTATCTAAATCAGTTTATTACGTTTATTTGTTAACACCTTCTCCCAGGATAAGCTAGAAATAAGTTGCCGAATTTATTAATTTCGAATTCCTCAAAGTGCTATTAATTTATACTGAAGACTTCCGCAATGACGGTTATTGACAACAGCTGATAAATCGAATAGCTGATGGAAATCACCCGTTTGTAACGGTGACCGATTAGATTGGCCAGCAAAAAAGACACTGTTCTCTGCTGAAAATCACTTCCCGGTGGTTCGGAACCCACCTAAAACTGTAGGTCCAACTCATAAATCACCATCATCCAACTCATTACCCACGCACAGGTCTAAGACCTATGTGGGCTTCATCCTCAAAAAAAAAAAAAAAAATCGATGAATGCTAGTGTACAAAATATCAGTCACCGCCGGGAATCGAGTCGCGGACCTCCCAATTGCCGGTCGGGCGCCTTAAGCATTAAAATACAGTGAGCTCTGCACAGCAGTATTTTAAACTTGGCCATATCTCACATGTTAGTTAGCTCCAAACTAACTAATAAGTTGCCCTTTCGCCCATCCCAAAATTTGTTGTTTGCAAGCGAGTTCTCCAGCCCGTTGGGGGGGGGGGGGGCCCGCTAGTTATAGGCCATACATTATATATATCATATAATATTATATTATATATAATAGGGTGTACTGTGATAGATTAGAATTAGTAAATAGATGAGCTATATTCATGAGTTTCATATTAGATAGTTATAGGCTATCTAGGCTTATTGAAGAGCTGCCGAAGATGTGATCGATATAATTATGTAACAGACTAAATAGTAAATTAACTGATATATGGGTGGTGATTGGTCATGCGGTGAGCGTGGTGTTCAAGTGATCGTGATGTTCAGTCACGACCGCTCAAGACTGCGCTTGGATGGGTGACCGTGCTTCAATGACTTGATGTTACAAGCTTTATTATCACTTACCCGGTGGTTCGGAACCCAACTAAAATAGTAGGTCCACCATGTTCCCCGTAACATGGCACAAACGGCGAGGTGGAACTACCCGTAAGGGTCTCCCCACCATTAAAAGCCATACGATTATTATTATTATTATTACTGATATATGGAAATGTATTCTAATATAAATGCTCCCATCTAACTATTGTTATAGCTTTTTCCTTCCTGTATTTTCCCCCATGTATAACTGTTTCATAACAATAAATTTCTGCCTTCCCAAATTTGTATAGCGGACTCATAACAATAAATTTCTGCCTTCCCAAATTCTGGTAAAAAATCATTCTCTTACAATTTAGGCTTATGAAAAACTTGGACGAAAATTTGGAAGTTTTTCATGTTTCTACAATCTACAAGACACTATACTTTATATACTTTTCATATGCTTTACTTTTCATTACTTAAATAATGACATATACTTTTCAACTGGCTGCTAGCCCTATGCGTATGCTAGTTTTAATATCATATTGTTTTTATTTTCATTATTTATTTACTATTGTATACATTATTTTGAAGTATATTATATTATGGATGACAAATATAAACGCTGGTTTGATGATGTGGTCTAGCTCAGGGTGACTTTTGTGAAAAAAGTAGTTTAAATTGATTTGATTAGCCAAAAAGAATTAATGGTGTGGTCTAATACATTTCTGTACTTCACAGAATGTGTCACGTCACCAAGCCTGCGATTCTATTGGCTTTGGGCTTAATGTGAGATTGATCTCCTGTTTACATGTTAGTCGACTGGATATAAGTAGCAGGTGGTTAACTAGGGGAACTAGGCTACTTTATCCCATTAATGACCTGAAATTGGCCAAGTCACAATTCAAATCACCTTTACGCCTCAACTGAAATATAATTGATAGTCTATTACATAATAACAAAGAGATTGACCTTGAGTTGAAAATGATTTTTTTGTTGATAACTTTCAAACAGGATATCCTGGAGGTAGAATGCTGTACTTCTGGAAGTAATGCAGGGAAACTTTGCAAATAAAGTACTGTAGTTGAATGTGAAAAGTTTGCTGTTCAGCGTACCAATGTTTTTCTGTATGATTTAATAACATAATTGATTTTGATTCTATGATCAGATACGTACGGTAGTAACTTTTATAATCACAAGCTGATCGATTATTCTGATATGTGAAGTGGATAGGCTACAAGCTTGTTACAATATTTATGTAGCCTATGCCTGATTATTATTTCTTTAAGGTTGATTGCTGTGTTGAACGGATTTTAAGACTTAGCGTTGAACCGATTACATTAAAAATAATAATCAGTTTAAATCCGAATATATTGGTGTAGTTTCAAGTATATTATTTTATTGTAATGGAAATACAGAAGATGTTAGTAAGAAACCTATGATGCTATCATTCATATAGCCTAAGTTACTGTAGTAACTAGTTTTTCTATTTCTCATCACTTTCTTTGGAAGTAGTCACCTTCTTTGTTAATACATAGCTATGTTTGTCATTTGATGTAACAAACAGGTCCATTTATTTCGCCTATGTTCAGTCTCTGCTTGAGTACGGCATTGTGGCATGGGGTGGGGCCTCATCCAGCATCCTGCATCCTCATCCTTGTCTCCCAGAGAGCATTAATTAAAGCTTTACTTGCCAAGAATCACAGATTTCCTACTAATTTACTATTCCAGGAATTTCCAGTATTGAACATAAAACAATTATACATTAAAAATCTTTTAATCTTCATAAGGAAAAATAACTTCAATTTCATACAAATACAACATAATTACATAACTAGAAATAGATTAAATACGAATATCCAATTTCCCCAGCTTAATAATTCTATTCAACTCTCAAATTCATATCATTTGGCCCACTGGCTGTACCGCAATATTCCCCCCGAATTAAGGCTGAATGAGGGTTGCAGTGTTGCTGTTTACAAGCGAAGAGTGAGCGGGTGGCTGCTTCGCATTGGTGCAGATGCTGCCAACGCACTGCTGAACTCACCCTATTTTTAATTTTAATATTATTTAATATTATTTTAATATTATTATGAACTTCTACACTTGCACATTTTTTTTTCTCTCTTTTCAATTGTTTGCATCTAAACTCAAAATATGAACCCCCTAAATGCTGTCACATATAGTTGTTCCAAATGAATAATAATCAGTATCATAACATTGTTAATTTTATTATCTATTTAAAATATTTTGATTAATAGTCATATACTTACTCATTTCTTAATTCACATTGTTAATAATGTTTATACCACATTGTTATTATTGAAATGTACCCATGACTTATCCGACTCCTCCCCACACACGGACAAGTCATCCAAGTGGGGAGTATATTCAAAATTTATTGTATATAATGTATTGTTCTATTATTATATTTTGAATAAACAATTTGAATTTGAATTTGAAACAAGGATGACTGTTCTCATAGAACAGTAGAAAAAATCCGGGGGTTCCCCAACAACGGTCAGTGGCGCACCCTTCTACTATGGGGGACGAAACTACCGGAGTGGTCTGGGGGCTTTGGAATTAATTAGATATCTGGTTAAAGATGACATATTAAATGTTACTTTAATATCAAATGTCATTGTTAAAATAAACACTATACTAAAAATGTAGTAAGATAATAGCTCAGCTTCATCTTATAGAAAATAATAAATGGTCGTGTACCTACTAATTTTCCTTTTTGTGTTTGAAATTTCTGGGGGGGGGGGGGCTGAAGCACTCCCCCCCCAACCCTTTATATACGCCCATGGCCCCCGTTCACGAAAAGTTAATTATTGTGCAATTAAATAGAACTTCGTATAATTGAAAAAGAATAAGACTGTTTATCATTCATAAATGAGCATTACTGTTATCTATGAAAAAGCTATGCACAATCTGATAACAGATCGATTCTCATTATTTTTCAACAAAATTGAATTAGCTTCCAAAAATCAAATTTACAGCCATTTGGATCATTTTTAAGATGACTGAATTCAGTATACTTTAGCCAATAATACTTCATAACAATATTTTATTGAAATACTTCAATATTTTCAGCCATTTGGATCATTTTTAAGATGACTGAATGCAGTATACTTTATCAAATAATACTTCATAACAAAACAGATAGCAGACTACAACTCATCACTTTTATAACAAATAAGACTTGAAATTGAATCAAAATGAAAGAATAGTAAATTTGTTGATGTAGTTCCACTTTTTTCCACAAAATGTATGTTTTGTGTTATTAAAATATTTGTATTATTGGAATAAAGTTTGACCCTGTATAACTTTTTCAGTAAAATATAAACACTCCCTTTAGTGAAGGCCTACACTTTCTCAGTCATTTCGACCCTTAAACCATTAATTAATTAAAGGAATTAATTGAAAATACTTGGTGAATTCAAATTGTACTGTATTTTTAATTGCATTATACAATATTTATTTATTTGTCATTACATTATTGCAATATGTTTCAATAAACTAATTGTACTTTAATAATTGCAATTAAAGTAGCCTAGTAAATCAGAAAAACTTGTTTTATATTAATTGTACAGAATGACTGAACAATAAAAGGGTAGCGTATAACTGCTTTCCGTCATGTAAAGTATAATGCATTTGAAGTTTTCCTATTGTAATTTTAATAAACTTATTTTGTACTAATTGCACAGAATGATTGTATAATTGAACGACGAAAGGAAATACCTGTTTTTCGTCATGTCTCTCCTTCTTGATTCTGAAACTACTCGTGGAAAACTACAGTTGCTCTCGTCCTCTCGAAACTTGAGGTAAAAAAGGATAGGGAATTCCCAGGAAGATTAGAGAAATATTGAGGAGGAAGCACAGAACTTAGAACGGAGAAAGAGTGAATCCCTTCTGAATCCAGGACAACGAAGCTTATTGTCAGAGACAGTCTGAAAGATTGGTAAGAAAAAAGATTTCGTGCTCTTTTCTACTTCACTCTTCCAATGCTTCTTCAAATCATGACGTCTACAGAGTGAGTGGGTGGGGGGGGAGAGTGAGAGAGAAAGAGTGTGTGAGAGTGAGAGAGCGCCGGGAAAACGTAGATGGAATTGCACGTGTCGTCTCGGGTCTTAATTGAGGCTCAGAAATTTATGAATCGTGTTTGCAACTCTACTGCACGACCAATCACCAGTTTGTTCACTAGTTTATGCATTTTCGATTCAATATACTGTACTTCTAAACTACATTTACCGTATCATAAGTTGATGTATCAAGTTGATTGAAGCGTACTGTAGTACTTGATTTTGAGATTGCTGCATTAAATATCAGATATTTTTCCCTTGTTTAAAAAAATCCTCACCAATATTGATATGCGAGTATTGATAAGGAGAGGCTGTTGATAATTTGTTTTGTAGTGGCGAAGGTGATATTGTTGTTAGATATACATAATGTATTATAAGATATGAAGTTGTCATTTATTGAAAATAGTGAGATACTAGTTTGTTATTGTTTATGATATAACAGCCTAAACTAGTATCTCACTATTTTCAATAAAAGTGGTTTTGACAACTTCAGGTCTTATTAACCATTACTGTTGATAATTTAAAGTTTTATTCAAATAGAGAATACTGCATAAACTATAATTATTTTAAACCACGGCTAGATAAATTAGTTTTTAGTTGTGTGGAGTTTGGGTCTTACATATTAAATATAAGAGTGAATGAAATAAGATTTAACACTGTTTTCAGAGATATTGTAGAACTGTTCCCTGATTGAATAATAACACAGATGTGTTATTATTCAATCGTGAAATAAGATTTCTTAATTATTAAGAATCTATTCTCAAGATTAAAAAGTATCTGATTGAAAAAGGCTGGTTGGATTATGTTTTGTACTAATGTATGTAGACAAGAGTAGATTAAATTGAATTGAGTAAAGTATAGATTAAAATTAACAAAATTGGATATTTTTAATGTTTATTAATGGCAATATTTGATATCTTGTTTATTAAAGGCAATTTTCATTCCGCCTAATAAAGTTTCTGCCCTTCAACTTCTATAGTTAGTGCCCAAGGCCTATTACTAGTGCTTTTCTTGCCTTCTTCTTTTTCTTCTTCTTCTTAATTATTTCCAGTTTACTATAATTTACCTACTAGTGCTTTTCTTACTTCTTCTTTTTCTTCTTCTTAATTATTACCAGTTTACAATAAAATCTGAACTTATCTGCAACTCTGTAAAGGGAAATAATCTCCTGAAAGTCCCACACTTGAGACATTATTTATATATTGACTATTCCAACTTTTATCTGCTCTTATAATTACTATCTCTTCTATTATGTGCGATAGATACATAAATTTATTATATAGAAACAGATACCTAATATTTTTCGGCTCAAAAGTTTAAAAAAAAATGTTTTTTTTTTAAACTATTTTCAACTGTTTAGTGTTTCGTTTGAAGTGAACTTTCAAATTAATAGTGGTTATGTGAGAAGATTCATTTTATCATTTTTCGAGTGAAGGTTTTCAGCATATTATCTTAAATTTTTAGTCTGTATTAACCTCAATGTTCTGGACAATGTAATATATTCAAAATTTGTGAAGGGAGCAGTTTTGGACTTCTGTTGCACCTTCACAATCGTTGTAAATTTGTCACAATAAATAAATAAATAAATATCTATGTTGCTAGGCCTTGAAATGAAAAAGGAAAACAATCATGGGAAAAACTAACATCAAATATAACCGTAATTCAATTGGAATTCTAACAGTATCAATTTATTGAAAGGCACAACTCTAAAAACTACCGAAATAAAGCCCACCTATTCTATAAGTTATACAATATTATGTATGATAGCCTACGTGTTATGTATCCATGAACAGATAACTAATAGAATAAATCTCCGCTAAATGGGATCTACTGCATTTTCTATTAGTTTTATCAGGCTGCACTTCGTTATCTGAAGTTACATTATACGAGATTGTTGCCCGTATGTCAAACGATAGGCAATGAGAAAAACAAAAATAACTTTATAATCCCAGTGTAGCCTAAATCAGACTGTGTATTGGAAAGCTTGCCAAACCTAATCGGTAACTACCGTATTACACAATTCGTATTCGACCTGTCCTACAACGTAAAAAGTGGTAACAAGTCGGTAATTAACTCAATTTTCGCCATTCTGTCGCGACTGTTAAGCACTCACTTAATTCAAATGCAGATACGCTGCAAAATGCCGTACTTCAGGCTTAGCGATCGAAGTACCTATAGGGTCGACTACATGCTTATAAATATTTAATAATATATCGATAATTAATTATCGATAAATAATAATATATCGATATTGTTTATTACAGTAATTTGAACTTGCACTCGGTAGGGCATTCAAGAAAATTAATTTATCAAGGTATCTTTTATTATTAATTCTATTACAGTTATTTAAGGGATCTACCTAGTTATTTATCTATTAATGTAACTATCTATTTTGTTTATCATTAATCTATTTCATCTGTTTACTTTTAATTTTCTTATATCTTATTTTTAACTGGCCAATTCTTTTGTGTTATGAGGGCAATAATGGGGTCTCTCTGGTGCCCTCGCAGATTGTAATTTTTCAATAAATGAATATTAATTTTATACATATTGGAAAACCAGTATCATATAAATATGAAGGAAGAGCTGGTTCTAGTTATTTACTAATAACGTAGCTTCCTCAATCACTTGCTCGTAACAATGAATTTGAAAATACATATGAAGGTAGGTATTTCTATGTATTTTTATTGCATTATATTGTCTATACGCTTTATAAACAATATTGACAATACAATTTGTAGTGGGGAAGATGATATTGTGGAAGGTATCCATAATGAATAATAAGACGAAATGGTCACAACCACATTTATTAAATGTGGTTGTGACAATTTCGTCTTATTATTCAATATTGATAGTATTGGTGAGCCACCAATTCTCTTCTCTTCTACTCTTCTGGGAATTCTCACATCTATTTTTCTTACTTTTACGCCAAAGATATAAGTAATTCCATAAAAGCGCGGCTATAAATAATTCCCTCGAATAGGGAAAATCTGTTTTTTGAAGTGATAAAAGTAAGTTATTTCACAAGTTAGTTTGAAGTGACAGTCAATTGAATAAACTGACAAATATACATAAACAGAATTTATTAATTTTCGAATTCTTTTAATTGCTATTACTTTATACTGAAGACTTCCGCAATGACGGATATTGACAACAGAATTGAACAGCTGATGGGAATCGATGCATGCTACTGTACAAAAATATCAGTCACCACCGGGAATCGAACCACGGACCTCTCAATTGCCGGTTGAGCGCCCTTAACCACTAGACCATGGAGACCTTTCTGTACAGCAGCATTCATTTTCAACTTGGCCATATCGGCTCGTATCTCACAAGTTAGTTTGAAGTGACTGACAATTGAATAAACTGGCAAATATACATAAACAGAATTTATTAATTTCGAATTCCTTTAATTGCTATTACTTTATACTGAAGACTTCCGCAATGGCGGATATTGACAACAGCATTGAACAGTTGATGGGAATCGATGAATGCTACTGTACAAAAATATCAGTCACCACCGGGAATCGAACCACGGACCTCTCAATTGCCGGTTGAGCGCCCTTAAACATCAAACTAACTTGTGAGATACGAGCCGATATGGCTAAGTTGAAAATGAATGCTGCTGTACAGAAGGGTCTCCATGGTCTAGTGGTTAAGGGCGCTCAACCGGCAATTGAGAGGTCCGTGGTTCGATTCCCGGTGGTGACTGATATTTTTGTACAGTAGCATTCATCGATTCCCATCAGCTGTTCAATGCTGTTGTCAATATCCGTCATTTCGGAAGTCTTCAGTATAAAGTAATAGCAATTAAAGGAATTCGAAATTAATAAATTCTGTGTAAGTTATTTCTCGGTGATCTGCTAAATGACGCTAACATTCTAGTAAAAGCGATATTCTTGTACAACATAAGGCTTATTTATTACATTTTTTACACTTCTGGAAGCCTAATTAATAGGTCATTGAAAAAAATCACAAGAGTAAATCGATCTTGATTTATTGATAATTGATATAGATTTTATCTATTACAGCGATTTCAGATAAAAAATCACGTAATAAATCAAATTTTGTAATACAAAATTTACAGGCTAAGAATATGTTTACCAACAAATCAATAACAATAATCAATCAGTAATTAACAGAAATCAGTATTGTACTAGCACCAGTATGAAAGTTAATGATTTTTTGTTAGTTATTTTACTGTAGTTTTCATATAACTTGGCAGCAGTTGAGTTCAGATGTAGCCAGTCTCCCCATCTTCTACACGCTGCCAAGTTATATGAATACTACAGTAGTTACCTAGTTAAATTGTTCTTTTGCATTTCTATAACTCTCTAATAGCAACAACATGAAAGTTGTAATAATGCTACAAAAAATAATAAATAAATAAAAACTAGTCTGCGGTATTTCTATAACTCATGTATTTCGATCCTCGAATTCTCTTACTTCATATGGAGTTCACATTTTCTCAAAACTGTTGGTTTTCATTGTATTGTGTCAATTAGGATTAAAATTAATCCACTGTAATAATAAATTGTGAGTATAATTCAACGCTTCCAGAACAAAGTCTTGAGGAACATAATTAATGCTCCAAGATTCATCCGCAACGCTGATATCCACAGAGACCTGGAGGTGGCGTTTGTCAAAAGTGAAATTGGGCGCTATGCACGCAAGCATGCAGATAAGATCCAGCGGCATGAGAATGAAGAAGTTATGCATCTGCTTGACAACACTGATATGCTGCGCAGATTGAAGCGGACCAAACCCTTTGAATTGTGTAGTGTTGGGGTGTTGTGATAAAGCAGAGCAGTGATAATAGTGTGAATGTGTTATACAGTGCACACATAATTTATTTTATTATGTTTAATATATTTATTTATTAGTATTTATAAGTAGTAGTCCTGCTGAGAACTTATTATTTGAATGATATAATATCAGGAAAAAATTGCTCATTAACCTTCTTAGACTAGATTGCAATAGTAAACAAAAAAACTGTAATAATTCACTGATTGAGTTCAAAATAAGCTAAAGAAAAAACTTAAAAAACACTTTTAAATGGAAATTGACTCACGTTATGGCGTGACGGCCGTTTCGTTCTGTTGTCTAGAGCATCATCAGACGACCCACAGTACACTGACTGTGTACTGTGGTCAGTGTACTGTGGATCGTCTGATGATGCTCTAGACAACAGAGCGAAACGGCTGTCACGCCATAACGTGAGTCAATTTCCATTTAAAAGTGTTTTTTAAGTTTATAATACATATTAGTGGAAACAAGATGGATCTTCAACATCATAAAGAAAAAACTTCGATAGAGAATGGTAGCTTTGTAGTTACTAAAAACGTACTTAAAGTCATGATGGGTTTAAGAATTTTCAAATCAGACAAATTTATTTTTTTATTAAGATCTCTTTATGTAAGATTATGAATAACCTAACCTAACCTGTTTTAATAGACTTGTGAAAATGTTGAAATTGAGACAACTGAGTTCGCAAACCTAGAACGTTCATCTATTCTCTTTTCACACTAATCCAACTATTCCTCGTTTAATTCTAATACAATTGAATTCAATTATCTGAATAACATTTTTGGTTTGATTTTAAATTGAGAAAACAATGTCCACGCAAACCTGTCGCGAAGTTGCAAGATGAAACTTCAAGAGGACTTATCAGATAAGCGTTTTAACAAATGGAGAAGCCGTCCTATCATGTTAATCTGAGCATTTCTCATTTCAAGCACAAAAGGACGAACAAGTGAGGGTGGAGACAAGCATCAAGAACAAACGGTTTCGGCTTCTGCATCCAATCCTTGACGACAGGACAACCCTTGACAGAATTATCTCGCTCCTTTTCAACAATGAAACAACGGATCGTACTGTAATTCACATAAACTCAAGTTAGGATCGTACCGTAATTCAACAACGCATAGACAACAGATCGTACTGTAATTCACATAAACTCAAGTTAGGATCGTATAGTAATTCAACAACGCATAGACAACAGATCGTACTGTAATTCACTTAACCTAAGGCTGGTCCCGGGTCATGACCCCCCAAAATCGGAAATTCACTTGAGAAGGGGTGGAAGGAGGAAAGAGGTGGGACGAATCTAGCAAAAAAAGGACAGAAAATTCCATTTGTGCCACCTCCAAACTCCCGTGCTGTGGAGCTGGGGCCGCTCCTGCATGAACTTCATGAACATAATATTTATGTCTTTATAGAGCTTTATTTATTTACAGTAGGCCTTTATTTATATTTACAATTTGCCGAGTTAATACTGTATTAATAGCAACTTTTAATTTGAACTACCTAATAAACTTAGTTCAGTCCTGCTCGTGACCCAGTTTAGAATAGAATGTTTTCCCCAATTATGGTTTTTAATAAGGTCATTTTGGGATACATTACTTATCATAATCCTAACATACAATATCAATAATACAGCCTTTTTTTTATTGCTGATGATGCCCACATGAGTCCGAGACTTGTGCGTGGGTAATGAGGTGAATGATAGCACGTATAGATGCCAGATGGAGGAGCGGGATTCGAACCCACGACCGCTTAAACAACAGCAAGCTGAAGTTGCGACGTACCAACAAACTGCGCCAAGCGTCCCTCTCCTCACACATTACAATGGACTACCCCCTATTTTTTTATAGGAGTACCCCCTATATACAAATTTAGGGTCTTTATCATGTTCTGTTGAGCACTGAGCAAAAAAGCGTCGTTGGCAAATTGGATAAAATTTCGATTTTAACAAATATATAATTGAATGTCTGAAGTCATTGTGTATTCAGTGTAATTGGCATCAATGTTGGATAACAACAGTGCTATTTCAATGTATAACATAAATGAGATCAGGCGGAAAGCTTAGGGCTCAACTTATGTAATACAGACCATACTGTCTCTTTTTTAACCATTCGATAATAGTTATTTATGTATTAAGAGCGTGAAGCGCGACTTTATCGCTCGAGCCAAAACATTTACTGCGCGACGCATAGCGGAGCGCAGTAATTTTGCGAAAGCGATAAAGAAGCTTCACGCGCGAATTGCATACAATATTTTTCCTACAACTGCAGTTCTGGATTACAACACAATAAAAACTTGTAGTTTGTAACATCACAGACCGTGCGCGGATTTGGTTAGCGTGCGCCATTTTGAGGTTATGTGAATTCACGGATTCCGCGATCCACCAATGAGAAGACATCAAAATCAAAACAGAAGCGTAAAGAAAACAGCTGGCGAGCGTAAAGTACTTTACCGCTTGCTGAGCAGTAAAGAGGCATTTTACAATTAGTTTTCAGTACGTAAAGAACTACTTTACGAGCAGTTGTAGGAAAATAATATTTTTGAGTCAATTACTTTGAGCTCAATAAAGTTCATAAAAGAGATCTAAAGTATATTTTTCATACATTCTTGTTCAAATAAAAATAAATAGTTCAAATAAATTAACCGGCTGACATTGTAGCTGCCGGTTTGTGATGGGGAGATATTTTTACTCTTTGATGTTTTCCACGACGAAATACTTGATGAAAAATCTTATATCAAAACTGACACTGTATTTCTATTACGTATTTGATTTTCACTTATACTGGAGATGGAGGAATGCATTTCACTTATAAATAGGTCGATGAAGCTTCTCTTTAGAAGTGAAATGCACCCCTCCAGTATCTCCAATATAAGTGAGTGAAAATCAAAAATTAAATAGAAATACAACATCAGTTTTGATATTAGATATTTTTACTGTTTGAGCTATATTCAATGAAATTCTCTATATTTTTCTATAATCAGCCCAATATTGTTATCAAAATAATATTATTGAACCTTTTGAAACTGATAAATTATTGGTGCTTTTTATTAGAAGACTTTGGAGCAAGGGAAGTTTTCGATGATTCCAGTACCGTACTCTAGTGGAATTGTTTGGAAACAATGTCTAAATCTAGACGAAGGTTGTTCATATCTGTGAATAAGTAGGTTGAATTTGTAATAGACAAAAATTACTTATTTTCAATTGAAAGTTATCACGTTTATGAATTTATTCTAGAGCAGAAAGGAATTTCAACAATGATAGTATAACTATGAATTCAGTAGCTCTATATGAATTCCGTCAAGGACTAAATTTAATGGAACAATCTGATCAGAAATAACCCAGATGTACAATCAAACATTCATTGACTCATAACTTCATTTCTTCATTGGTATGACGTTGGCCTACTAGGCTGAGAGCCATGTTATGGAAAGAAACTAGTAAGTTACGTAAAAGTCGGGATTTCCAGCTCAGACAGTGGCCATAGTAGGCCTAATAAAACCGTTCATTAATTTTACCGTTTCTCCCAAGATAGGCAATATCTTCATCATGTATCTACATTTTAAAATCGATGTTATTGAACGAATATTATTATTAAATCAATTGCATTTCAAAATAAATCATTTTATATTTTAGACGTAATGGGGAAAAAGCATTCAATCAAGGGATAGGGCCTACAATACACTGTTCTCATTAACTTTTTAGGTGAATTCAACAACTTGCAGTTAATTTGCATTCAATTGACTGCAAGTCGTTGAATTCACCTAAAAAGTTAATATAAACAAAGCAGCAGTTCGTCATGGAACAAGAAATCCAGGAACACTGTTTTCAATCAAATTTCCATTGTATGTTCTATAAAGGTTGTCAGACTATACATAAATACATATTGCTAAATTTAATCAAATAATTTCTATATTTTATCTCATTTCTATTATAAAAACCTAATTTTTATCAAAACAATATAATTATTAAAGAAAATTTCATTTCAAACTAATAATATCGTATCAAAACGCTGCTCCTCACTGACAGACAGAGATAGACAAATATGTTTTCTAACCATTTTCCAAGAATTTTCTAGGTGTTAATGCTAGAATAATTCATATTTAAGAAGAACTTTGGAGACATAAAGGAGGAATTGGTATTGTTTAAGTATAATTGAAATTTTTATAGAACTGCAACCTTAATTGGCTATTACATCCCCATGAAACAATCTGAAATCCGTTATGCCTCTGAAGGAAATAAATTTTTTGGTGAATTTAACGACTTTCAGTCAATTTTTAATTAAGAATAAGTGATATTTTACTCACTCTCTAGGCCTAATTGGTGATTTATCTTGCAGAAGGAAGCAATTCATGATTTTGAATAATAAGGTCTTCAAGCATGGTCTTATGTAATGAGAAAATATTTAATGAGAAATTAGTCAAGAAAATATGTTACTCCCGCAAACAATACTCAATTATCTCATCAAAGTGCGATTCACTGATTGGAATTGATTTCATTCTTGGGATTGACTAACCCTTCTTTAGTAGATTGACAAGAAATCAATAGCTTCTTAGAATTCTTCAAAATGACAGCTAACCATTCTAACAAACCATCCAGCGGTATTTACTCAGGAGACGAAACAAGTCGGTGAGCTTGACATAGGTAAATAATCAAGAGTAAGCTTCGTAATTCAACAGAAATGTCATACTTCTAATAATGTTTCAAACCCATAAACGTGAAAACTTACAATGCAATCGAGTGTAGAAAAACAGATACCGTTGAGTTCTAAATAAGATTTTGAATTTAAAACTCCATGACCCAGTTTTTGAAAGAAAAAATGGAGAATTGTCACTGCAGCTCGACACGTTCTCAATACATTGACTCAAATCTCTATATATATAATATGTAATAAAATTTTCAGTTTTATAAGTTTTTGTTAGAACTCTTGAGCTTTTTCAGATCTTTATTGAGGATATCAATTGAACGTAATTCTTAAGGCCGGTTTCTGACTGTAACACATTACTCATTTTTTACTATGAAGGAAATCTTAGAAAAACTCAGAACATACTAAAAAAACATAATAAATAGTATTATTAATTTAGTCATTCAATGCTATTGTACACTGAGTCATGACAATAGTAATATTTTGCATATTTTACTAATAAATGTAAAAGCCTACTTGAAAGGAGTTATCTCAATTCCCGAACTGAAAAATTCAATTTTTGAATATTCATCCCATTTTTTAAATTGGTCGTTTTCTACTAAATCTTGAAATGTTACTCTGCGAAATCATTCGGCTCCGTGTCTAGATCAGATTCACACAGAAATTAAAAAAAAAGACAACTATCATAATGTATTTATAATTAAAAAGACAAAAAGAAATAATAAAAGAGATTAACTGGCAGAAAAATCTGTATGCTGGATTTCCAGTGGGTAGCCACCATTACGGCATTGTGATTTGCCAATATCAAGTCATCAAAAGAACATGTCTCTGACAGCATCTCGCAAACCAACAAATGCCCACTTTGCGAAATGACTTACATCCATTCGATATTGCAATAAATTAATAATTAATACAGAAGTAATTTTGAATTATCATTTGAAATAAGCTTATACGGAGACTTTTGAAGACTTCTGGGCTTTGACAACAGTAATAAATAATAACTTGTTATGTGAATTTAACGACTTGCAGTCAAATATTTATTAAGAATAAGTTAAATTATTATTAATAAATAAATCCTCTGAAAACGGATCTCAAAGATTCAAAAGCGCTCGGCCTACAGAGTAAGTAAATTTGACTTATTCTTAATGAATATTTGACTGCGAGTCGTTAAATTCACATAACAAGTTAATATTAACAACGCAGTTCGTCATGGAACAAGAAATTCAGGAAAGTAACAAATAGTTTTTGCGAATTTTCAATAAGTTTCAACGATAACATCAACACGTCTACAATAGATTTGCAAATTTTCAAAAAGTTGTAAGTTGTGCGAATAAGTTTCGACGATCAGATCAACTTTTAACTTTCTTAACTTAGTTGAGAGTACCTGGAGTGGTGGACGTGCGTGGTGTGCGGGGAGTTCCGGGAACTTCGAGATCGTCTTCGATGTTTTCCTGCCATGAAACCGATCGCAGTTTCGCCGGAGGACACTTTTTGACTTCTTGTCCGGCACTGGAAACGTCGGCGTTCATGGTAATGAGAACCGAAAGCGAGAGAGGAAAGTGAGGAGGGAGTGAGTGTGAGAGAGAGGTTAGGTCATGAGCGGGTGACCACCTTGGCAGCTACCTCTTGACGTCTCCACAGCTGGTTCGCGACTATCACTGACTCTGACTGGAAACCGTTTCGCGATAAAAGTTCTAGCGCTCCTGAAAGTGACGTCATTACAATCGATACCACCGTGCGCCAATGGCCGGTGTCCGAAACAGCAGCACAAGTGTTGCGCCCATTCAACAATAGACGCGCACCGGCACTCACTCACCACTCACTTTTTTTCTTTCTTCTTGTTTATTTGAGAGGATGTTATTCATAAGTTACAACATTACTTTCCTCTTTCCTCTTCATTTCTTATCCTATTTCTTTCTTTTCTAATTATTTTCTTTGATAGGATTGTAGTTTTTTCTTTCTTTCTCAGTTCTGTATTTACAGTAATTATTTTTTACCTTACTTTTATCACTACATTCTTTTGTAATGTATGTCTTCATTAAGTAATCTCTATTTTTTCTTTATAATATTAAAATATAAGTGAATTTGTTTCTTTGTTGGAATAATTGTGAAGATTGGCACCTGCTGAAAAACCTACGGGTTTAGCAGGACCCTACAATGTTTGTAAAATTATGAAAATAAATTTGATTGATTGATGAAGCACTCATAGGTCTGAGACCTGTGCATGAGTATTGAGTTGGATGATGGTGAGTTGGTTGGTTTGATGAGAGGGACCAACAGTTTTAGGTGAATTCTGAACTACCAGGAAGTGATTTTACAGCAGAGAATAGTCTTTTTGCTGGCCAATCCAATCGTTCACTGATGAGATAGACTTACAGTTTTAGGTGGGTTCCGAACCACCAGAAAGTGATTTTATAGGAGAGAATAGTCTTATTTGCAGGACAATCCAATCGGTAATTGATGCGATGGACTTACAGTTTTAGGTGGGTTCCGAACCACCGGGAAGTGATTTTACAGCAGAGAACAGTCTTTTTTCCTTCCAAAGAGGGTCCAGGAGTTATCTTTATCTGATACCTGCTACAGCCCATGGCTATCACTTCCCTAGTGAGACACACACGGATACTGATAAATAATCTAACGGATGCTTTCAGATAATTGGATTCGAGCATGTTGACAGTTTCGAAAATAAGAATGGAAAAATTACTTGGGAATTGTTTTTTATGTTTTTCACATCTCCTCCCACACACAGATGCTGCTGAAGCATTCACGAATGCTGATTATCAAACTGACGGATGATTTCCGTAATAAATAAAGGGTTTAAGTCGAATATTATGTTGTCAGTTTTCGAACATAAGAATGAAATCACTTGCGACTTGTTTATTATGTTTGTTCAAATCCCTTCTACCACTCACCGGTAACCAAATAGGCCATTATTGAAATACTAATCGGATGCTAAGAAAATAATCAAACTGATGGATGTTTCCGAATAATTGGAAAATGATTTGATACGAATATGTTGAAATTTTTCGAAAATAGAACAAAAAATCACTACTTGTGAACTGTGCCTTCAAACTCCTTTTACACACATTTGCTGACCACTCTTGCCTTTCAATAATTAGGATGTCACATGTCAGTGATGGCAGTAAGAACTTGTTGGAAAAAAAGGGTGCGAATTAAGAATTTGAGTAACTCAAATTAACAATTTCATTTTTAATAATTAAAATCACACTATAACTGTTATAGTGTGATTTTAATTGTTTACTAATTGCTAATTTTTTACTATTAAGCAAAGTAGTAACTCTATTGAATAGTTCTATCTTATGAAAACTTATGAATCATCATTTTTGTTAATGAATAATAAAACTTGATGAGACAAAGATGAATAAAACTTGATTAGTAAAACCTTAATTAATTAGATGCCAAGTAGTAACAAAAAAATTATTTTTTAACAAACTATCCGGCAGGTTTGCAGGTTTGCAGGTTTGTCTTGGGTCGTTGACGGTTTCCTCGTCAATGAAACGCAACTAGTTTTGAATAAACGTTAACTAGTTGATAAACTAGTTGAATGTCACGAAGAATATGCGTTTTCATGGAAGAATAACGAGCTGTCTACGTGTCTACCGTCTGCCGATAACGTTTTCTTTATGAGCAATGTGCAAACAAAGCATTACTGCCTTACAGAAAATAATTATATCTTGTTAAATGTGCGATTGCTTAATAAATTGTAAATCATAAAATTTAATTTTAATTTTTTTGTGAATTAACTTCATTGAGAATTGAATACTTAAATTAATTCCCTTTTTATAATTTGCCAGACTAGTCTGCGGTATAGCATGACTACATTAGCAATGGAGATATTATTATACATTTTATGTTTTAACTAGCTGGCTCGACGCACGTTGCTGCGTTCTCATAAAAATTCTCCTTGATTTTATTATTCGCCACCTCCCGCTGAGGTTACATTTCAAATTAGGAAAGAAGTTAGTCCTAGGGCTCTTCCAGCTGATCATAGAGGCTTCGTTGTTTTCTTAATCACCACCTCTGAATGAAGAAGCATTTCAAATTTAAACCTCCTACAACTATAAGGGTAGAAGCTAGTTTTTTATTTTATTATTCGCCACCTCCCGCTGAGGCTGCATTTCAAATTTCTAGCTAGCACTTCATTGGTTAACAGATGTCATCAACCTGGCATAATTACATTTCATCATACCCAGTCGTATGTTTCCTACATATTGCAAGGCTCCGACTGCTCGGTGCAAAGTCTTTTGCTGTTCAAAGACAGCGTAAATAACGCCGCTGAGGGACCTGCTATATGATTAAAAACTGTTGACTTCTATCAGCTGTTCCTTTAAGCTGTTTGGCTGGCAAGTTCAGTAGGTTAGGTCTATAAAATGGATTAATTAATTAATAATAATTATTAGCTCTTCTATTAAAATTTATGGTCAGAAACCATCCTCAATATTCACACAACATATTCCCAAAGTTTCATTCTAATCTGTCAAGTGGTTTTCAAGTCTATAGGGAACATACATACATACATACATACAGACAGACATTCATTTATATATATATATAGATATAATACAATTAATATAAATTGTAAACTAATAAATTAAATTGACAGCTGTTTTATTTGATTTCTATACTTTTGGCTCTAAAATCTATAATGAAATTCAGTATTTTAACTACTTTCTTCGGATTATTGGAGTGTTTTGGTGCTACGTTTTTAAATTGAATTTCTAAATTTGTATTTTTATTTAGGAAAGAATCGTTAACTGTATTTAAAAGTGAAATTCCTAGCTGAAGTTGGACATAGCCTAAAAAATTATTTTCTTTTAAAAAAATGTAAAGAAAGCAGTAGTTGGCTATGCCTGTCGTATCTTTATTTGATTGTGTTTTTGTGAATAAATGAATGAATAAAATTAATAGCACCCTGCTATCAGATAGAATTTCAGTGCCTGATGAATTTTATTTCAACTTTAGACAGTCGAGCTTCGTGGACAGTTGTTTATCGGGTTATGCTCATGTATCACATGCAGTAGAGAAATAGTAGTAGGAGTAACTGTGCGAGTGAGTAATGCAGAGAGAATAGAATATTCTATTCTCTCTGGAGAAATGCGAGAACACTGTACTGCTGACTCGAGAAAAAACGTCTCATCGTCGTTGATCAGCTCTTTGTTTTCTAGTTGAGTTTAACAACTTCCATTCCAGTTGCGCTAGAAAAGAATGCGTTTGACCGTTGATATGAAAATGTAGTTGAAACATCAGCTGGTTTAGTTGAGGAGACAAAACAGTTGAATCGTTAATAACCAATAAACAGTTAATTAAACTACTTTGTTGAATCAACGCTCATCACTAGTTTGCTTCACCCGCCCCAACCGTCTAGCCTTATCAAGGAAGGACCCCTCCAAGGAAGAGAAACTTTTTTCTGCTCATCTGTTGAATACTGGAATTTGACAACAATTGATGAATCATCACACTTCAATGGTGAATCTCCCAATACCTATTTAATTGTTATTGTTTGCCAATAAAAATGCAATTCTACATGAGCTTCGGTACGGATTTGTAACAGAGAATTTCATAGCCGGAACGTAAGCCCGGTATCAACGAGTAAATTATTTACTCTACTACACCACATCAAAAGCAAATATCTTGTATAGATTTTTTTATTACGGAAGATCTCTAAAAAGTAACCTGAAACTTATGCATGGGTGATAAGGTAAAATGATGGCACAAAAATGCCCAATAAAGCTATCAAAAGCTTGGTGTCAACTAGATATTAGTCATTTCATCTACATTTTTGTTGAAGGGAAAACTTAAATCCAGATGATAGTGAATTACAGGGGAGCTATTTCACTAAACTGTTGTGGGGGGATGGGGCAAACACCGGGGAATACCCCTATAGGAAGGGTGTCCGGAGGTGTTCCCCCGGGAAAATTTTGAAAATATAACGTTTTAAAATATCATTTTTAGCTTCATTTTGCCTATTTAAAATTTTAATACAATAATATTATTTGTAAACAAATAGGGCGTTGTAAACTGATAGTGACGGACGACAGTGCCACCTTGATTATTCTCTGTTATGTAGGTTTAGAAATGATTACTTTTACTGATCAAAAATAACCTTACTTTCAAAGTTATTTAGCTACGTTATAATACTGTAAAAGAAATTATAAAATTAATAAAATTATAAAATTAGTCTTGTGATTTTAATGTTTCACGTAGATAGGCCTATTTAAAATTATTATTTATCAGATTTTTGGGGGAGCCTAGGCCCCCCTGCCCCCCCTCAATGGCGCCCCTGGTGAAGTACCGTCACAAATTTCTTGATCACTTTTTAATCTTTTCAGAGGAGGAAAATATGTTTCCTCAGAACAACTATGCTATAATGATGAAAATGACGACTGAAACTACTAGAATTTTTCAGTAGAAATAACAGAATGTGTAAACAGTGGAGAGTCACTGGGAAATTACAGATGTTTGCTAGTCAAATTAGTCTGAATTCCCAACTACTTAAGTTATTAGCATATTCTAGAGTTGAACAACTTTCTGGCTTTACCTCACGCGAGACGGAAAATTCTCAATGAACTATAATTCTTGGAAGATGATAGAACTACCAGTAGCTGACGTCCGACGAATTCCAATGATAGTTCCACTTCCGAATAATTTTAGAGAAAGAAAATAGGCCCATACTTTTATATGCAATGTTCTTGAATGATTTTATTTCGGTGCAAATTGCCATTGGGGAATGAACTATATTCCATTTTCAGCAATTAACATGACCTAAGGTAAATCAATCATAAGTCTATTTCTAGTTAATATTATCTTCACAACATGGATCAACCAGCGAGGTGGAACTAACCGTCTCCCCACTAATAATACAAGAAGCCGAGGATATTATCACTTGGTAAGTCACAATAGTAGCTTATTCAAACAAAAATCTAGTTATATTGGTAAGAAACTGTACAACAAGCTACCGAAGTTTTTCTGCGGTAAATAGAAATATTAAAAAAAAAAACAATATTGAAAAAATATTTAGTTTATTAGGCTTTTTACAGTGTATAAGAGTTCCTTTCACATCAAAATTAAGCCTCACTTCCAGTAATTAGTATAGTAATTATGATAACTAGTGTATAAGATAGTATAATTGTTAATCTGACTTATTTTATACTCCTCAACTGGAGTCTCCAAGACGTAAGCTACAAAAAAATAAAATAAAAAAAAGCCTTGCACTTGCTATTATAGTACTATAATAATATTAATATAGATTATCTAGATGCCTGCTGTTTACATTAAGTAAACATAAAGTACCCATAGAGTTACATGGGTTATCTTATATAATAATAATAATAATAAAATAATAATAATAATAAAATAATAATAATAATAATAGTTATATTATAAAAAATTGAGTAACCCGCATTTTTACATAGGATAAAACCCGAGTTTACTCAACTAATGCATGAAATTCAGACGAAAATTTTCGTATTAGTCTACTATTAGATGTAGCAGTATGAGTGGAAGCCTTTGACAATCAATTAATTGATTGATTCAAAATAAAATGTAAATTGATAAATTTGATATCTTTGAAGCGACTCCGATGAAGTCGTTATTAATTTATTAACTAATCATTTTTATTTTGTACTGGAGCCTTCAAAGTGTAGAGTGTCGAAAGCAAACGTAAGCCACAGTGGCAGAGTCAGTTTTTTATGTCAACTGATGTCGAACACGTATATTATCAAATCTTCCAAAATTTTAAAGGAGATGACGTCACTGGTGACTAACAGAAATATAAAATTCGTATAACAATACATTGTTTTATATTTTACCAACCACCTTCATTTTAAAAGTATCCTTGAATCATTAAATGTTTTGAATCCATTCAAAATCTTCAAAAGTCTCAGATTTTTAAATAGATAACAAAAATAACAATTAATTATTACTATATCATTATGCGGTACAAAAATGGCATATGAATATCTGATACTGGAATAATTTCAATTGTAACAACATTGAGTATGATCAAATCTTTGAGTAATAATTTTGAGCGTCCATATTTCACAGATGACAGTGATATTTAATAAAAATTTATATAAACTAGAGGACCGCAATTTTTAATATATTACCATATTACCATAAATATTAAAAGGAATGATTAATTGTGTACGGTAGACTCTACCAGTAGGTAGTACCATAGACGAGCCATCAAATAAATCATCCTGATTTCCCTGTTCTATGGTAGTACTGATACAGTAGATATTGATTACTTTGAAGAGATACATTTGGATCGATTTTTTGTAAAAAAAAAACAATTTCTCCTTTGTAGAAGGAGTTTTACCAGAAGCTATCACGTAGTTCAATCAATCAAGAAGCACTATATCCTTTAGTTCTTTCTTTCATGAAAACATTCAATAAGCAATGATTTTAAGAAAAAAAGAAGCTCTGCTTCTAAGTTTTTTTATTTTGTTCATTGTAGTGTATGAGGCCAACTAATAAAGGAAGTTTGACGAGACAGGAAGTGACCTTCGATCAAAATGGTTTTAAAATAATTTTCGCGAAAATTTATCTTTTCATTATTTCCTTCTAACGAAGCTCGTGACTTGATCAGATCGTTCCCCTTGGTTGCTGAAACTTATTGATGTTAGGACAACAACGAAATGAACAATAAAAATAATAATTCATAAAATTAATTGCCTTTTTTATCCGAGATAGAAGTGTGTTAGACTATTCAAGTTGCAACCTTGCTGCTTCAAGATCGTGCGCGATAGTTTTTTCTCTTCCTATATCAGTTGTTGTGTTAATGTAATTGTTAAAAGATAAATTGATTCCTGTGGCGCAAAAGATTGAGGTCACTACTGTATTAAATAGGCCACTTGATTGACTGACGGAAAAGAAGAGTTTGGCAATAATTCTCAAGATTAATCGTTTTTCGTTTCCTGAATAGACAGGAGTGTCCGCTTATTTGATATTCGATTTTAAAATAAAAACTTTGTTCGGCCAGGAATATCAATATATTTTTGTATTTTCTGAATAGAGTCAAATATAACTCATAATAATGAACGAGAAATACCGCTGAATGTGTTTTCCATTAAACTACTTCTAGTACTGTGTTTAAATTCCAGAGAGGCGGGAAAATGTCCGCTTATTTGACATTCGATTTAAAAATAATGTAGCAGAACTTTTTTGTTTGAAAAGGAATATCAATAAAATTATTATTATATTTTGTGAATAGAGTCAAATATATAATAATGAACGAGAAATAACATAAAATGTTTTCTAAAATGTTGTTAAACATTCTAAATGTTGACTAATTTAATATAGTTCTATGTTTGAATTCCAGTTAACAATAACAAAATAATTTCATCTACACTTAATGTGAGACTTAGATTGATTCAATTTATGTTCCTGGATTTCTTGTTCCATGACGAACTGCGTTGTTAATATTAACTTTTCATGTGATATTTAACGACTTGCAGTCAAATATTTGTTAAGAATAAGTATAACTCACTTAATCTGGCCGAGCGCTTTCGAATCTATGAGATTCATCTTCAGAGGCCTCATAGATTCGAAAGCGCTCGGCCAGATTAAGTGAGTTATACTTATTCTTAACAAATATTTGACTGCAAGTCGTTAAATTTCACATGAAAAGTCAATTTATGTGTCAGGAGCAGAAAAGAATATGATTTGTTTTGTTCTGATCTTGATTATTTAGCCCAATCTCTTCCATTTTAACAAAACCACTCATTTAGAAAATACACAAAGGAAAGACTTCATGTATTTACTTAATTGTGATCAGAAATATTCTAACATTAAAAATATAATTACATTTAAAACATCTTCCTTCTCACCAGATATATTAACATGGACGATGAAGCTTCTCCTCAGAAAAGAATTGCATAACTCCAGTTTAAGTAGGTAAAAATATAATTTTAATAGTAATACAGTGTCGGTTTTGATATTGGATTCTTAACTTGGCTCTCAATTTTTTTAGAAAACCTACATTGATTATTACTATACTGTACATGTATATGGAAGGATTTAAGATACTTTTCAGATGCACATTTTTTAGGTAAGATTCACTTATCTTACAAAGGTGGAACTTCTATTCTTTTTGTTGTCTTGGAGATTCCAGTTGTAAGGAGTGTAAGGCAAGTCAGATCAACAATTATACAAGTTTATACACTAGTTACCATAAATTACTATATCAATTGGTTGAGGTGAAGTGATTCTTGAAATTTACTGTGGAGAATCAGTTGGAGTGGAAGAAGTGAAAAGTTATTTGCAACCTTATTACAACAGTGTTCAACAGTATACTATACATTCATCTGGGGAAAAATGTACCTACACTCTAACATTTTCGATTTTGTGAGCTATACCTAGAAAGAACAACAATATAAATCATTTGTAAAGATTTCAATTTTAAAATGTCCTCCATAATTATTAATTTTTTAAGTTTTTTTATTGTGGATGATGCCCACATGAGTTTGGATACTTGTGCATGGGTAAATGGGTGAATGATGTGTGACATCCATGGCTGAATGAGACTCGAACCCAAGGCTGCAGGAAACGAAGCCAGCCAGAGCCTTATCTTATCCAACCAACAGCGCTACCAGAGCCGCCTCTGGTTGAGTTTAATTAAACCTAAATAAAATTAAAATATTTTCAGAAATATTATAACTTTGAAATGTATTTCGAATATTACAAAGCTATAAACATTGATTCAGATGATCGATAACAAAGTTTATAAATTCCTGGATTTCTTGTTCCATGACGAACTGCGTTGTTAATATTAACTTTTTATGTGAAATTTAACGACTTGCAGTCAAATATTTGTTAAGAATAAGTATAACTCACAAATTAAGTGAGTTATACTTATTCTTAACAAATATTTGTCGTTAAGTCGTTAAATTTCACATAAAAAGTTAAAGTTTATAAATCTTGATATTTTCTGAACGAAGCTGAAAGTACAAAATGACACGAGACACGAGGATTTCGTATCGAACAATCTGCAGACAATTCAACAAATGGACAACAATAGGGAAATTAGTGAGTTGAAAAGAGAAAACGATTGATGTTCAAAGCGAGGAGTGAAACAGGAACAATAAAGAGCAATTTGATGTATTGTAGATGCAAAGACAAAGGGTCAGTTCATTTATTGCTTTGGGTGAGGTGAGGACGGCATTTATGTGACTTGGAATGTAGGTACCACAAGGTGAACCTGATTGAAGGGAAATTAAATTGCATATCGCTGCACAACAAAGCTTTGAGCTGCTACAGCCTTGACTTATATTGTATGTGAAATAGATCAGTAATTGCAAAGATATACTAGGTCAGATGGGGAAGCTGCCACTCAATCTAGCTATCGAAATCACCTATCTTTGAGAGTAATAATAGATGAGGATAAGGCTACAGGAATTACTCCATCTTTAGAAGCTTTAATGGAATGAGAATCTTTTTCCAGCTTTATGATGATGATTTCTTTCAGATCAAAATTGAGACTCAACTCAACTAATTGAAATTGTAATTGTGGAAACTAAAGAATAAGAATGGTAACATTGTATACAATTGTTGATCTGACTTGATTTTTCTTATAGGTACTATATAAAGGATGATGATAACCGGAGTAATCATCAACAAATAATAATAAAAATTATCATCCTCATTACCTACAGCACCACAGTCGATCATTATTCAAATAGGCCTTGGAATGATGCTTGTTGAAGTGAAATCTTTCAATACTCTATTCATTTTTTAATGTTTTGTAAGCAATCTTGATGGACAGAATTTATTAATTTCGAATTCCTTTAATTGCTATTACTTTAAAGGAATTCGAAATTAATAAATTCTGTTTATGTATATTTGTCAGTTTATTCAATTGTCAGTCACTTCAAACTTACTTGTGAATCTTGATGCTTGCAACATTAGTAGAAAGGTTATATTGTTATTATTTATATATTTTTTTAGTTGATACTAAAATGTGATCACATGAGTCGTGAGTTGGTAATGAAAGGGTGAATGATGAGAAACATCCATAGCTAAATTAGATTCGAACACATGATTGCAGGAAACGAAGCCAGCCATAGCCTTATCTAATCATAGATTAGCGCCCACAGCAACTGCACCACCAGAGCCAAGCTATAATAATGATATCGTTATCTCTATTCAAGAATGTCATCTCATTGTTATAGGAGTAAAAATGTTGTATTTTTGCATTCCTATGTTTTTGCTTTTACTCTGCCTTTATGTTGTAGGTAATGATGTTAACAATGATGATGTTGAAAATCCATCTTGTTTTCACTAATATGTAATATAAACTTAAAAAACACTTTTAAGTTGATGTTAACAATTTTTTGCAACACCATTCAGATTGAGATATATATTATCTTAAACAGAATTTATTAATTTCGAATTCCTTTAATTGCTATCAGTTTATACTGAAGACTTCCGTAATGGCGGATATTGACAACAGTATTTAATAGCTGATGGAAATCGATGAATGCTATTGTACAAAAATATCAGTCACCACCGGGAATCGAACCACGGACCTCCCAATTGCCGGTCGGGCGCCTTAACCACTAGACCATGGAGACCTTTCTGCACAGCAGCATTCATTTTTAACTTGGCCATATCGGCTCGTATCTCACAAGTTAGTTCGAAGTTACTGACAATTGAACAAACTGACAAATTTACTTAAACAGAATTTATTAATTTCGAATTCCTTTTATTAATAAATTCTGTTTAAGTAAATTTGTCAGTTTGTTCAATTGTCAGTAACTTCGAACTAATATCTTATCTCATTGAGAGAAATGAGCTCTCTGTAGTTGAATAGAATATTGACGTTTCACAACTTCCAATGTATCAAATTCAATTCAATGTTGAGTAGCATCACATGTTGTCTACAAATTCAATTAATTATTTAGTCAACAATGTCCAACATTGTCCAAATTGATGCTCAAGTTATACAGCTACTCATCATACACATCATTGTTTACATGAAGATGGATAATCGCCTATTATCTGGTAGATGCAGTTGAAAACAATGAATTTTATCTAGTGGAATATTTCTAGTTTCTTACATGATCGATATGAAGCTAATGCGAAATATGAAGGATGATTGATTAAACGATTTGTGGAATCAATTGGAAAGCTCAAGGGTAAATGCAAACTAGTAAATATAGGAGGGTCTAGTAGATGCAGTTGAAAGCGATACATTTTATCTAGTGGAATTTTTGTAGGTTCTTAGAGGA
Organism: Conomelus anceps; assembly: GCA_948455865.1. NCBI lineage: Eukaryota > Metazoa > Arthropoda > Insecta > Hemiptera > Delphacidae > Conomelus > Conomelus anceps. Next base: position 10,964,080 of record OX418218.1, read on the forward strand.
TCAATATATGAAGCCAATGCAAATTATGAAGGATGGAACGATTTCTGGAATCAATTTAAAAGTTCAAGGGAAATAGTGAATTGTTTTCTAATTTACGTCTGTTCTATTCAATACGGCACTACTTTGTAGGTCCCTTAAAAAATCCTCATATTTGTGAATTCATCAAGAGCGTTCCTTTTATCTGCCAATACAGAAACATTCAATTGAAAAATAAAATTCCATTTTACATGAAGCGTTAAATTCAGGGTAGGCTTAAGTTCAAAACCTTTCATCTACTTTAGCAATCAAGTAAAAATGTTAAATTTCTATTGATTTAGTGCAAGGGCAGATTTTTAAAATAACGTCCGTCATTCAGCGTCTTGCCGCTCAGGACAGTCATAGAATAAGGATAAATCAAGTTGGTCTATGGTCTATGGTACAGTCCAGTCAAGAAGATCAAAAAATTTATCAACGTTGGCAATTATCGATAATGTCTCAGATGCTGAGCGTCCGTTAAAAAAATGGGTAGAAGGGACGACTGTTTACTATACGCAACTTGTTAAGATGAGCTTGTAATTTAGAATGTCATGTCTTGTAGTCAAGACAGCAAACTCGTCGGATCGACAATGTCAGAATTAAAAATAGATTAAAAATCAAATAATAATACCTAAACAACTTTTTTGTTTTAACTATGTGACAATAATTAACATGGGCTGATATATAATGAGTTCACTGAAATTCCTGACATATGGAGTTAATATATTTTGGTTTGAGATCCGGACCCCAAGATACTGACAATGAAGTTAATATATTTTAGTGAAAATTTACAACTAAAAGCTAATATATTTTGGTTTGAGGTCCGAACCCCAATTTTTATAGGTATTAGTCAATAAGGCTTATATGAAATGTCAAGTACAAATTCCATCTTTTTAAATTGTCTTGAATGTTTTAAATCTAAAAAATAATTCTATCGAAATATTTAGTTGAAAAAGCTTCATATAATAATACCTAAAAAAACTTTTTTGTTTTAACTAAGTGACAATTAACATGTAACAATTGACATTAATATATTTCATATGTTGTTCAAGAGTACCTTTGAGATCATGCCTCACCACAACTTACTTAAACTGTAATTGTGGTAACTAGTGAATTAGAATGGTAATATTGTATATAATTGTTAAACTGACATCTGACTTGTCTTTTACTCTATAACCGGAGTCTTCAAGGAAAAAGTACAATAATTTGATGACACTCATATAGCTGACAGGAAGAGTTCTTGACAATGAAAATCTAGAAAATCTTATAAAGTTATAAGAAAATATTGTTGAAAAATTTGAGCTTGAAAATTCAAAGTAATTTTGATGAGCATAGAATAATAAATGTTCGGTTTTGTAGTTTGAAATACTCAACTGACAAAGAATACAAGTTGTTCCTCAAGTTATTGTGGTTATGTAACCGGACTCAATGTTAGCAGAAAATTATCTGCATCGTTTTAGTGGAATGACCGTTTGACAAGTTTAATCTACACCTCTAAACTGAATCACATCATCCGCTGGAAGTTTCCTTTCAGTGATAATTATTACTCAGTATCAAGAAACAAGTTCAAGTTTTTTCTAGGCTGTAATCTGGATTCATCAAGTTTCTGAAAGAATACCATGATGATGTTTTACAGCTTCAGAATCAAGGTCAATTTTCATTGAGAAGTTCATTAATATAGAACAAAATTGGAATAAACTTGAATCATCCATCAATATTATCTGAATACAAAACATTTTTTGCTGTCTAATATTTTTTTTTATAAAACACCCATAAAACATTTTTTAAAGAACCAACAGTAACAATATGTTGAGGCGTAAATTTTATTTAAATGTGAAATAATATTTATTTATTTTATATAAAGCGCTTGTCTCAGATAAGATAAGGCTCTTGCTGGGTTCGAATCTCATTCAGCCATGGATGTTTCTCATCATTCACCTCATTACCCAACCCACGCACAAGTCTTCAGACTCATGTGGGCATCATCAGCAATAAAAAAAAAATAAAAATATTTTGAGGCGTAAACTTTATATTTATATAAATGTGCCATAAATAAAAATCGACCTAGTTACATTAGAACTCAGAAAATATATTATTTAAATTTTTTTCTTTAGAAAAATAGTTGAAAAAGATACATCCTACATATTTCAATGCATACCTAATAATAACTTATGCAATCATTAAACTGTTTAAACAAAATTCCAACTTACAATATTTTAAAGCTCAATTTTCCATTAATCAATATTATTTATTTATTTATTGTGACAAATTTACAACGAGTGTGAAGGTGCAACAGACTCAAGTCCAAAACTGCTCCCTTCACAAATTTTGAATTGATGTTACATTGTCCAAAACATTGAGGTTAACACAAACTAAAAATTTAAGATATGCTGAAAAACTTCACTCGAAAAATAATAAAATTAATCTTCTCACTTGACCACTATTAACAGTTGAAAATAGTAATTAATATTAAATTTTTATAAAAACTTTTGAGCCGAAAAATATTATCTGGTTGCTATGGTAAACAACAACTATGCATTAATATTGATTTTATAGTTCACATTACTAAAGATAACGATTTTAATCCAGCAAAATATGCAATTATCAATGTAAATCACCATAAATCATCTCATAAATCACCATCATCCAAATCATTACCCACGCACAGGTCTCAGACCTATGTGGGCTTCATCCTCCAAAAAAAAAAAAAAAAAAAAAAAAAATGCTTGATCTTTTTGATATGGATTGCAAGAGAAAATGGTTTATTAAATTTTACGACTTTAATTGAGAATAATTATATATTTTACTCACGTAGGCTATAAAATGATTCTTCTCCTTTCTGCAGCCCTTATGCTATTAAGCATCGGGTGGGAAAATGATTAATTTACACATTTGAGGGGTCAATCTAATTCATTTACTAGAATTAATTGAATAAATTTAACAATCATAATTAAATTCCGAACTGAACTGCAAGCATAAAGTGTGCTACTGTAATATTCAGCTTCATTAACAGTTAACGGTGTGAAAAAATAGTTTATTTAGTATTTATATTGAATTAATGGTATATTTTTAGTCCTTATTGTTTCTACTCCTACATTTCGTACTATTATTATTCTATGTCTCCTCCAAGAGTTTTAATTCTATTATTCATTTTTTTTATTACATCAATTCATGGCATCTTTGTTGGATCCTATGATGCTCCTGTATGCGGACATAATTTCACAATGAAATTATTTGCATACAGTATTATTTCTGCAGATATATATATATATTTTTTGTAACATTTTATTTCTTGCACATGATAGTTAAGTTGATCTAAGTATTTTTTTTCTTTGTAACTTCTTGGTTTCTCTCCAAATAATTGATTGTTTTATAATTATTATTATTATTATTTTCTATCATGTATATTTTTTTTTTTGCTTGTTTGTATTTGCGGAAAGATTATTATTATTATTTGTCAAAATGGAATTGAGATGAAACTCTTGCACATGTCCAGTGGTGCTGTAGCGTTATCACAACAAAACCGAATCACGAATCTTTCAAAACAAGTTTAGAATGGTGTATAATCTATTTTATCATCGCATTGATCTTAATGACATCTGTGTGATCAACAAAATTGTCATTAAATGTGATCCTAATGAAAGCAAGAAGATGATTACATAACTGAATATTGAATTATCTCTTAGAAATACAGTAATGCTAGACTCAATAGAGCTTTAATTTTTTAATTTGATAAAGTCGTTTCTTAAATATTCTCAAAACCTTATTCCAGAAAAATCAAACGGAACTTCTTGATAAATTGAAATATTAATAGAATTCATGTAGCTGAACACATGTAGCTGAAATTTTCAGTAATATTTAAACAATCTTATTAGCTCAGGTAGCTTGAAGCCAAAGTAATGTCAAGTTTAAAAAAAATCGAAATAATTACATTTTTTTCAATTAGTAGAATTATCATCATCCGATTTTTAAATATTTTCTTCATAACTTGAAATATTTCATTGTTATTAGTGAACTTTGTGTGAACTAGAAGCATCCTTTAAAGATTAGAGATATTTCAAGCATAACAAGAATAACAATTATTCAATAATTAATTTTATTCAAGAGTATTCTTTATATAAATATATTGAAAAGAATGGATGGGAAAAATAGTTTCTTACTCTATTATATTTGTACTCCAATACAGTGTTTCTAGATGAGTATCCTAGGTTCTCTTTGATAAATAAAATTGTTATTAGTTGATTTATTCTTATAATTAAAATAATAATAATAATTATTATTATTATTTTATTATTACTATTTTATTATTATTATAATAATAATAATAATAATAATTATTATTATTAATATTATTATTATTGCTTGAAAGTCCAATCATATATAATATAACATTTTTTTTTCCTTGATTGATTTATATGAATTAATTTCCAATTTCTATTTCCTATAATGTGAATTTATTTAATGCTTTAAAATTTTGAAAATATTGCAACTTATGCATTATTATTACATTGATGTTGATGAGTATAAATTTGAATATAATATTATTTAAGGCTAGCTAACTTGATTATTAAAAATCTGTATTGCATAATTGAGGGAAAGCAATCATCGTAGTTAGGAGCGAATCAAAACATTTTTAAAGTTAAAAAGTATTTTTTAAATATTTTTGGTAATATAAAGTGAGAAAATATTTTAAAAATAAATGTTTTCACCCCAGGGAATTCGCCCCTGATTATTGCAGATTCACCCCCAAATATTGCATACTGGTAAAGGTGATTGTATTGTTTTGAATATCTGTTATATAACCAGCAGTCTTCAAGAGGTACAAAGAGGTATAAAAAGAGGAAAGCGTCAAGGGATTGCAGAAAAACTTGTTCAGAGAATTACAGTTATGATTTTAAGAATAATTTTTCAATTGAAACTTAAAATAGCTTTAATGTAAAATGTAATAAATAACAGAGCTTCCTTCACCATACAATAGAAACTTTTTGTACATGATATCCATTACATAACCAGATGTGACATTAATTTGGATAAATATTAAAAAGTAGCAGTTTCTTATATAATTTAATAATTTTTTTCACCTATTTTCTACATAAGGAGTAGGTATCAGTAGAATTTGTCAAGTTTAAAACATTTGTGGTACGGTATTTTTGAAAATGGAAAAGGACAAAAATTATAGCCTCTCCCCTTGTAACTTCTATTAGTAATGCAGTCTAGATTGATTGTTTTTTTAAATGTTTTTAAATTTATATATGACCATACTGTAGGCTATAGTAATCGATAGACTGTTAGATTTAGTAATACTAACATGTCACCAATCATATGAGTGAAACTCAAAAATTTGATGTAATGTGACGATGAATGAATAAATAAATAAATTACTATATTAGCGATAACTCACATGATATATCAATACTCAAAGATCCTAGAATATATTATTTAGCTACTATAAAACCGTATTTAATTTTTGTGAATGTTAATATTTGTGTATGAGATATTTCATTTAGTACGATGCAACAATCATGATAATGACTGAGCTATTATTCAAAATCAATAATTAAAATTATGCAATAATCATGATTATAATAATTGTAAAATTTATTGAAAGTTTTGGCTTTTTACCTGTCACTGTTTATCATAAATTTTATTTAGTTGCAGTGTAACTTGAGATGAAAACTCTTTATGTAGCTATAAAACTTATTTTTAATAAATAAACAAATAATACCGATTGTTTATTGACAATGGTTGCCAGACTGAAGCGTATTGTAACAAAAATGTTCAACACTCTAAACCCTACTTATTGCAATAAACTCCAAATAATACTCAAAAAACTTGAATTTTCTCATATCCTCCCCCGACCTCTTCTAAATCGCTTATGTAGCATATAACCTGTTCATAAAAATAATAACAAATTTATTATAAACTTAAAAAACACTTTTAAATGGAAATTGACTCACGTTATGGCGTGACGGCCGTTTCGCTCTGTTGTCTAGAGCATCATCAGACGACCCACAGTACACTGATTCAAGGCATGAGTTTGAGGGTCAGTTATGTTGGAATGGTTCTTGAATCAGTGTACTGTGGGTCGTCTGATGATGCTCTAGACAACAGAGCGAAACGGCCGTCACGCCATAACGTGAGTCAATTTCCATTTAAAAGTGTTTTTTAAGTTTATAATACATATTAGTGGAAACAAGATGGATCTTCAACATCATAACAAATTTATTCATTCTAGTCATTTTATAGTCCTCTGACGTGACTTAACGAGTGTTTCTTGACAGCCAGGACCGACAGTGTATTCTGTCCTCCAAAAAGAAGTGATAATCGAAAATAATAAAAATAGGGTCTATTACATAATAATAAAAGAAGCTATAATTAAGAATAATAAAAAAGGAAAAAGACAGTGTCTTTTTATTTTATTATGGAGAAATACCACAACATCTCATCCCATACAATCAATTTCTAATAAAAAAGGATCAAATACATAACAATAAGAGAAGTTATTAAGAAAAAGTGTTAATCGAAAATAATAAAAAAGGATCTAATTTATAATAATAACAGAAGTTGTAAAGAGGAAATGATAATAAGAAATAATAAAAAATAGGATCTAATAAGTCATAATAAAAGAACCTATCAAGAAAAAGTGATAATAAAAAATAATGAAAATAGGGTCTAATAAATAATAGTAACAAAAGTTGTTAAGAAGCAGTGATAATATGAAATAATAAAAAATAGGATCTAATACAAAATAAGAGAAGTGTTAAAATAGGATATGATATATAATAAGAGAAGTTGTAAAGAAGTAATAGTGATGATAATAGAAAAAAGTTTATAAAAAATATGTTAAATACGTAGAAAAGGAGAGAATGAACAATAATTATAATGGAATAGAGTGGTGTGAGAGAGATGTTTGACACCACTCACCATTTTCGGCGTCGCCGTTCTTGCTCTTGGTGGTGGCCGGGACGGGCACCTGGGTCTGGATCTGAATTTCGGGCTTCATGATGCTGCGGTTGCGTGGAGAAGTGGATGAACAGAGCTGGAGAGTGAGTTGAATGGAAAGATAGGTGAACCAGCAAATGCAGTGGACACTGGTGGCCCGCGCTTATATAGCGGCCCCCTCCATGCTCCATGCTCCATCGCAGCTCAGCCAGCTGGCCACCTCTTCGTGACACTGACCCTCGTTCGCACTCTTATCACCTTCAAACAGAATAATAACTTTTATTTAATTACTCCACCTGCAAGTACCTACCCATACTAATTACTCTCCACCTATCAGAACCACAATAAAACCCCAGAAATTAAACCCCCTCCAAAAAACTCAAATTTGAATTTGTACCCTCCTCTTCCGAATCGCTTACGTAATAGCATTCAATCCTGGTTACATAATGCATTCCTTTTCGTCCTGTTTCATTTTGGAAAATATCCAAGTTCATTCAACCCAACTAAATTTATTGCTGAAAATTTAAACTGGACTTTCTCTAGGAAAAATCACATCAAATGATAATAAAAATGATAATGATCGAATCTGACCCAAGTTATCCCGTTTGATTACAATGCAGGCCATCATATGCCAATCGATGGAATTCGATTATGTAACATGAAAGAATTGTTTCTTTTTGAGTTTGCTGTCAAGGTTGAAGTGTTCTAGCGTTATTTCAACCAGATGTCTAATCTTTTTATAGAGCAAGTTATCATAGTAAATTGTACATAATTAATAGAAAAAGTTATAATTTTTCATTTCGCTTATTTGCTTTTATTTATCTATATTCATGCACATGATAGCTATACTACAATGTAGTTAACTCGGAATATGTTTTCACTCTGTTAATTAACATTGTCTGCACCTGTAAGAAACTTGCCTGATACGTTGTTAATATTTTTGATAGTGTTTAGGTGCCCCTATAAGGTAATATGATTCAAAAGAAAGCTTTTTTTCTGAGGATGAAGCTCACATAGGTCTGAGACCTGTGCGTGGGTAATGAGTTGGATGATAGTGATTGATGAGTTGGACCTACAGTTTTAGGTGGGATCCGAACCACCGGGAAGTGATTTTACAGCAGAGAACAGCGTCTTTTTTGCTGGCCAATCTAATCGGTCACCGATACAAACAGGACCTACGAGAACGCAGCTTAACTATCTGATTGAGCAGATACCTGCTACAGCTCGCGGCAATCACTTCCCTTTAGGTGAATTCCCAGCTGTTAGGTGAATGGAAAGAGTAAATAGATTAGATTCATGTAGGGGTAGGGCGTAGGCCATTGTTCAAGAGACTTTGTCTCGTAACTGTACCCTGCTTATATGTGTATGAATCTAGTTGATATGTAAAAAAGAGTGATATTAACCAAAATCTTGACATACACGATTACAATACATGAAGCCGAGGAGGTTATCACTTGGTAAGTCACAATGGTAGCTTATTTCAACAAAAACCTAGTTAAATTGGTAGGAAACTCTACAACAAGCTACCACAGTTATGAAAGAGTCTTGAAAATATCGAAATATTTAAAAAGCAATTGAAAAATATTTAGTTGATAAAGCTTTTTATAGTGTACAAGAGTTCCTATCACATCAAAATTAAGCCTCCCCTCAACTAATTGATATATTAATATGGTAAATAGTGTATAATTGTTGATCTTACTTGTCTTATACTCTTTAACTGGAGTCTCCAAGACGTAATCTACAAAAAAAAAAAATATTTTTGATTTATAATAGCTACCGGTATTCATTGAAGTTATTGGCGTTTTGCAGGTATCTTAAGATAATTTGACATGTTGTGAATCCGTACTCCCATTTTTACATTGCCTCATTGTTACAATTTATCATGAAATTATTATGATATTATAATCAACGTCTTTTTAAAATATCAATAATTGTATAGACCTTGTGCATTCTCATAAATTTATTAATAAATAATAGTAAATTGTAATGAGATTCATCTCATTACAAATGAGATGAATCACAGAAACAAAAAATTGACAGTCTTATATACTGTCTATTGATTGTGTTTTTCGTGTCGAGATGCATAGTTTCAGACAATACCAATGAGCTTCAATTATTATAATTTTTTATTTATCTACTTAATTATTTTTTCATTTATTCATACTGTAATTTCGTATTATATTTAATAATTTCATTGAAATTAATGGAATTGTCACTGTATTTATTTCTGATGAATAGAGCTACAGTGTAAATTGAAAGAGATAATATTTTTTTATTTATATTAATAATATTTATTTTAATTTATTGTGGAATTATAACTTATTCTTTCAAAGTCGACGTCAATTAAATGTGAAAATAGCTCGTGGTTGAAAGCTAGAAAGAAATTGCAAGAATCTAGAAAAATTTTATTTGTTTACTTGAGGGAACGAACACTACACAATAAAATTAAATGTAATTATTGAGAAATAATATAGTGTTTCATTTGAGCTGTTTATTTCAAACTTAAAAGTGTGGTACCAAACTTAAAAGGAAACTTAATGAATGATAACCGAGGAGCTCATTTAGTTTTTGAAGTTTAAACTCGACTAAATGATGAAAAAGAATGGAAATTCCATTATCAATTTCAATATCTAGGGAAAATTTTAGATAACTGTTAAATTTGAACGAAGAAACAACCATACATTGACTTTTTGTAGTGGCGAAGGTGATATTGTGGAAGATATCCATAATGAATAATAAGGCTTGAAGTTGTCACAACCGCATTTATTGAAAACCGTGAGATACTAGTTTAAATTCTGGCCTACTCTTTAATAACGGTACTTTCTGGTTTTTATCGGTTGACCTTGACTGCATTTCATTTAGTTTTATTTTAATTTTATTTTTCAATTGTTTAATTCTAGCCTACTTGTGTATTGTTCTTGTTTGTTACTTTTTGGTTCCTGATTTTGACAATTATCTTTCCTTGTTGCTTCTCCCACCAGTGGGCGTGACTTGTTAGGGCATTCAACCAATCATATAACTTCAATGAAGGTCAGCTTATGAGAGGCACTTTCATCCACAGCCAATAGTATCATTCTGTGTTTAGCTACTCTGTACTTAATTTTATTTTGTTTGAGATTGATAATGGTGTAACAACCGAAACTAGTATCCCACGGTTTTCAATAAAATGAGGTTGTGACAGCTTCAAGTCTTATTATGAATAACCGTGCGTTGATTTATTGGGAAATTGCGTTCTCAATGCATTTATTATAAACATGGCCAGGAACTTTCAAGTTCTCTAACTTTGTTAATAGCCTACTGAGTAATTGATATGAAGTATGAATACTGTAAAATTGATGGTCACTGAGATATGTATTATTAACTTGAAGACTTTTCAAATATTTGGTATTGAAGCAAGGAAGCCAGCAACAAATGTGTTATACACTCATAATATACTATTTATCATATTATTTATTGAATACATAAATATTCACAACTAATAGGACCAATATTAGTAATAATTTACTGTTACCATGTAATCACACCACAGCAAAGAAGAAGAAGGAGGAGGAGGATGGAGAGAAAGAGTAGATGAAAGTGAAGAAGTAAGAATAGAACGAGGAAAAGAGTACCTATATGATGAAAAAGAAGGAGATGTGGTCGAGGAGAATTAGGAGCAGGAGAATGAGGATGTGGAGAAACAGATAATGAGGAAAAAAGAAGATCATGAGAAAGAAATACAAGAAGCAGGAAAATGAGAAGGAGGAAAAGGACCAAAAATAAAATATTTGAGCAGAAGAAAAAGAGAAGTTGAGGAGGAGGGGAAGAAGATCATGCCGAAGAAAAAGAAACAAGGATGGGATACGAACAAGAAGACAAAGATTTAAAAAAAGAATAAAATAAAAAATGAAAAGGAGAAGTCAAAGAAGAAAAGAAAAAAGAAGCGGAGGAAAGGAGGAGGATGAGGGTGAAGAGGAGGAAGAGGAAGAAGAAAAAGGTAAAAAGTTTCTCAGTCTGAACTGATATCAGAACTGAACTTCTCCGGATCACATTATGTCTGAACCACGGCTGTGCTTCTTTTTCTAAACCCAGAGAAATGTGATACTGAAAAAGATAGCATTCATTGCGGTTTCAAGACTTATCAACCTGTCTTGCAGACAATCACAATTGGCAGCCAAAAATTTTACACAAAGTTTCTGGAACTATTTGTTAAACATTTCCAGTAGAAATATTTTTGTATTTCAAAGATGTAAAACTCAACTAATCAACTCATATTAAAATACACATAACTCATTAAATTTTAATTATTCATAACTCATGAAAATAACTCATATTAACAACTCATTAAACTACAGACAGTACTGAAGTTTAAGAGCTTGAAAGTCTCTCAAATTTAAACCAAAAACTTAACACAAAAGGTTCTCCAAACAATTTTTTCTAAAACTTAGAACTGAAACATTGAACTGTTGGCAAACTCTATATCAATACTGTTGTGATGACTTAATTAATAATAACTGGTGTATAAGATTGGTAATAATGTGTGTATACAATAATTGTATGTTAGTCTGATATTTGTATAAATATTGGTCTAATATTGTATACAATTATTGTTGGACTGACTTGTCTTCTACTTCTTAACCGGAGTCTCCAAGACGTGACCTTGAAAAAAATGAATAAAAGGTGTAGTATTCCTATAACAGGAGATGTGGTTTTATAGCTGAGTGTCAACTCTCATTTTAATAGATGAATGGAAAACGATAATAATGAAGATGCAAAGAAATCCACGTGTCGTGCTCTTGTGCTCATACACTGCTTCTCACATGTTAGAAAATCACGCGTCCTATCACAATATAGCTTAGTGTACAATTGTCGGCTCAACCTGTGCGTTATGTAACAATATGTTGAGAGAAGGTTACCATAAAAGTAGCTTATACGTTCAGATGAGTATAGCCTAAATATGACTACTGGATAATTCAAAATTCGCTTTTACTGATCGACACTTGGCATTTTTGTACCATATTTCACCCTCATTACCTAACTAATCCTCAGGCTCCGTTGTGAATCGCTCGCAAAAATGACATCCATGTTGTCTTGTACGTGAATTTGGTGGAGATTCTTGTAAAAGAAGGCTATTTTCAAGAGCGGGAATACAAATTATTCAAATGAAGCAGTACCGGTACGATGATGGTAATGTAAAAACTCTAGAAAATTCCAAAATCAAAAAGAAGAAACCTATAATGACCCACAAGTGGTCCTACAAGAAAATGAAATCAGGGTATAGAGAAATAATAGCAATGACCTTGAACTATTGGAAACTGTAATCCAAACTAAAGTTGCGTCATCCAATTCTTGGCTGGCAGAGGTTTACGATGTTTTCATTTGAATGACTTTATATGACATATAAACATTCTTATATAAAAGCGCACATCTATTTTGTAGATGTAGAAATGATAATAAAATGAAATAAATTAAAAACACTCTAACTAAGATGGAAAGATCCAGAAAATAATTCTCTTCAGAAGACACATTTCATATATTTTTCTGATCATGGCCTAAAATTTGCATTATTCCACATATAAGCTAGTATATATTTTTTGTCTGGGGAGAAGAGACATGAACCCTTCTCGCTTCAAAGAAATCAAATAGGCTAATTTCTCAGTTTGAGTGAGATAATCTTTAATGATCAAATTAATGTAACACTATTGTCTCTAGCTCAAGGATGTCACAAGAAATTGACCATTTTAAAATTAGGTACTAGTCCTTTCAAATCATTTTGTAACAAATTCAAGTAAAACATATCCTACAGTAACTTTGTGTACCGGTATGAATTTTTATGAATATTTTATCAAGTTCTTGAAAATAATCAAAATTTAATCTATAGACAAACCTATCAAATTTTATTGTCCGTTCTATCTTTGATGCGGACAATAAAATAGAACAAATACATAATTTGTTTTACTTTCTATGGACAAACCAATCCAATTTTATTGTCCGTTCTATCTTTGATGCGGACAATAAAATAGAACAAATACATAATTTGTTTTACTTTCTATGGACAAACCAATCCAATTTTATTGTCCGTTCTATCTTTGATGCGGACAATAAAATAGAACAAATACATAATTTGTTTTACTTTCAATTCCGTGCTAGACCTCTGGTATTTATCACTCATGCACTAGTCTCATTATCACTCCAGTCAAACGTAGAAATTATGCGCAAGAATGGTGTTCAATGATTTTCCACTTTTGAGCGATTTATTTCTTCAAGCTAATAGTTATTTAAGTGTTAAGAGCGTGAAGCGCGACTTTATCGCTCGAGCCAAAACATTTACTGCGCGACGCACAGCGGAGCGCAGTAACTTTGCGAGAGCGATAAAGAAGCTTCATGCGCGTAATACATACAATATTTTTCCTACAACTGCAGTTCTGGATTCCAACACAATAAAAGTTTGAAGTTTGTAACATCACAGACCGTGCGCGGATTTGGTTAGCATTCGACTTTTTTGAGGTTATGTGAATTTTACGGATTCCATGATCCACCAATGAGAAGACATCAAAATCAAAACAGAAGCGTAAAGAAAACAGCTGGCGAGCGTAAAGCCTAACTTTGCGAGAGCGATAAAGAAGCTTCACGCGCGAAATACATACAATATTTTTCCTACAACTGCAGTTCTGGATTCCAACACAATAAAAGTTTGTAGTTTGTAACATCACAGGCCGTGCGCGGATTTGGTTAGCGTTCGACTTTTTTGAGGTTATGTGAATCTCACGGATTCCATGATCCACCAATGAGAAGACATCAAAATCAAAACAGAAGCGTAAAGAAAACAGCTGGCGAGCGTAAAGTACTTTACCGCTTGCGGAGCAGTAAAGAGGTATTTTACAATTAGTTTTCAGTACGTAAAGAACTACTTTACGAGCAGCTGTAGGAAAAGAATTTTATTGAAGGTTTAGTTGGGAAGCCTTATTCTAAATAGGAAAGGGTATTGATGAAACACATTAAAAATAATAAATTTATCCTAGCTAAAACTATTTTTATTTATTTATTTCGCCATGAAAAATACAAATTCAAATCATAAATCTTAATTATGAAAGAAATTAAATACATAATCATAAATCATAAATATAAACTAAAAGTATAAATGATACAGAAACATAAATATCTCTTTAAGCATTTATGGCATCACCAGCAGAAAGAAAACGTTGCCTGCTGGTGACCGTTGCGGTCGAAAAATAAAAAATCTTCAATATTGTATTATTTCTGAGGTTAAACTAAAAAAGATTTTTACTATGTCCAGCCCATAAGGTAATATATTTATAGAAGGATCTATAAGGAAACATTTTTTGGATGAATCTGTTATTGCTTTTGACTGTATTGTACATTGCACCAAACAATCCTTATAATTATTGATAAAAAATAAAAATATCTTCATTAGTGTGAAGAGTATGAGTAAGAGATTCCCATTATCTGTCACCACTTACTTCCCGAACAACTTTAAGTGTGCCTCTTTTAAGGTCGATTCACACACATCAGTCACGGCGCGTCTCAGTTCCGAGCTATCCGTCTCGTCACAGTCATAAAATATATTCTTATCTGAGTTTCCGGCTACGCTGTTAACACTCGTCCGGCGCCGACCCGTCAGGTGGCTGATTGTTACCGTGACTGAACTGAGACGGAACTGTGACTGTGACGCGCCGTAACTGATGTGTGTGAATCGTTTTTCAGTGTGCCTTTAAGTGTGCATTTGGGAAAGAAAACAAATAAGAGTTCATATATTGAACTTGGAATACGAATGAAGAGTTTGGAATACCAAGAACTTTCGAGACTGGTCCACTGGTCCAAGACGTAATCAAAAAAAAAAAAAAAAAAAAAAAAAAACTGCAATTACCCATTCTATTTTATAGCAGGATAAGCGATAATAATAAAGGGCTGAATGGTAAACAAGTGAGATAAAATCCAAACAAAGTGAGAGCATCTGGATTCATTTTTTGTGAAGGCCTTTTTACCCAAATGAGAGTTGACTCATCCAATGAGAGGTACACAAAGATTGGAATGAGTTACTTGAATGCTATACTTACTTGAAAAACAATATTATTGATCTTTAAAAGGGTTTTGAATATTCGAGAAATTATTTTTGACAAAGAACAGTTTATGCAATGGTTGTTACATAACATAGAGCAAATCACTGATTGATTAAATGGTGTTACGCAATAACTTATATAATGTAGCATATTTTGGTAATTTTATCAGAAAATTATCAACTGGAACAACAAGTTCACAAAGAAACTACAAGTGTCTCCAAAGAAGACAAAAACATTACTATTTATTTCAATATGTCTAATGTCTTTTAGAATCAACATTCATTCAATAATAAACCTTCATGATTTATTCACACGTTATATTGTGATCGCTATTCATATCATATAATAATCTGTGATATTTTCCATGACGAAATACTTTACAATCTAATATCAAAACTGACACTGCATTTCCATTTAAATTATGATCTCTATAATTGGATCTCTCCCGAATATTATACCAATTGAGCCAAAAGTTTCCCTTTTCCCTCTTTCTTGTATAGTAATATGTGAAATTAAACCAAATCCTGGTAGAATTAAAATGTAAACTTCTGGGTGTCCAAAGAATCAGAATAAATGTTGATACAAAATTGGGTCTCCCCCCTTACCGTTGTGTGAGTGAAAATCATAATTTAAATAGAAATACAGTGTCAGTTTTGTTTTTATATTGCTCATAATTTTTTTTCTATTTATTTTAATTTTCATGTGTCAAGGTATCAAAACTTTAATATTATCATAAGTTAATTATTATAAGACCCACAGTGTTGAAAATAGTGTGATAAAAATTTATTTTACATCCATGAAACATATAGCTGAATTGAAATGAATAATAGAACAATCTAATATAAAAATTGACACTGTATTTCAATTAAATATTTATATGATTTTCACTCACTTTTACTGGAGATACTGGAGAATGCATTTCACTTCTGAAAAGAAGCTTCGTCAGCCTTCTTTTCAGAAGTGAAATGCATTCCTTCAGTATACCCAGTAAAAGTGAGTGAAAATCATATATATATATTTAATTGAAATACAGTGTCAGCATTGATATTAGATTGTTTATAGAGAATAATAGAAGCTCTTACTGTGAGTAAGGTTTGCATTCAAATCCATCTTGGGTTCAATTTACGCTGATTAAGAGTGTAGATTGAAGATTAAAGAAAGATAATCCAAGATTAAAGGAGAGATTACAGAAAAGATCACAGAAACGTTGAAAGTTCATTTTTATCAACTTTTCAAGTACAGAATATATCTATAATATATTTGTAGTCAAAATTCATTCAGCAATTGATTCCAAATTCCACAAAAGAGGTTAACATATATATACTCAATAGCAATAGCATTATTATTCTACTACGTTATAATATTGGCATTTTTTGCTACAAACATAATACATCTCCTTCAATTAAATAGGCCTAATTCCACTTGTAAGTGATATATCTAAAATTTAATTTTGGCTCATTTAATTTCATGACGATAATAAAATCAATGCTCCTCCACCTCCACACCCCTTGCCATCATACTGTCCCACAACTGGATCCGCTAATGTCGTTCACACAGGAGAGATGATATTTATTAGAATATAAAATACATGGAGAGCTTGACCTCTCGCGAGAAGAGGACTAGCATAGGCAGGCGCGCGGTAAGACAGTTTCTCAAACCGGTTCTGCGTTTATTTGTTTCATTTATTTAATACACAGCATTACGTAACGCTGCTCATGGGATACTGCATTGAAGCGAGTAACTTGCATCCCATTTGGCCAACACTATAAATTTGAGCTTCCGGAGTTCACTACACTGGAAAACTGTATTCAGTTCAAGGTCTCCGTTTTTCAAAGCTCGAATTTTCATCCATCATCCCAACATATGGAGTACAATTTATGGATGTGTATGAACCTAATGTACTCACACTCGTTGATAAGCGCAAAATATATGTAAAACATAGAAAATGAACTATTTTTTAAAAGGAAGCTGAGAAGTGATGATGACCATAAGCTTATGATAGAGGTTGTGGTGGTGTGATGGATGGAACTGGGATAGAACAACAGTATATAGTGTAGGCTATTTCAGCTGTTGTTAAGATGTTATATAGAGTGAACCAAAAATATGAGAACTTCTCAATAAATTTGGACATGTTCGAGACAAAATACAGTAGCTTTCAGTCTTAGGTTTTGGCCATTTCTACTTTCTTTTAAAATGTAATTGAAGAGGTTTTAGCAAAAAAACAAAAACAAACAAAAGTCCAAAACAGCATTTTCACCTGAACAAGGATTCTTTGAGTCCTTATAAAAATAAAATTCCTTAGAGGAGGTTGAAATGCAATAATTATTAGTGTATTTTAACTTCCTTAGGCCGAGCTGGCCTAATGATAAGCTTATTGTATTTATAATTATTTTCATTATTAATAATGTTACAAACTCTGTATTAATTATTGTATTTTGATTGACGTCAATAAAGCCAACTTATTGCTTTGAAACATATATACAGATTTATTATTCATTATTGAATATTGCAATGTCTTGTTTTGGCCGATCAGATGAACAAAAAAATATTGCAAGAGAATTATAGTTTACCTGAAAAACTATACCAGCCAAAGCTGATCAGTGATAAATATCATTATCTACCATTATTATCTACCTAATGAGAGTAAGAAAAAAATAATATTTCTGTTAATAGTAACAATCATAGTAAATAATTCAGTTTTTGATTAGGAATAAGGCCACAGTAATTTTGAATCATAAGGGCTAGTTGAATAGTTGAAAATGTTATTCTGAACAGGATTCAGAATTGATGAGTGATTTGATCTGTTAATGAAATAAATAAATTTGCAACTAATTTCCGTTATTACAATATTATTAATTCAATAAATATCTTACATCAATTGAAGGATCGATCTAACTAAGGCAATGTAGCCTACTTGGTATACAACAGCTCAGTTGAATAAGTTTCACATAGATTTTCCGTTGAGATTTCGAATTACGATCAAAGGGTAGGATGTCTTACATAATCTGTTCGTTACATAAGCTGGCAAACTCACAGGGAGCCCTTATGATGGGTAGGATAGGTAAAAGCAGGGAATGAAACCAGTTTGCTTTGGATGACTTTTTTCAATTGAGCCAAGGCCTTGGAAATTGCACAGTCTAGCATCTTGATATTCTTCTCATGTTCACAAAACAATTTTGACATAGCCTGAGGCCTTTCCACCAATACAAAGTTGAAAATCCAGACTGATTCCAACTTTATACTTTCAACCTGAATCGGTCGTTTAATTACCAAGAGAGCTCGTGCGGCAAAAGGGTAAAATAAAAGGAAAATTTTTAAAGGAAAACGTTTGTACAACGTTTGTTCTTGTTTCTTTTTTCGAGTTTGTGATGACCCACGTTTGATTAGTATCAAAGCCGGGAGGCACGTGTATCTAAGAAACTAGTTTTTCTTTTTAGCGCAGGACGATCCTGCTGTATAAATCAACTTTGGACGTAAAGATACACAACATAACAATGAAAACAATAACACAGCACAGACAAGGTGATGATTGTTATCTGTATTTTTTCACAATAAGAGGGTTGTTTATTTTTATTTGTAGCAAAAACTTCCACTTTTCTCATGGTTCGAACAAATAGACGGGGAAAATTTCAAATTATGACATACTATAGGCTTTTCTATACATCTAAGTTATATAATTATGCTTGTACGGTTCAATCAGTGTATTTAAGTCACTAACTGATATACAGTCATATTCTGTAGGCAAGATTTTTCAGCCAGACTATGGCCTCTTCATCAGCTTTTCTAAAAAAAAAAAAAAAAAACTGTATTTAAGACTCAAGAGAATGGAAAAAATTGATTTGATATCCATCGGACGAGAGAAGCTACAGAACGTTAAATAATGATAATAAACTATCTAATGATAATAAACTATCGATAAAATAGACTTCGAATTATCAGTAGATGTTGCCAGTTTATTAAACTGCTAATTATTAACAAAAAATATTAATTTTTAATATTCCTTTCCATGCTTATTGATGATTGTTATCTGACGACCATTGTTTTTTATTCACAATAAGGATTGTTTACTTTTATTTGTAGCAAAAAATTCCACTTTTCTTGTCTGACCGGCAATTGGAAGATTTGTGGTTCGATTCCCGGCATTGACTAAATACTTTTACGTTGTGGCACTCATCGATTTCCATTAGATATTTAATGCAGTTGTCAGTTGCGGAGGTTTTCAGCATGATTAATTATTATTAAAAGAAATCTCAAAAATTAATATCTTGAAAAAAATAAAATAATTCTAATAACGAAAAAATAATATGGGTACATAAATCAATTTTGAGAGTGATAATAAATAAGAATTTTTCACTCTCACTAAACTTTAAAAAGTTATCAAGACAATAATTCAAGCTAAAGATGATATTGAGTAATTTGGAAAACGCCTTCCGCATAATTAATAGCATTAAAAACTATTTTTTAAAAGACTTCATGTGTAATCTTATGAATACTCACTTGGAGTTTGTTCACCTATACAGAATAGTTTTACATACAGTTTTCTAGTAAGCTGTACATTTAATGAAGGATAGCTGATCTATGATGATAGTTCTAATAATGGAGGGAAGTCTATACTTTCCACAAAAATTAAGTTCAACCAATACCTTTCCCATGCTCAAACCAAAAAAGATTGAAATTATTTCCTTTGCTTTCTTCCTTTCATAATAATCTGGTTTGGATTTGAAAACACTCGATTTTATAAATTATTAAGACTATTATTTCAATTTTATCAGAATTATTTTCAAATCTATAGATTTTTTATCATTGATGTTTATTACCATGACTAGAATACAAATTGAATTTTAACTACTCAATTAAATTTTACAACTCAATTTATTCTATTCAAATTAATAACATTGAAAAAATTGTAGATTCAATTTCAAATTTAACTCAATATTGATAACCATTCAAGCTTGGACAAAAATTATTTGAAAATAAGTTTTTTAGTGTATTATTTCCATTTTTAACATCATTTAACAAATCCATTGAACCTTATTAGCATATTTCAAACTGAATTTAGAATAATTCTATTATTCATTCGCATTAAATTAATTGAAATGAATAATTATTTTGGAATTGATCAAACTCGTGGAAAAATAAAAAAAATGTATAAACATTTTTTTGTTGGTTTAAATGATTTTTACTTAGTTTTTTTATCCCTTGAATCCTATTATTACATAAATAGGCCTATGTCTATTTTAGAAGAATTTAGAATTATTTTTTTAGGACTCATTCAGACAGTGGTGAACTCAAAAATGTTTTTCAACTCTGAAAATATTATGAGGGGGTAGGATTCCTTCTAAAAAATGAATCCTCACCTCCAATAAAAATGTCAAATATTGTTATTTTAGTGTTTGAGACCTTTTTGGGTGGGTGGGGGGGGGGGAAGTATTTACCCTTTATCACCCCTCAGTTCGCGACAACACTCAGATAAGTAGAAGTCATTATAACCTGAAACAAATTCAGACTAAACTTAGTTTCCATTACACTTTCCTGCAGCTCTGTAGCGGTGCAAGCATATAAATGCCATATTTAATAAATAATTGAGAAATTGAAGATGGGTTCATTATTATATATTCATTGAGCCTGGCCTCCTAATTATTCTGTAATCCTACATCTGTCCTATTATTTATTTCCTGTAACCCTACATCGTAAAAAGTGAAAGGTTGGATGCCATAATAGAGTACGGTATCTAGTAAAGATTTTTGTTGGATAGGAAAACCTTTTGAGTAGCCTAGTTAGCACTTTAGAGAACTCTTATTGTTACTGTCAGATCCGATTTCATTCCAACTCAAATTCCAGTTAATCCTGCGAAGTCCAGCAGGCTGATCTCATGTAGGCCTGAAAAATGTTTTTGGCTTCTTTGTACGCGCTAACCAATAAGCTTTGGAGAAATCTTCTTATTGGGTCTCAAAGTTTACCTTCTTTCCGTTTAAAGTTTCGTAAAATTATTGATGGAGATCGAACGGTAAGCCATTCAGTTTCAACTGACTACGGTAATACTGGCCTATATAAATTTAATTAGTTTTTTATTCGTGATAATATTTAAGTACGACCTTCAACTTATTTCAAGATTCCGGAGAATGATCATAACCTACTTATTCACAAGGCCAATTGCTTATTATATAACCAGATTGCAATGCAAAGGCAGCTCACTCTACAGCTTCTGGAGTCGTTACAATTAGCCTAAGAAAGTCGATAGTATATATTATAGCCCAAGCAGTGTAAAAGACAGTAGTCTATCATTCTGAGGAAAGATGGAATAGTAACATTAAAAAAACTTCAATTTTTATATGCTTAGGCAAGTAAGCTATATTGAAGTTTCATGGAATAGAAAAGGAAATATTACTCATTTATATATTCATTCCATTTTAAAATACGTAATAGGAAACTTATAAAACATGAAAACAAATAAAATGATTATTATCATTTTAACGAGGATGAAGGAATACTGGGCAAAGAAGAAAAAATAAATACCATACACCACGAGTAATTTATCTTATCGTCTTCCTCTTGGGAGCTCTATCGACAATAATAGCATTTAAAAAATACTTTAGCAGGATGCTGGTGCGACATAGGTAGCTGTCATAGGAGCCAAATCATTTATAGTAATAGTTCCAAAATAAAATTTATCAAGAGCACTTTTCTGCTATATTTTCAAGTATTATCCAGGATGTTGACAAAGTTAAATATGGTGTTACATTCTAATTTCATTAACAAAAGACTCCAACAAGTATTTCAGTTCACTATAAAAGCACTAGCCAGGTGGAATGCCACGTTATCAGGGAGCAGAAGGGAAACAGAATTAGGACAGAATTTATTAATTTCGAATTCCTTTAATTGCTATTACTTTATACTGAAGACTTCCGCAATGGCGGATATTGACAACAGCATTGAACAGCTGATGGGAATCGATGAATGCTACTGTACAAAAATATCAGTCACCACCGGGAATCGAACCACGGACCTCTCAATTGCCGGTTGAGCGCCCTTAACCACTAGACCATCAGCTGTTCAATGCTGTTGTCAATATCCGCCATTGCGGAAGTCTTCAGTATAAAGTAATAGCAATTAAAGGAATTCGAAATTAATAAATTCTGTTTATGTATATTTGTCAGTTTATTCAATTGTCAGTCATTTCAAACTAACTTGTGAGAATTAGGACTTTTAGGCTTGAATAAAAGGATAAATGAGTAAAATAAAAAATAATAAAAAGTTACCATGGAAATAATAGAAAACATTTCGTTGCTATTTGTAATAAACATGGTTATTTTTAGTGTGCATGATATTTGTTGTATTATCTAGTCTTATTGATAGTTTTGTTGTAGGCTATATTGTTTTCTATTTTGCATACTCTCCATCCTTTCTCAGCTTTATCTCAGTAGTAGCCTATGTAAGCTTTGTTGCAATGTATTTTCTGTTTCTTGTATATTTAATAATTTATCATGTTTTTAAAAATATAATTACGTTATAAAATATATAACGTTATACTTCTAATATTAAAACTGACACTGTATTTCACTTTTAAATATTGTTTTACTCACATATATTGGAGATGCTTGAGGAATGCATTTCACTTCTGAAAAGAAGCTTCGTCAGCCTGCCGCCAGGGGTCATGCTTTGTTGGGGTTAGGATGAGCAGCCATTATGTAGTTAAAAATTGCGTTTGGTTTGAATTGTATTTGGTCATTGGGTATGTTAGTTCTATCTTGGCTTTTTTGGAATGTGTGTAGAATTTCTAAGTCAGTTTGTATGTTATTGTGTGAGTGTCCAGTGTTGTACGTTATACTTATAACTCATATATCATTATTACCTTGTTCAATTGTTGGCTGTGATGTGCTATACTTTATATCATTATGTGAACTCAACTAATTTGTAAGATTAACCCGAAAACAAATGAAATTTATAATTATAATTTTAGTGATGTCAATATATTATATTCATTCCAATGCAATATGCATTTTATTAAAAAGGTTTCCAGCGTTTTTAGACAAAATACAATATTACTGGTTTATATTAATAGAAATAGAATTTCGAATTGCTATTACTTCTCTTTCTGAATATTTGTCAGTTTGTTAAATTGTCAATTACTTCAAAACTAACTTGTTTATTATATGACCATTATTAATGTATAATATGTGTTTATAATAAATGTCTCTGTGGTATCAGAATGAACTCAAGGACAGATTCTACTCACCAATAGATCAATTTAATATTTTTTGCTTTTAAATTAAGAGTAAATATTTTGTTAACAGAAGCAATATTAGTTGAAAAAACATTTGAAAGCAGTTTAACAATTTGAGAGTAATTTAATACAGTACACCCAAAAATCAAGATATTGGGACAGGGCCGTCCCGTGGCTTTTTGGTGCCCAAGGCAAGATTTTGTCAAATACCTTCCCCTCCCCCCCCTGTCCTGATGTGACACTGCATAAGATTTAAACCTATCAGCCGTGTCACATCATTTTTTGTTGTAAATGCATAAGATATGATATAACCTATCAGCCTTGTGCCACCAATCATTTTTTGTTGTAACTGTGGTTTAAGATGAATCAAAATACCGCAACTAGAACTTTTTTGTAGGATGAAGCCCACATAGGTCTGAGACCTGTGCTTGGGTAATGAGTTAGATGATGGTGATTGATGAGCTGGACCTACATTTTTTAGGTTGGTTCCGAACCACCGGGAAGTGATTTTACAGCAGAGAACGTTGTCGCTTTGCTGGCCAATCTAATCGGTCACCCTTACAAAGAGTGCTTAGGAGAACGCAGCTTATCTCTATCTGATTGAATAGATACCAGCTACGGCTCACAGCGATAAAAAATTATAGCTTGGGCTCAAGCCGAATATAATTATTTCCAAATAAAGGCCCAAGTGTTTAATAAACAGGGTTTTTAAAACAAAATACAATAATTGGTAGAATTCCTGATGGAGATTTTTTTTAATTCTCTCACGCACTTCCTAGGAACATTTTGTTTTTAATATTTGATGAGTGTGCTGCTATTTTAAAATTCTATTTCAAAAACCTGCTTCTCGGCCACCTGTTGCATTAGATTGTGTTGTGAATGGTCCTATTCAATTCTGATAATTAAAAAAAACGTGCTTCTCGCTCAGACGGCCATCTGGGATTGCGATGTAACTGTGACATCGCTTTTAGCAGAAGAAAAATGTTCAATCACAATTTCATTGAAGTTGAGACACTAAGAAATTAATTTACGCTCTATTGAAAGTATTGCTAGGGAATTTAAGTGATCTTGTGCGATAGTATTACGCAGGGCCTAGCTTTTTTTTACTGCCAACCGCGTTTCGAAATCACAAACGTTATTTTTCAAATAATCCCCGGAATTCATTTTGAATACCGTCAACTAATACTAATCACAGCACAGCTCACATTAATCACATTGAATGGACAACACATTGAAAAATTATACAAATTCCACGTACCACTACTGCATCCACAATTAATTTATAAACAACCAATGAATTCTAACCTCTTTTACTAAAAACTTTGAGGATAATTGGCGCATGCGTAATGGAGCTGCGGTCGCATGATACAGCAGGGCTCTCATGTTGCCATTTCTCTCAGAAAATTTTTCATAGAATAGCATTTTCGATATGGCAGCACTGCACTGGCCGGACGCTAGAGGAAGTGTCCCAAGGCATAGTTACAAAGGCTCGATGAAAATCTCTTCTCGTACCGCGATGCGGCTGATCATTTTCAACTGTCTTAGACCTGTGCGTGAGGTAATGAGTTGAACGATGGTGATTGATAAGTTGGACCTACAGTTTTAGGTGGGTTCCGAACCACTATCTTACCTCTATTTCGAGACTTCCACACTCTCTTTACTATTGTCAAATACAAATAAAATATGAAAATATAAAATAGAGTGGAATTATTTTATTCTCAATAATTATGCAATTTATCACAAATTGACAGGAAGGACAGTGTCCAAGCGCCCCCCTGGTGGAGCTGCGCCTGGCTGCTACCATTTGGATTTGCGCAAGGCTGCTTGCGCAGAGGAGCATCCACTCGAGCCTGTTAAAAGCAAAGTGGTGTAAGTCCACTTTTTTTTAATTTCTGTTTAGCTTAGTAATAGATTCTCCATACAAAGATCTGTTGAATGGAATAATGAAGTAAGTCCTAGTTCATTCCTAGGCCGCACAGATAGCAGCACAAGTTTAAGCTTTAAACAGCGCCATCTTCTTGTTTAATGGAAAAGTGGTGTAAGTGGGACTTACACCACGTTTTCACAAACAATCCGCCTGTACCAGCTTACACTATAGCCTACACTGGTGGAATCACGTAGTTGTCGCGAATTTAATATTGTTTTATTGCAATTTTGCAAATTGGTGGTTATGAATCCTGGAAATAGTGATGATGATAGCAGTGAGCCAAGCATTCTAGGCTACAATGGCTCAAGTGACGAATATATTCCAAGTGAACTTTCAGGTAAGATTAGGCTATAATGAATTTATATTTACTACCAGTTGATATATTTCAGCAAACTAAAGCATTTTATTGCATTGCCATCAATTTGCTGTTTTTGATAAAATATTTGAAAAGAACATTGTATTTGTTTATTGAAACATTAAACTTATGATTGCCCAGAACAATCTTTGAGGTTAGGTTATTTTCATAACAGGGGCCTGTTTCATAAAAATTTAGAAGACATGTAATACAGGAACAGCTGATTTTAATGCCTATACTGAGCATGTTATAGGAGTTGTGATTCTCTTGTATTACTTGACTTACAGGTTTTATGAAACAGTCCCCAGATCAAGTTTATACAGATTGGGCTCTCTCCAGTTTAATGACCTCATTCATACTATTGAAGTTGGGTATCAAAAGCCAATTATATTTTTCATCATTACAGCCTTACTTGCATTATTGAAAATTGAGGATAGAATAAAAAACCTTCAATAACATGAAACAGCTAGACTACTTTTTTTTGTAAATACTGTGTTGTTTCAGGTGAAGCAGATTCAACAGAAGCTGTAGAAAAGACTTGTGATGAAGGAATGGATGATAACAATGGAGAAGGTGAACCAAAAAAACGATCTCGAAAAAGGGCAAAAGGAATAGGTAAGAGAGAGCAGAGAAAAAAAAGAAGAAATCTTGGAGAATCATACAAGACTGCTAAAGGAAAGGTAGTTGCTGCAAAAACGTTTCAAAATAATAATTGCAACTGTAAAAATAATTGTCCAGAAAAGCTTTCTATTGAATCTCGCCAATGTGCTTTCAACTCCTTCTGGAAAATAGGGACTTTCTCTGCACAAAATGCTTTCTTATGTGGATTGATCAAACAACAAGAGCCAGATCGTAAACGTCCCAGATGCGGCTCTAGAGCACAAAAATCTACCACTAATGTATTCAATTTGATTATTATTGATGGTAAAAGTGTGAAAGTATGTAAGAGGTACTTTCTTGATACATTCCAAATTTCTGATGGTAGGATGACTAGAGCTTTAAAAGTTGTTAAAGAAGGCCAAGCACCTGGTACAGATAAATGGGGAAAACGAGTCCCAACCAATAAAATTCCTGAAGAACAGATGGCAGTTGTGAGGTAACATATTTCATCTTTTCCTGCTTATGAGTCTCATTACACCAGAGCACATAACCCAAATCGCAAGTTTCTACCAGAAAATTTAAATATTCGAATGATGTACAACCTGTACAAAATGTATTGCACTGAACACAATGCAATGCCGGTCAAGGAGCCCATCTATCGCCAAACATTCAACACTGAGTTCAATCTGCATTTCCATTCACCTCACAGACACTTGTACAAAGTGTGATATCTACAAAAATAAGGTTGACAACATAGTTGGTCTTGGTGAGGAACAGAAGAGAGCACTACAAATACAACATGAAATCCATTTGAGAAAAGCAGAGAGTGCTAGGGAAAACATGTTAGCTGATGCTGAGAAATCAAAATTAGACAATGCTTTTTATTCTTACACTTTTGATCTTGAGAAATCCCTAGCATTTCCTCAACTTACCTGCCAAGTTGCTTACTACAAGCGTAACTGCTATTTGTACAACCTTGGTTGTCATGAGCTTTCAACAAAGCTTGGTTTTATGTATTGCTGGGATGAGACTATTGGATCTCGCGGTTCTCAGGAAATTTCTGCTTGTGTTATAAAACACATAAAAACAAGAGCATCTTCAGCCAAGCAGGTTGTTATGTAAAGTGACAGCTGTACAGGTCAAAACAGGAATTTTAAAATGGCATTGGCATTGATGAGATTTCTTCAAAGTGAGAGCAGTGGAGAGGTTGAAGTGATTGACCAAAAATTCATGCAGAGTGGACACTCATTCCTGCCTAATGACTGTGATTTTGCCAGTATTGAGAACCACAGTAAAATTCGATAAATTTTCTGCCCTAGAGATTGGTATGAAATAATAATCCAGGCCAGGAAGAAAAATCCATTTCACTTAGCAGTAATGACTGGTGATGACTTTTTGTCAACCAAAAACTTGGAAAGTTGAGTGACAAGAAGGAAGTGTACAACAGATGGATTGCCCGTGAATTGGCTCAAGATACAATGGCTGCAGTATAGAAAGAGTAAACCTTTCATAGTATTCTTCAAGGAAACACTTATAGAAGACATGCCTTTTTCACAAATTGACATCACACCAACAAAACAACGTGGACGGCGAGCATCTCTTCCCTCAATACCCATGGATAAGCTGTACAGTGGAGTGCGTCCTGTGACTGAAGCAAAGAAAAAAGACATGATGGATCTACTACCATTATTCCTCCGATCAGTCAAGAATTTTTTCTGAACCTCCAGACATCAGCTGAGACTGGAGAAGACATTGGGCCTCTACCTGAAGCCAATGAGCAGCCTTCAGATTCTGATTAAGGTTATCTATTCAATTGGAATGATAATAATAATATCATATAATGTTTTCACATCTAATTCATTAAATAAAACATTCTTAATTATAATTTTGTATACTGATTTATTGTATATTAATGATCAATTAATATCCGGAATGCATATCATGTTTACTGGAAAAGTGGTGTTAAGTCACTTCAAATTTTCAATATTCAATCAAAAGTATGAAATTTTTTTTTAAAGGCTCTTGAAATGGATCTATAGTGTAAACTACTTCCTTATTATGTGATTTTTCAATTAAAAAAATAGGCAAATGAATTCATTGATTTGTGATTGGTGTTGAACTTTGGACCTTAATATCTCAGAATGCAGCTGATGTGACTTACACCACTTTGCTTTTAACATATTATGATAATCACAATCGCAAAATCAAACTCAAGCTTTGGAATGATTTATGACAAAAAGGAGCAGTGTGAGTAGAATGTACGAGGGATTATTTTTTAAAAGCTCTATATTCTCAAATTTCTTACAATACAACATTATCTCCTTTAAAATACTCTCCATTAAAACTAATACATTTGTCCCAGCCGTGCTTCCACTGTTCAAAACATTTTTTGAAGTCATCTTTAGGAATGGCTGCTAGCTCCTCCCTCGTTTTTTTCTTGATCTCTTTGATGTTATCAAATCGTCCTTTCATGCCTTTTTTCATACGTGGGAACAAAAAAAAGTCACACGGAGCCAAATCAGGCGAGTAGGGTGCATGGGGCAGCGGTATCATGTTATTTTTAGCCAAAAATTGCCGAATAGAGATGGCTGTGTGTGCAGGTGCGTTTTCGTGATGGAAGAACCAGTCTCCTGCTGCCCCAAATCGGGTCTTTTTTGTCTAACACTGTTGCGCAATCTCTGTAAGACTTCTAGATAAATTTTTTGGTTCACGGTCTGACCTGCAGGAACAAATTTTGCTAACATTTTCGTCGATTCGGGCGGTTGAAGGACGTCCAGAACGAGGTTTGTCATCAATTGACATGTCGCCATTTTTAAAATGAATAAACCAATTGTACACTTGAGTTTTTCCCATAGCGTCATCTTTGTAAGCAGTCTTCAACATTAACACAGTTTCAGCAGCATTTTTTCCAAGTAAAAAACAAAATTTCACAGCTGCATGTTGTTCACTTAAACTTGCCATCACAAAAAACGAAATACGGACAAAACAGCGCTCGCGAAAACTATCACTGCAGACGAACAGAACAAGCTAGATCAACGTACTAAGCGGCACTGGACTAACAATGAGTTGCGTTGCACGCCCCCAGCGGCTTAATTTCGTACTACACAAGGCATGCTCACAGCAGAGCAATTCCGGTTATTTTTGGGTACCCCCTCATATATGATTTTGCGATGGCGATTATTCTCACAAATGCTCTACTGTGCAAACACCTCAAATGACAAAGAAATTAACGAAATTCAGGCTGAAAATTTGCACAGCCGAGTTGATGTCCTTCCCAGTGAGTTGTACCGCAGGCATAAAATAGTATGTAGAGGATTACATTTATTTTACAGAGATAAAGCCATCAGTTAACAATTACATAAGCCATGACAGTATTAAGTTACCAGCTTCATCAAAACTCAGACTCAGAACCTCCATGTTGATTCCATGGCTTATGTTACGGTCCACTTTTATCTTCCAGCTGATTGAAATTACAGTATTTTTTGCCATCTGATACTAAGAACATTATTAAAAACCGTCAATTCAAAATTCAATAAATCTCACATATCATCAAGCTACGGTTAAAACCATACAAAAAACCATACATTACCTAAAATGGTATGAAAAAAATTCTCACAGAGTAAAGTTTTGAAGAGCAAGAAAGAGACAAGGACTATGGATATAATTTATCTTGTTTTTCTGAGGATGATGCTCACATAAGTCTGATAACTGAGCGTGGGTAATTGTATTGGATTGGACCTACAGTTCTAGGTGGGTTCCGAACCACCGAGCAGTGATTTTACAGCCGAGAACAATCTTTTTCGCTGGTCAATCAATCGGTCACCCTTAAAAAGAAGGCCCAGGAGTTTGTAGCTTATCAGACAGAACAGAAATTAAATTGAATGTAATCTAAAATGGTTGGTAACAGCCATTTGGCAAAATAAATATAATTTAATCGTTGAGTAATATATATTAATTGATGGATAATATAATTTAAGCACAAACAGAATTTCGAAAGTTTCAAGTGTTAGAAGATACGAGTGGTCTCACACTATTAGAGATCAATGGTAGATGCAAATCGATTAAAATTGACACTATTAAAGTCTGTCAACTCATTCTTGACAGTGCGCAATTAATCATTGTTTTTTCCTATGCAGTAAGTAACGTTCCAAGCGGCTTTACTAAGAACTAGTCATACGAGTGGTCTCACACTATTAGAGATCAATGATAGATGCAAATCGATTAAAATTGACACTATTAAAGTCTGTCAACTCATTCTTGACAGTGCGCAATTAATCATTGTTTTTTCCTATGCAGTAACGTTCCAAGCGGCTGTACTAAGAACTAGTCATACGAGTGGTCTCACACTATTAGAGATCAATGATAGATGCAAAACGATTAAAATTGATACTATTAAAGTCTGTCAACTCATTCTTGACAGTGCGCAATTAATCATTGTTTTTTCCTATGCAGTAACGTTCCAAGCGGCTGTACTAAGAACTAGTCATTCTTCATATGAGGAATTATGTGAAAACATCTCACAGCATAGATTAGTCATTAGTATTGCCGACTTGCGCGGGACAAATTCATACAACTGCCAAGAATGAGTTGACAATCTAAAATATAGGTGTAGTAAAACCTGTCACATCTGGATCAATATGGCGATAAACCGATCCAGATATGGAAAAATACGGATGCCACTAGGCCATTCAACAATAGCTGGGAAACGCTTGAAACAGCTAGTTTGTTTAAAACGTCTAAAACGTCTAAAATTGTTGATATTTTTAAATCGTCTTAGACATTTACAGTATTAAAATATTGTATTGTAGGGTCTTTTGCACTATAACCCCGCATTTCTTAAAAATTGTCATTGAACAGTAGATTCCTAACCTAACCTAAGACCCGGTTAGGTTAGGTCAGGTCAGGAATCCACTGCTCAATGACAATTTTTAAGAAATACGGGGCTATAGTGTAAAAGACCAGTACTGTAAATAGACCAGTACTGTAAATGGGCTTACTTACGCACTTTATGGAGAAAAAGTGCGGTGGTCGAAGTGGAATATGGAAAATGACAGTACTACATTGATATGAAAGGCCAAATAACCTTGTTTTAAAATCTTTAATTCTGACAAATAAAATTTTCGTTTGGTACGTCCCGGGGATAAGGGGAGATCCTGATGTGACAGGTTCTACTGTTGTTCAACTCTGGGATGTTGAAATGAGTGGCATCATTATTTACTGATAGAACTATTTTTATTTAATTGCAGGCATTCAACATTTGAAAAACATTTCACAGTTAAGTATACATCCAGCATATGAATAGAATCAATAATCTCATTTTATCTTACAAAATAATATCTCTATCACTGCAGTGATAAAACTACAACTTACAAGTGATAAGTAAATAACTTATACTATCATAAGAAACTCCCAAGCTTAGTCAATTCATAAAAAAGAGTAACTATTACTTGAAATAGTTATAAATCATCAAATTTTAAAAATATACTTTATTAATACTATTATTTTTTCGAATAAATAATAACGGGATGACACCAATCTCTGTGATTCAGTTTAACCTTGTTAATAATAACTTAGCAATAAAATGTACAATACTAGCCGTAAAGTTGAATGGATACGATAGTACTTACAATGCTTTCTTACTTTGATAAAACACTATTCTTTCTAAGCTATTTCATTTCAAACATTTTTATGAAGATGTTTTTATGATCATGATGCTTCCTATCCTACTGTGTGAAAATTATTCAATTAAAATATTCATCGAAGAAAGTGAACATTAGACACAGGTCGAACAAGACTTGAATTTTGTACTATTCGAAATTGCGATGATCATTGAATTGTCTAATTAGCAAGGTTCAACTGTTTTTGAAGTCCTACATATAATATCAGGTACGGAATGCAAAATGTTTACTTTGTGGGGGTTGGAGCGGCGGGAGTTTGCTGAGTTCCCACGGCTGCAGTGTTTCCATATCCTCCATAACCATATCCTTGCCAACCCTGTAAAATATCATGTAAAAAAATATATCAATAACAG
Source organism: Conomelus anceps (assembly GCA_948455865.1). Taxonomy (NCBI): domain Eukaryota; kingdom Metazoa; phylum Arthropoda; class Insecta; order Hemiptera; family Delphacidae; genus Conomelus; species Conomelus anceps. The sequence continues at coordinate 10,996,234 of OX418218.1, forward strand.
TAAAACAAGAATATGAACAAAAAGTTTCCGTATGAATACTACCAGAATATTGGTAACCTTTTGCTGTATGTAAAAACAAATTATCGATAGTTTTTGTAATTATTATTATTCCAAACACAATCGAAACTTTCTTCTATCATTCTCTTCGCCTGATAACTGCAAAATGACCAAGAACATTGTAACACTGTAGTCGAATTTTCGATCTTTTTTTGGACAGATGAGCAATATTCATTACAGGAAGTGAATACTGTATTTCACTCTTCATAAAAACATTTTTTTATTTATTGGTCATTGCTCTTGTATAACAGGCCGAAATGTCAAATATTTGTGATTTAACAATCACTATGTTACCCAAAAATTTGTCTTAAAAGTAGTATTGAAACTTTTTAGTTATAGCCTGCAGTAATAAAATTTATTTTTCATATTTGAAAATAATCAATCAAGCGGAAGCAATGTCTGCGGCGTTGCAAAATTAGCGTTGCTTCCACTATAAAGACGCAGAAAGATAAGAGTATAAAGTATTATTTAATTCACACACGCTGAAATGATATCATTCCATTAACAGAATGCTTCCGATGAAAATGAGTAAAATTTCACATGTGAAAGTTCATAGTTTTCAATTGCGATATCACTCCTACAAACATATGCATGATTCTTAAAGCTTGTAGATATCAAAACGTTGTTAAGTTCTTTGAAAATCAATTCCAGTAATAATAATAATATGAGTGACCTGGTTGGCTCAGGTCTGGTGGCAGAGTTTTCATGTCGCACCTGAATAAGTTCAGGGCCTGTGACTTGACGACTGATTCAAGTAATCCCATTGTTCCGTACATGTTTTATTTACAACTAGATAGGATTCTAGAATAAATTAGTTCGATTTTTCTCCGCAGACTTGCGTGGCGCCCTTTTTCTTCCAATTATTTCACATCGAGAAGTCATTCTCAATTGGGAGTGATTTCAGATAGAATGACTCCACATATAACTGCATTCCGCAACATTTTTCACAACTTCGTGTTCGCTGAACTAACAACATTTTTTTGTTGATGAATGCATTTGCTTTGTTTGGATGCCAAAACGACATCGTAAAGCAAAGATGTTCTCGGTTCTTGACAAGGCAGGTTTAATTATTACCATTAGTACAGCTGTCGCCTTCACAACGCACGTCGGCATCACTAGTTCCTCCTTTGACAAAACTCATGACTAGCGCTCACGACAGAGAAGAGATCACCATTCAACTATTCATTTAGATTTCACCTCTGTATGATGGGCAGCAATCTGTGCTGTGAAATCATAAGAGGTTAGGAAGTCCCAAAATTTATTAATACAATCAGGGAACAGGCAACATAAATTTCGAATACTAAATATTGTGATTTAAATAATCAATCTCCAGTGTCCATCTTGAAGTTTGAACAGTCATTGACGCTTAGGCTCACCAGCAGAGGCTGGCTTCATAGCCAGTCAAAACTTATGTTTTCTCTTCATAAGCAATAACAATAACGAAGATTCACTTTAGTCTTTCCAACATTATCTGTGAACACTCATTCCAAAATCTCTCACAGTTGTAAACTACCTTCATAGAGTTGTAATTTATCATCATAGAACCGTCCTCATTAATGATCGTTTATAGCCGTAGCCTAAACTCTTTTTCTCAAGGAAAGCCTTGAAATTGGGCTTTTAGGGAAGCCCCGGATAATTTTGTTTTACAATGAGTAAAACTATTCATGATGAATTTCGAATTCTTTAATAATTCAAAACCAATAATACCGTCCTGTTAACTCACCTCTACAAGAGTTCTTACATTCCGTTGCTTAGGGAGGAAAGCAATAAAGTCTTCCTCAATCATTGCCCGGAATCAATTTACAGATAGCACAGAGTTCTGGTTTGCAGTTTCTCAAACAATAAATTATAAAGCTCATATTATTCATGCCACAACTATTTAGTAGATAAATAATAATAAGCGTATGGCTTTTAATGGTGGGGAGACCCTTACAGGTAGTTCCACCTCGCCGTTTGTGCCATGTTACGGGGAACATGGTGGACCTACTATTTTAGGTGGGTTCCGAACCACCGGGTAAGTGATAATAAAGCTTCTAACATGAAGTCATTGAAGCACGGTCACCCATCCAAGCGCAGTCTTGAGCGGTCGTGACTGAACATCACGATCACTTGAACACCACGCTCACTGCATGACCAATCACCACCCATCATTTAGTAGATGTTCTGAAGCCACAATACTCAACTTATTCAAAATTCATTCCAAAAGACTGTCTGCCCGAATTAGACAAATAAAGTATTTTTTCATACTTTTTAAGAATAACCACAACCATTACCAAAACTTCATACTAACAACTAGTCCTGAATACTCTCCTCCTCAATATTAGAAATAATCGGTCCAAGTCACATCAAATTCAACTTAGAGAGCGTAGAATAATTTTCAGAACTAATGAACTAAAAGAATAATACAACCAGAGAAGAGAATCATAATTATTCATTAAATGATCAAAGATTAGCAGAGAATATTTAAAATGTAAGTTTATAAAACTGCACCCTAATACATATTTTTGGACATTATAATACCAAAAATAATTTACACCCAGTTTCTACATCTACAGCATAACTTCCCCAATTACTAGACAATGTTTCAAATTTTGATCGTTAATTGAAGCATGAAATATTAAAGGCATTTCAGAAAGTTGAAATTCCACAGTGTCATCATCAAATGCAAAATCATCAAGTTCTCACACATATTCACATTCATTTAAACGTCGAAATTTGTAGTTCTCTGATATATAAAAGAAATCAGAATTACTGAGGACATTCTAAGCTGTGAAGAATCACGCATTCAGGGAACTTGCTCATGTGAATATGACCAACTAAGTTAGATAAAGTTCTTTTAAGACTGTTGGCTCTCGGATTAAGTCGAATTTAACACATTTCCAAGGGCAACCAATAATGTTCCTACTGAAGACAATGTATTCAATTTACCTGAGACCATCCTTGTCCATACGGCTGTTGGTTATAGTACTGTTGCTGCCAGTTTCCATAGGGATTATTTCCGCTGTTGTAACCCTGGTTATAGCCCTGCTGCTGCGCTTGAGCCGGTTGACCGTATCCTTGACCATAGGCTGGAAAAATAAATATTAATAAAATATATATGACGGTGGTTCGGAACCCAACTAAAATTGTAGGCCCAACTCATTACCCACGCACAGGTCTCAGACTTATTTTGGCTTCATCCTTAAAACAAGCCCAACTTTCATGTGTTTTACTTCATTTATATCACCGAAAGGAGAAATATGGATGATATCGATATTGATTTTCTACTTTATTGTAATCTGAGTCTAGATCCGAACTAGTTGTGAACTTGAGCTGGAATATAGGCTATGCTGAGCCAAAGGATCCAACAACTGTACATACTGTATCAAGTAAAACTGGATTATTTGTTGGACCAAAATTATTCAAACTTGGAGAACACTTTGCAAATCTAACAAAAAGATTGCAGTACACCAAACACTACGGCGCACTTACAAATCTTACCGTAAAAATGACTGGAATCTTAATTAATAAAAGAGCTGCTAAACATAAAGTTTCAAGAAGATAGAACTGCATAAAATAAATCTTAAAACGTTTTTTTACAGATTGCAGTACACTAAACACTACGGCGCACTTAAAAATATCACCGTCAAAACGACTGGAATCTTAATAAAAGAGTTGCTCAAATGATAAAGTTTCAAGAAGATAAAACAGCGGAATAAAATAAATCTTCAAACATAACACTAAGCTGTATCAAAAGAACAAAGTGTAGCGCAATCATTTGTCCTGTTCATTTGTTGCTCAAAACCACAGGTTGAGAGCATTCCCTGTAGTAGCCAGTTGCTTTGACATAAATGAACTTTAGATGAAATAAACAGTGTTACCTTGCTGTTGCTGATAGTTCTGATTCCAGCCTTGACTGTAGTTCTGTTGTTGCTGTTGCTGCTGCTGTTGCTGATTCCAGTTGGCCCAGTTGTTGGCCTGATTGCCCATCTGCTGCGTTGAGTAGCCGCCCCACTGGCCTTGGTTGGCCTGCACTCCAGGCTGCTGTGGCTGCTGAGGTGCAGGCTGCAGCAAATAATAACATCAAATTATAACTACCATATCTGCATAATATCCAAAATAAATCAACAGGCAAGCTATTACAGTACGAACGGTGGTGTAAACAGTATTTTATTTCTAGTAGTATACGTTCAAATACTTTCAGCTCAAAGTTTCAATCAAAAATGAACTCTTCTCACATTTTTTTTAGTGATCCATTTCGAATCAACTTTTAAATTAATAAACTTTAGTGAAATGAAACAAATCATCATTTTTTATCAAATAATTTTTTCTTGTGAACTAACCTCAACGTTTTGGGTAATGTAGCAAGTCAAAATCTGCAAAAAGTGCAGTTTTGGACTCTTACGGCAAATTAAATTTGACCACCGTAAGATGACGTCATTTGACGGAGCCAGTGCAACGACTAACCTATTGAGCTGCGTAAGATGACGTCATCTTACGGTGGTTGAATTTAATTTTCTTTTGTGCAACTGGCACTTAGTCTGATGCATCTTTGCAATCATTGTAGTTATGCTTCAATAAATAAATATGTTGATCAGCATTTTAGTCAAAGACTAAACGTCTACATAAAAAAGTACAATAATGAAGCAGTACTACTAATCAGATCTGAAGTTGTCATTCATAGACGAATGAGGGAGAATCCAAATATCATCATATTAGTAGACTACTATCACTTCATACTTTTTTATCCTACTACTAGAAATACCAAGTTGATTGTTTTCATAAAGGAAAATAATTATAACTATAGAAAAACATTGCTACTAATCAGATCTGAAGTTGTCATTCATAGACGAATGAGGGAGAATCCAAATAAAATCAGAAATAAAAGCATTTTCATAAAAGCAGAATTATAACCATAGAAAAGCAGTTCTACTAATCAGATCCCAATTTGTCATTCATGGTTGAATGAGGGAGAATCCAAATATCATCATATCAGTAGACTATCACTTCATACGTCTCCTTCTACAAGAAATATCAAAATCTTTCTTTGTAGTTGTAGAGGTGATATTGTGGAAGATATTCATAATGAATAATAAGACTTGAAGCTGTCACAGCCTCATTTATTGAGATAAAAGTTTCGGTCTCAAACATACTCTCTGATAATGGTGTAACAACCGAAACTAGTATCTCACTGTTTTCAATAAATGTGGTTCTGACAACTTCAAGTAATAGCCTATCATTCATTAAATATCAAAATGATTGTTTTTCTAAAGGCAGAATTTTAATAATAGAAACGCAGTTCTACTAATCATATCTGAAGTTGTCATTCATGGGTGGAATGAGGGAGAATCCAAATATCATCCTATCAGTAGACTTTCACTCAATACATTTCCTTCTACAAGAAAAAATATCAAAATCTTTCTTTGTATTGGCGAAGGTGATATTGTGGAAGATATTCATAATGAATAATAAGACTTGAAGTTGTCAGAACCACATTTATTGAAAACAGTGAGATACTAGTTTCGGTTGCTACACCATTATCAATCTCAAACAAACTCTCTGATGTTTCAATAAATGTGGTAGTGACAACTAAATATCAAAATGATTGCTTTCCTAAAGGCAGAATGATAATCATAGAAACGCAGTTCTACTAATCAGATCTGAAGTTGTCATTCATGGGTGGAATGAGGGAGAATCCAATATCATCATATTAGTAAACTACTATAACTTCATTATTTTTTCATTCTCCTAGTTTAATTTTTTTCCTTTCTTTTAAGCATCAAGTCTGAAAAGTAAAGCTGGAGATTAGCCACACAAGATGGCGTCAGTATCACTGAAGACACTGCCATCTTCTTTGCCTAATTTCCACTGAAGACTATGCCTGCCTTTTTTGACATAGGCGTTATACATTATTATTCCTTAATTGAGGAAACCTTACTTTCAAGGTTATAGAGAAATCAAAGTTAATTCATTAGCTGACTAGAACTTATCCAGGAGATGTAAACTTAAAATTCATTCATAATGTATCCAACTTTTACTAAAAACCGTTAAACACCAACTTGTCTCATAGTTATCAAACTGAGTATGGCTTTGTTACCTTATTCATTGGTCCCGGCTTCATATCCCTCGGATTGCGCTGGTGCGGGGGTGGCGGAGGCGGTCCTCCCCTCTGGCGGTCGAAGCCACCGCCGCCTACATTGCCCTGAGGCGGTCCTCGCTGGTGTCCGCGGTCACCACCTCCATACGAGTCACGGTTACCGCCTCCACCACCACGGCCGCCGCCTCTCCAACCTCCCAAACCTCCACGCTCGCCGCCTCCGGGTCTGCCTCTGAAGCCTCCTCTTTCCATGCCTTGGTTCCTGGACAAAATACGTCATTCTTGTTTTAATCTTCATCAGGCATAGACAATTTATTTGCAATTTTTTCAATTTATTCTTTCATACAAAACATACACTCATACATAAACATGCCAAAAATTCAATTAGAAATATATATATATCAAAAGTAAAATATATAAACATTTTTTTAAAAAGATCTAAATATGTGGGTAGAGTTGAAAAACCCATCCAACTATGGTTGCCCACGAACTAGGAAAGGTTTCTCATAGAAGGGTAGGAGGAAGAAGGAGAAGATAGGGAAGGAAGGGTTGAAGGATCTGCAGGACTAAGGAGGGATGAGTCAGAATCCAAAGGAAAATCAGTTAGCAAGCACACAAGCAGAACAGAAAAAAGAGGAAACTATTCCAAAAAATCATTAATTAAGACCAGAAAAGTATCTGCTCTTAATTGCTGATATCGTTTTCTTTCTCTTGTTCATTTTACTGAATTGTTCGCGAATTTTGGTTATAATTTTTTTACAAATCCAAAGAAATGAGACATTATATTATTACACTTAACCCTCCCATACAATTATAACTTAAACACGAAAAAAAAGAGTTTAAAATATTCTTAAAAGACGAAAAAAAATACAATTTATAAATAAAAAAATTCTTTAAATAATTTAAAAAACATAATAGGGTAAAAATGAGTTCTTACCCATCCCATCTGTTGACGCGCTCTCGGCCCCATCCGCCGCCTCCGCCACTACTGCCTCGGTCGCCGCCGCCTCCACGGCCTCCCTGCCAACCGCCTCCAGATGGCGGCGGCCTAGGTGGTCTGTCTCTCATCATGTTGGGGGGCGGACCGCCCGACCTGAACGGAGGCTTACCGTTGAATCGCGAATCTCTACGTGGTTCAAATACTGCAACATACAAATATCCCTTAAAATATAATGTAAATACAAAATAAAGTATCGTAAGTAATATCATTTAGCAATTCAGTAATTATAAATTAGTATTTAGTAATGCTTAGTACATGTGATATTTAGAAAAATGATACTATATTACAAATTCAGAGTGTAATCAATATCAAATTGCATAAACTTTACTTATTTTATGTACGGCTGTGTTATAAAGTAAACATGATAGGTTGGAAAGCTATGTCAATACAGCTTACTTTATTCCATGGATTATCAAACTAGTGTCAAAATGAAGCTTTTCTAACAACACTACTCTCACGAGTATGATCTATGCCGATCTGAATAGTTTTGAAAATCCAACTTTTTGATGCTTTGGGAGATTTTGTTCGCCATCAAGAATCAAGAAATTTATTTGCTGTAAAACCATACAAAGCAATGAGCATCGTCAAAGATTACAATTATTCAACAAGATATCTTGTTATTATATAGTATGGCGTCATCTTATTTCCACCATATTGGATTCAAACTTCAACATTTTTAATGGGGTGATGGGTTAGGACATTGGTATGGTCATGTGGATAAGAAATTTCAAGAGAAAAACATTGGCTAACCCCGTTTTTCCACAAATCTCTTCGTTCTTGAATTATAAGTATAACATTGCATGATGTTAATGATTCAGATAATTCTCCTAACTTTTTTTTATTTTTAAAAATGATAAGAGCTATTTTCATAGATGGCAGGAGCTGTCAAGTGTCACTTCTCCTTGAAATATTAGTTTTCCACTTTCCTTGATATTCAATAGTAACCTATTAAAAAACAAGTTCAATTTCTATTTTTTCGTTTACCTCTTCGGCCTCCTCTGAATCCGCCTCCACCGCCTCTTTCAGGACCACTGCCGCCTCTGAATGGCGACCGATCGTTGGGCTTGAAGCGCTTGAACTGATTCATTTGCGGTCCATAGCCAGCATCTCGTCCTTCCTTATTATACCTGTCAACCAGCTTTTTCGCTTCCGACTCGTCAAGCTCGACAAACAACACCTCTTTGAAAATATCACTTTTCTCCGGCAATCTAAAGTTGGCTGCAATTGAGAAAAAATACATTGTTCAAATTAAATTGTACATTTGTAATTGTAGAAGTGCTCTGCTCGAAAGAAGCCTTTCAAAACACAAACCATGATTGAAACATTTTAAATGCTATATATCATATTCGATTCATGTGTCAAGTTTTCGTTAGTGTACAATTAAGCTTACACAGAATGAATAGAGCCGTACAAATTGTATAAATTGATAATAATTATACAGAGTTATTTGAAAATGAATACAGATTTCAAACATTTATTTCTTCCTAACTATAAAAGTTAGAAGCACAATTTCAACGTTCTTGGAAAGAAGAAAGTTTAAAATATTTTGAAACATTTAAACAGCCCGGGTAGAAATTCCAATGAAAACCGCATTGGCGCTGTTGCTTGTCTGCAGTAAAAAGTCATGAACACCACATGAACGATAATTATCTGTGCTGCAATTTTTCTGTGTAGTCGCCATTTTACTACAGTTAAACAACAACAAATGATGTCATTATTATTGGAATCCTTATTTGGGTTGTTTATGAATTTTAGAATTTGTTTTTCCATAAACGTTGGATTCATGTTTCTATAATTCGTAGTTTGGAAAAAATATATGTTTGGAATCTGTTCCTTATTTTTCATTAGCTCTGTTGTATAAGTGAATTACATTGGAAAGGCTTCTTTCATCGCATTACACCAATGGGAAGGAATACGAATATGAAAAAGAAATGATAGCGATGATGACAGGAATTGAAACAAGCATTAAACAACGTAAAACATAAAATTAATATTTGATAAAACCATAGAAACCCGAATTATATGGGATATAGTTTTATGAAATTATTGAACTTTTAAAAAGACTGGGAGTGATTACAATTCGAATTTCAAAAATCATTAACTGAATTTAAAAGTGTCTACAAAGAGGAGTTAACTGATAATGTAGATTAAATGAGACAGTTTTTGGATGGTGATAGAGGAAGACAAAGTTAGAGATTTAGCATGCGGCTAAAATAACCTTACCTTTCATCTCTAGTACAGCGGAATCAGGTACATCTTTTCCTTCTTCAGCTTCACGCTTAGCTACTCTTCGCTTGAATTCCTCGTCAGACGGGACAATGACAACTGCTCGACGATTGAAGCCTTCAAAACTCTTCATTTTGCGCTTTTGCGCACTCGGATAAACATTCGTCTGCATAAGTAAGGAGGTATTTATTGTTGAGAGTTAACAACAGAATAATTAATCGAGCATCACGGCAGGCGTATGCGCCCGACTCTGCAAACATTGCACTGCTAACATAAAATTACATAAGAGATCCGTCTCTCAACACCCTCCCACAGTTCAGCATTTATATTATACAGTCTTATAACTAAGTTAACTCACCTTCATCCAATGCCTGACCAACTCACATCCTTCATTCTCACATTGACGCTTAAATAATTAAACAAATAAATGTTATCCTACGATACATCAATGCAATAAGTACATAGAATGATCGCCTTAATGATACCACATAAATATGTCCAACTCAAACTGATCTTAAATGTGAAAAACGATATCAGAATAACACTAATAAACATCATGTTCGAATAACTAGCAACCTAAGACTTGAACATAAACTGGTAACTTAAGACTATCACTTCAGATATCCGACCTAAACGATTCCAGATAACTGAAATCAAAGATCCACAACAAGAATGCTTTATACAGTCACAAATACATATTTCAATTTCTCTACTTAAGTCTAAGCCACATTTAACCAAAATGATACCACAGTTTAATCAAAGGATGAAACTGTAGTATCAAAGGATGCTAGATATAAAAATGTAATCAAAGGATAAATGTAGTCAATTGTTCAAGATCAAGTGAGCCTTTTTTTACTAGTTATCCTTTGATGAATCGATCTATGACATGAAATCCCATCCCTGCATGTTAATATAATAGAACTATAATAGACTTTGCCAAACTTGTGCACAGTCTATAATACTAAACCATAAAACGTTAAATTTTAAACCATTCCACGTTCCCTATCAAATAAGCAATCATAATCAATTCTCCTTGTACTATAATTGTAAAAAAATACAATTTGTAACCACCACAATGCAATCAACATTCAGCCATGTCTTACCTTATCAAGCCTAAATGAATGGCTTGAGTAGAAGAACTTTTCAAATTCAATCAATCCAAAGTTTGGGCTGAATTCAAACGTCAATTGATTAGATGATCCAACTCAACACAAACTTTTTAAAATCTTCAAAAATGCCATACTGTACCTATTTTGCGTACTCTCTAGTCTACCGCATTGTTTGGATAGACTAGAGATTAATTTTGGTGGATCATCACAGAAGATTTATTGGATTGATTCAATTGGTCTGACCACAGAATACTCATTTTCAAGGTTACATCATATTATAAAGACTGTTGCCAAATTCATTAAACGTATCTTAAATGTAATTATTCAAACAGATTCACTAAAATTTTGATTGGATTATTTTCTATAAATTGAACGAAATCTCATCAGTATGGATTATTTAATTATAGCTAAACAGTTAGAACTTACTGGATGTCTTACTTTATACGAATATGCTCGACATGGAATTGAATAAAATAGTGAATATTTCACTAGAATTAAGTCTTAACTTCATATTAAATAATTTTCTCGAACATTATAAACGTTATTTTTCATATGGTGATCACCAAAGTAATTAATGCTCTATTATAATTAATATCAGCTATACTTTTTCAGTCTTGCATCAACTAACAAAACTTACCTTAATGGAGTTTCTGGAATCCAGGACTGCAAATCAAATTAACTTATTCTATTACTTACCAAAAACATTGGTGACAGACGGAAGAAAGTATAGACTCAATACTTACTTGATACAGCAGAAATGCATCGATGCTATGGTACTTAGGAACTTAATAGTAAGTAGAATTTTTCTATTCTCAATTCAATGACATATTTCAAATTAATAATACGGATTTTATACATATTCAATTCAGTTATAATTGAAAAGAGCTTTGAATATAGTAGTTTGATATATTCAACCTTTCTAAAACAGCATTGATAACACGTGCAAAATTAGCAAAATAGTTATGCCAAATGCTTCTCAAAAACGTAATTTTGTCATTATAACTTTAATGATGGATAGATAATTATAAATTGAGAATAGAGAATTAAATTGACAGTTGAAATTGTTATTTTCACGTTAAAAACTATTTCATCTGTCAACATGACCTGAAATGGAAAGTAAAATTAATGATGTTACAAATCCTCTTGCTTTGTCTTTTATCATAACTAGGGGAGCCCAAAAATCATAATTCATTCTTGCATTAAATATATAATATGTGTGACTAAAATACACCGATTGGACCATACAATTATATTGAATAATAAGATATTTTTAGTATTATTCAATAATATGAAAATGTATTCATTCGCTGTGTTTAGAAATATCATTTTACAAACCTCATATTTTCTAATTGAACTAATCATAGTCAAAGATAAAAGTTTCTGCTCAAATAAATAAGTAAATTAATTAGTGAATAATTTTATTCATCAATAAATTAATATTTCAGAGGATCAGACTGCAATAAGCAGGTGGGGAATTCATCGAACTTGAACAAACCTTTCAAACCTATAAACTATAACCAATTTCTCAAATTAATATGACAGGAATAAGCAGTCTTCTCCCTACTTTCAAAAACTGGTACATAATCAATTTGAAGATGGCAATGAAATATGAAGTAAATTTCAACCTGTCATAAGCAAGCATTCACTAGAACTGAAAATCCTGCAACTTGAAAGCCCATTTCAAATGATTTTCGGAGAAACAGTCCCAAATTTTCAAGAGAACAAAAACCGTTGGATAAACAATTATGAGTTTATTTAACTAATGTTGAATAATATCAAGTAGTTCTGTTGGAAGATTACCATGAAATTTGCTGTGAGAATAAAAATAGCACTTTTATAATTTTGTATTCGCATAAAATTAAACTATTATGGTCATCTAATATTATCATTGAACAGCATAGAGTAACTGCTCAACATTTTTTTTTAAATGACCAGTGATTTGATTATAATTCGATTAAACTGAATCCCCCAAAGAACTAATAAGTACTCCCTAATAAAGAACTAGGCTATTTCATTTTTAAAATTTCTCGAAAAGATCAAACCAACCGTGGTTTAGGAATCTTAGAACAACATAATAATAAATTGTATTCATAATTGAACAATTTGAGACTTTCCAGGCTTTCAGTTGGATCTGGAGACAACTTAGACAGTAGAAGATTTCTGAATAATTTCAATGTGATTTTGATAATTAAATAACCACACTGTACTTCAGAGCCAAAGAATCACATGTTTAAAAATTGTAACTTTCTTTATTTTACGCCAAATAGAGCACCTTCATCGAATCCGTCGTTATAAATTAGCGAACAAATTCCTTCAGCTTGAAAGTCCAAAGCTTTGCGCTTTTATTATATATATATATATTTATATTTTTTCGCTCTTATAATAAGAAAATATTTTTTATTTTACTCTCCAGTGAAATTTACTCAGTGTTTCATCGATACTAAGGTTCTGAGGTACCCATTTTTAGACTCAATTATCAAGAAGTAACAGAAATGAGAGTATAAAACTTCGTGAAAATGAAATCCACATTTAGCATGGGAATTATGTTCAATTCATCAACGCATTCAACCTGTTATTCAATGAGGAACTTCCTTATATTCTATCAGAAAAAACTATGAACCAATAAGATCTCTAAACTTAAACACCATTTTATATGCACTGCCTGGCTCCAAAAAATCATAAGCCATGTAAAGAAATGTAAATACACGTGACTAAAGAGATGGCGAGTCTATCCCGTGCCTATTTTCATAATAAAAATCAATTAATACAGTCCATCTAACCCAATAGAATCTATATAAATAAAATTAGAGTTTTGTCTTGAATAAAATCCTATAGATTACCATCGTAATTCGCATTAAAATCGTAAGATGGCCGCCATCTCTGTAGTCAAAGACTAAAGCTAAAAATGCAATAAAGCATCATGCGCCAATGAGATTGTATATTATTTTCAATATTGCAATATTGCAATATTGCAGTGCATCTTTCATCTTTATATCCATGGAAGATCATTTTAGATCGGTAAATGTTAATATTGTAGAATACATAATATATAACTTATAGTAACTTACGAATACATAACTATTGTGTACAATGACTTAATAGTGTAATATAACCCATACAACTCAAAATATAACGATTATAATATATTATGATACTTCGAAGTAAGATCAACCGTGATACAGTATACCTTTGCACAAAGTAAAATCCCTGCAATAGAATTTTTCAATTAGAATAAATTCACTAAGTGTTTCAATGCACTTGACATTCATATCAAATCTAAATCAACAAAATACACATTTTTGTAGTCTAGTATAAGTATTTTTTAATGTCTTGTAAATAAAATATTTGTTAATACCTAACTGATATGAAACGGTAATTTTTAACAGAATTCATTGTTGAATGTATGATTTCAAGACAAGCAAGAGGAGTTGTGTTAATAACAATGGCAAATAGATACAATAAATTAATTCACCTGATCGATGATGAAGTTTCTGCGACGCAAGCTGGCTTCTTGAAGAAGTTTATTCAAACATTTCATCGACTTGTCAATCAGAACATCCCAGCGTCCAGCGTAATTACGTTTTCGGGGAAGGCCCATGACCTATTCAACAATTAAAAAAAAAAGAAAAAAGAAAATCAAACCAAATTGAAGAAAATAGTTGCGATACCTTGAAACAAACACTATGGATATTACTTATCGAAAAAAGCGAATCTGAGCAACAACTTGTAACTGAAGCACTTCAATAGCCAGAGCGAGATCTAGCAAATACTCGGCTAAAGGCCAGTCTAGGAAGTTTTTTTTTATGATTTATTTAAATGATACAAGAACATAATGAAAGCACCTAGGAGTCAGCAAGAAATTACCAAATTGACATCTTGTTAACCTCTCTTTTTTAAACTATGACTAAAAACAGACATCAACAAACAAGTCTTAAAACTTGTCAAACATTTTAGTAAAACATTAGTGAAGTAGTTCAAGCTCTCAAACATCAAGAATTTTTTCGATTCAAAACAATCATGAAATGATGCCAGTATAATACGCTTCATCATTTTCACATCAGCTGAAAGTAAGGTGAGCATTAAAGAATGTTTTTTCTGATGTGGTATTGTAGAGTTCAACGTTTATAACTTTTGAGAATATAATATAGAATGAGAAAATTTTTTGACTTTTAATAAATTTCATTGTTTGATGCAACCTCTAATTGAACATCACTCTGATCCATGACTCATTACTATTTATTTAAACATTTTCATGAAAATTAACAAATATTGTATGCATAATCTTTTCTGAACTCGGCAACTTAAGATTCTTACTGAATTTAAAAAAATAATCAGACATTATTCTTGCTCCTCTGAGTTGATTCATCATTTATGAAACGAAATAGAATTAATTACTTCATTTGCTTCTAGTTAAATAGGATACACATTGGCAAGTAGACATCAATCAATTATTATATTGTAGCGGATATGAAATTGGAGAGAGTTGGAGGAAAGAAGAGACAAGGTTCTCGGTGTTATCTGCTGTGATGTTTACTTTTAAGCCATTAATTACACTGCTTTTGACACTTTTATAGTGTTTACTTAGTAATTTGTAGAATGTTCTCGTTGTTTGATTAGACATTAATGGAATGTTATCGAATATTGTAGAAGGTTCCAGTTTCCTTTATTTAGAAGTTGACAGAAAATTCGAGATATCTCAATAATTATGAAATTTTATATAAATAGAGGAAGTCTCTTGTAAATGAGTTCAGTTGTCTCTGTAATTCGTCATGGTAAACAAGTGTGACAGTTAAGTAGTTCAGTTCTACGTTGATAAGTGGCAGTAGTGACAGTTCGCGTTAATACAGACAGTACAATCCCGTTGGCGCTATTACAAACCATCTAAGGAACTTTTATTGTCTGTAGTGATAATTCTTTTACCTATTACTTGTGCTACGTAAGTTAATTGTTCTTCCTCGACGATTCTTTTCAAATATTATTGGACAGTTATTGTTTTAATATTAGATCGGCCTTTTGACATTTAGTGATTGATTCGTGTACAGTTCATTGGAAACTCATTATCAGTTGAACAATATCGTGTTATCTGTTTTTAATTGCTTATTTTTCTGTAAGACATTACTGAACAGTGAGTGTTGTGATTATTTGTGTAAATAAAGTGAGAGTGATAACTTCAAGTGTTGCCAGCGTTATTTTAGACATAGAACCCGTAACAATATCTTAGTTTAGAGATTACTTACATTAGTAAGAAACAATTCACTTTCCAGATAGATTGTTAAATCAGTTACCAAATTAGAAAACTATAAATTCTAGACGCAATCAAATAAGATAGAATTGATGACTTACGTTCAACAATGAGAACAAATACGCATTTTGGAATGGTTAGAAAATCAGATGATTAAAAAAACATTTGGAAATTATGAGTACCTCTTAGAAAGACTGATCCTCCACTGGATGAAGATTTTGCTCATATAATACATATTCTAAGCTATATAAAAGTTAAAAAACAAATAGAGGAGTCATATAATTATTATTAGATACAAATTAATGTATTTTCCTGAATAGAGTAGTTCCACACAATTTAAAAGACCTGGAAGAAACTAAAATTAAGGCTTCTAGGTTAATAGATTAACCTAGACTGATTTCAAAGTCAACCCATGATGTTTATTCATGTTATAAATGATTGGTAGCATAATATTCTATCATTTTACGTATTTCAATCATAAAATATTAATTCACATAATTTTTCATCAGTAAAATTAACAGACAATGACGTTCATTCATAAGGCTAGAGCTTAAAATTACAAAACTAATTGATTACTAAAACTAATTATAGAGCTAAAATTATAAAACTAATATGATAAAATAATCTTAATTTAAAATAAATTTAGAGGAAATAAATGAGGAAAAAACAAAGAAATCCATTAACCGATATTGCTGATTGAAAGACATATGCGCATGTGATACATCACAATATTTTTAGTCTGTGTTAACCTCAATGTTTGGACAACAATATTATTCAAAATTTGTGAAGAGATCAGTTTTGGACTTGGGTCTGTTGCTCCTGGACATTCATTGTAATTTTGTCACATTAAATACGAGCAAGCTTTGTTCATATTCAAAATTCATAAATAATAATAATATCGTGTGACCTGGCTGGTTCAGGTCTGGTGTCAGAGTTATCAGGTCGCACCTGAATAAGTTCAGGGCCTCTGACGAGACTTAACGACTGTTTTTAGGCAGCCGGGACCGACAGCTTAACGTGTCCTCTGAAACACGGGAGTGGCCCGAGGTAAAAACTTTCGGTCAGAACTGGGATCGAACCCGGGAACTTTGGGCTAGCAAACCAGCACTTAACCCACTCGGCTACAGCCACTCCAAAAACTTGGTTCAAAATTCATAAATAGACGCATTTTTACTTATTCCATAAAAATATACCATCGGAAATATTCTTGAAAAAATAGATATAAAGTTCAGTCATGAAACTTCAATCACTGAATTATCGAACATGAGAACCAAGTTTTTAACCACCACGCCGCCATGTTGCAGTTGGCCAGAACGCCTACTTTAATTGCCAGCTACTCCGGCAGTCGTGGGTACGATTATGATTCAACCTGGCGTTTTTGTATCATCATTCACCTTATTCCCAAATCAAGTCTCAGGCTCGTGTGATCATCATCATCATGAGCTAGTTTTTAATACATCTTGGCCGAGAATCATCCACCGTTAATTGGCCATTGATACTCCTATTATGAACTGTAACCAGACCTGGAGTTGTTTTCTACTCTAAGCGATGCCTCAAACAAAAGTCTTATCATAGCAAATGTGATGTTTCTGAAAAACGGTTCAACTCATAAAACCTTCGGAATCAACAACCTCAATTCTGTAATGATGTAAGATCCTCTGTTAAGTGGTTAGACATATTTATTTTGTTTATTTTATATATTTTACTCTCTTTCTTTTTGCTTGATACGAGAGGTTGGTTTGTAAGGGAAATACTTTTTTATTAGGTTTGAACTGTGTTACTCCCACCAGCGAACAAGGTTTATCCTTCTGCTGGTTGGTGCCAAAAATTTTAAAGGAAACCTGTAATTACCCTAATATACTATGCAAGTGACAGACTTGAAAATTATTGTTCTGAAGTTTCTCCCACCTGAAATTGCCTAAACCCAGTGCTTATAAAGGCTTGTGACGTTTGGAGGCGTGTGGTTTTCTAAGTATGACCACATTTATAGAGTACTATCATTTCTTGATTGCTTAATATTTTAGCATTCTACTACAATTTAGTACTTTACATTTTAAATGTACAATTTTGTTTGAATCCATTTCATATTAAAAAAAAAAACTTCTAAAAGAATGATGAAACACTGAAATAATAAACTCACCTTCATTTTATCAATAAGATTATTGGTACCCAAAATGTTGTAGTATTTGTCAGGATTCTTTGCAGCATATTCAAGAGCCCATACTGTTTTGCCGCATCCCGGGAGACCGCACATCATGATCGCCTAAGGAAATTATTTTATTTTACATTACAATGCTACATAAAAAATATTGATAAATACTATAATACCGCTATCTAACATAAGCTGAGATATATACATACATATATATTATATTGTATCTGATTTGAATATTGAATCAGTCAGACATCTTCTTTTGAACGGAATAAGAATTGGCCAGGTCTAAAATGAACGCTGCTATACAAAAGGGTCAATGTAGTCTAGTGGTTGTTAGCCACTAAAAAGTAAATTCGTATGGCTTTTCGTAGTGGGGAGACCCTTACGGGTAGTTCCACCTCGCCGCTTTTTTAACGACTGCTTTTTTTTTATATGCAACCGGGACCGACGGCTTAACGTGTCCTCCGAAAAACGGAAGTGGCTCGAGAAAAATATCTTGTACTCAACTGGGATCGAACCCAGGACCTTTGGCTTATCAGACCAGCGATAAGCCAACTCAGCTACGCCGACTCCTGTTAGCCACTTAAACACAGTTTTGAGTGATTGAGGTTTTTTGTGAAACAACCAGTTACAAAATTGAGGTTATATACCTAGAAACGGATAAACTATATTTTTAATTGCATCAAGGTCTTTCTTATTTATAACAACTGTATACTTTATTGAGCATAGAACATAAGGCGCCTGACCGGCGATTGGGAGGTCCATGGTTCGATTCAATCAGCTATTCAATGATTTTGTCAATATCCGCCATTGCGGAAGTCTTTTATAAATGCACTTCGAGCAATTCGTAATTAATAATTATATTCTATATATTTGTGAGTTTGAAAAACTGTTAGTTCCTTTAAAACCAACTTGGAATAACGTAATAATTCATAACACTACCAAGAAAGAAGATCAATAGAAAGATGAAAGAACTGAATGTCTCATTTATTTGAATTTACGTGGCGAAGTTTAGTCCAATATGTTCAGTCTGCCATTTTTTAACCACATCGAGAAAAACATTACAAGAAGAAAATAAATATCATCCAATATTTTCAAAAAATACAGTTAGAAGGGAAACAAAATCTAACAAGAGAAACAGCAAATGTGAGA
Source organism: Conomelus anceps (assembly GCA_948455865.1). Lineage (NCBI taxonomy): Eukaryota > Metazoa > Arthropoda > Insecta > Hemiptera > Delphacidae > Conomelus > Conomelus anceps. The sequence goes on from OX418218.1 coordinate 11,015,251, forward strand.
AATTGAGAAAGAGATTTGAAAAAATCAAATATTATACAATTATTGTTAGGACAACCAGTAGGCTATACAAAAATTCTGTGGCATAAATGATTGATATCGTAATTATTTGAACATCCACGACGAAATACAATTACTTTTATTATTATTATTAGACGTAAAGCTCCTAAAGTGGATGAAGATAGTTCATTTTTTGGATTTGTTCTTCTTGTTTGCCCAGCAGCTTTTCATATTATTATTATTATTATTAATAATAGACGTGAAACTCCCAAAGTGGAAGACGCTGAGTAAAGATGGTTCATTTTTTGGACTTATCTTGTTTGCCCACCAGCTTTTCATTTTTTGTGCGAATTCAGCTTTTCTCTCTTCACATCATTTTGTTTGTGGTATAACTCATATTATAATTATATAAGTGGTGTTTTTATAAAAATCTAATACAAACCTCACAGTCGCTCTTCTTTTCTGGCCGTGCTGGACCCAAAACTCTACTTTCAAGAGGAACCTTGGCTGCCCAGGTGAAGTCTTCCACCTTCGGAAACCAGGGTTCTTCAAGCTGTCCAAAGTTCACCTCAAATGCAACATTCTTGGAGAGGAAATGTGGAAAAAGAGCTTTTCCTTCCAATACGCTGGTGTCCACTGAGTAAGCACTTCCCAAATGTTGTCCATTGACAGCATAGGAGATATCAAATTTTCCAGGATATGATTCAAAGTCCTGTAAAAAATTGAATTCCATAAGAAAATATGTAACTGATAAATAATATCCATACACTAAAAATAGCAAGTTCACGCACAAATGGACAGCACTCATTACAGTATTGTCGATTAATGCGCTGGTGATGTGAATTTTGCACTGCATGTAACAATAACACTATAAATAATTATAGTTATAATTATTGTGTTATAATTGTAGGATAGCAATTGTATATTAAGCAGACGCAAGAGTATTGTTATTTATCTTGAATTATTAGGCCTCTGTTCAAATAATAGTCTTCAAGATTTCAACAAGAAAAAGCAAAAAATTATTAAAACTAATATTTAATCAAGAATTTAAATTACTCAATATTATTCAAAACAAAATTGTATGAATATACCATCCCACTTGGATAATTAATCCGTGTGCAGAGAGAAGTCTATTAATATATTAGCAATAATATAGAAAAATACATAGTATGTACAGTGAAAAAACTTACATGTTCATGAATACATAAGAAAAAATTACTATTATAAATTGGAATGAAGAAAAACTGAAAAGCGATGATGCGAAGTTGGAGAAAAAAGTAAATATTTGAGAAAATAAATTGTTGGTTTGATTTCAACTACAAACATCACAGCAATTAGGGGTCCATCGTTCAAAATTATTGCCTGAATTGCTTTCTATGGTGGCTTGGAGATGGTTTGACCTTGCAATAAAATTATTATAAAGAAAGTAAGTAGAGTGTGATCAGGTGATAGTGAAAATTTAAAGTTACTGCCGTAACTTTCTTCAGCCAGTCTACCAGATCTTAAAATCCAGTATTATGGAACACCTTTGTATATCAAATGCATCTAATGTTTGTACTGTAGTTTTCATATAACTTGGCAGCAGTTGGGTTCAGATGTATGAAGTCCTCCCATTTTCTACACGCTGCCAAGTTATAGAAAAAATACAGTAGCTTGATTTCAGGACCTGAACCGTTTAATATCTTAGCTGAAAATATTTCATTTGATTTAAATTCATGAATACTTTTAAACTTACCAAGAAAGCAGTAACAACATCCCCTACAACAAAAGGTGTGCCGTAGTTCTTGAAGTTACAGTTTGTCGATATTTTGCCAGTTCCACCATAACCATATGATAATGGTTCTTCACCTATAATAATCAGAAGAGAAAAATCAATTTTTTTCAATTTGATGAGTCAAAATTAAGAATAAGTTTGAAAGTATATGTACATATTTTATGCTTGTTTAGCCTATCACTGAGATCAAGAAAGTATTTTATGAATTTTAATAGAAAAGAAGCATCAAGAGAATATTTTGAAACAAGGAAGTATTGAGCATCAAGAGGACATTTTTCTATTTCTGCACTTAATATTCCGCAAGCTTTGACTGATCTTCCAATTTCAAGATTATTGTTTTTCAAGGAATCAAATTGAGTTTTACTACATCAACACAAAGTTGAACATTTTTATACATTAATAAAAATATGTAATAATACTAAAGATGTGAATTTTGGATTCAACTAAAACGTTTTTACGCCTTGTAAGTATACTTTCACCCGCCTCTCCAAACCAAAAATGTTAGGACATGGTAAATAATAATCCATTTGAAGACGAATTTTCCATCAGACATTTTTCATAGAGGAATCAACAGAGCTATATGTAGTAGTATTGTTTCAACATGATAATCATTACTGTATTTTTTCACGTGAAACATTCTAAATAGAATTTTATAAGGTAGATACTTCATAGCAACAAAGTTGTTGAGTAATAATCTTCATATTGTTTTGAAATATAGCGAAAATTCAACTAAACTAAGTCATTGGAATAACAAAATGATAAATATACGATAAAACATTCTGAAATGTTACTTAAATTGATAATTTAATTGCCAAGGATTCAACAAGGTTCGAGCAACTCACCCAACTGCATTGAAGTTGTAACGACGGACCAGCCAATTCTCAACACATTAGGATTTGGTTCATCTTCAATGGTCACTTTCAAATCTTCTGTAATCTGCAAACATAAAATTACATGAATTAAAAAAAAAAATAGAAAATAAATCAAACAGTACACACTTGATCAGAGAAATCGTCTAGTTAAATAACCTTCTGTATAAAATTAATTTTTATATTAACCAATAGAATAATAAGAATATATTTAAATCACCCAATTTCATTGGGTTCAATATTAGTAATTCAATCATTATTTTCAAGTTTATTTGTAATGCTAATAACAAACACCTTCTGATACTCAATAGTTTTATCTATTACATTTAGTAAAAAATTAAGTGAAATAAAATTATTAAACACAGAATAGAACGTAAAATGAAATGTAAAGAAAAAATCTATTAAGAATAGGATTTTCTACTGAAACCCCCCCTCAAATTCAATTAACTAAAAATAGAATTCCCTAAATAGCTGACAACAAATGATTCAATTGATAGTGATAATGCACGAGTTCTTCTACAGCAGCATAAAAACCCCTGTTGTAACAGCACACGAAAATGTGGTGAGCTGTTCAATAAGTGTACAGTAATAAAGTGTATTCTCTTAAAAATTAGAATTAATTGGTACTTTTTTGCGGATGATGCCCACATGGGTCGGGAGACTTGTGCGTGAGTAAGGAGGTGAATGATAAGCATCCATGTACGAATGAGATTCGAACCCAAGGCTGCAGGAAACGGAGCTAGCCAGTCTTATCTAATCACAGACAAGCGCTCCAACCAACTGCGCCACCAGTTTTGCTTCAACACTAATAATTGATGTGTATTCAATTTTTGAAAGAACACTCAAATATTTAAAGCAAACTGATCCTGAGAATACTCTCTGGGGAATATATTCACCTTTATTTGTGCTGGAACAACACTAGTCAGTTTTAACCGGTACGCTAGTCACATAATTATCATTGTTGTACGACTACAGACTTTACAATTAGAATTTGACTCCAGAATGACATCAGATGGCTAGCCTGATAGCAATAAGACTTTTTGATTAGGAAGGTTTGCCAGTAGATCGAATGGTTAGACATTCTAATATCAGTAAATTATCATGTAGATAATGGATAGGGAAGCTTCTCACTAAATATAAGTTCCCAGTCCCTTCAGACAGAAATTTTTATAAGTATAATTGTTGAATACTCATTGATCAATAAGTGATTGTAAGAAAATTACCTTAACTTCGAAGCAGACTTTGCCAGAGTTGAATCCGTAGGTTGCTCTAGCGCCGGCCCAAATGTATTCAAATCCATCCAATCCTTCTTTGTACATGCTCGAACCTTTTGTAAAGTTGTCCTTGTCGATAACAAAGTTCAAATCTGAGTCATCTGAAACAGACACGGAAACAAATTATTGATAACTCTTGAAAGACCTAGGAATTAATGCTACGTTCATTTTAAAACAGTTTTAAAAACCATACCATATTACAGTAGCGACAAGGGTGAATCTTTAACCTTGGCAACATAGTCTTGAGGAAGTTTCATCACAACTAAAATAAATGCTCCAAAAAGCCCCTGGTGACGAATGAAGTAGGTATGTGCATGAGCATTTCGAAACATTTGATTTTCTTAGTAATGACGAAGGTGATATTGTGGAAGGTATCCATAATGAAAAATAAGACGAAATTGTCACAACCACATTTATTAAAACTTCGAGAAACTAGTTTAATATAGGGTAAAGTGGGGTAAGTGCAATACCGGGGTAAGTGCAATACCACCCCCTGTAAGCACTAATACTCAATTGTTATTAACATAAAGAGCATATTATGTTAAAATACACCTTTTTTTATCATCTAGCTTTTAATAAACTAGTTTCTCGAAGTTTTAATAAATGTGGTTGTGACAATTTCGTCATATTTTTCATTAAACATTTGATTGATTTTCACCACAAAATGGATAACTAATTCAACTCAATGTCCAAGAGCGAAGTAAACTACTTTAAAAATAAATCTGAATCACAAACATCAGCAAAAATCTTCACTTTTACTGCGATCACTGGGCTTGTTTTGCAATAACTTTCACCTCATTAACTTATCCAAAGCGTATGTTTTGTCTATTTTGTAATAAATGACACTGTGGCCAACTTTTCTATTTTTTTATACATTCATACTTTACCAAATTATATTATTACAAGGTGTTTTGCATTAAGTTACCAATACTATGTGGACTTGTACTCTCTAAAATAATGAAAAAGTTAATATAAACATAGGAAATGCCGCATTGATTGACTTAAAATGTAGAACACAGAATTTTATTTATTCATTGTATCAAGCACCTGAAATGAAAACGCTTCATCTAAGCATTAAATACTGCATCACAACAAGATCGAAAAAACACTTACACCAACTAAGAATAACAGCGTTTACATCAAATTCCGGTTCCATTTCTCTTTGGGCTCTTGGAATTACAGGTGGTGTTGCTGCATTAGAGCTTCTGGAAAAAGAAATGTGTGCATAAAGTACAAAAGTCATGAAAATTTCTCATCACACAAAGATGACTTAACATTTACTTATTTATGCCACAGAATATCATGAATTGTAACTGCAACTGCGTTAGAACAGAAAAGCTCTGAAGTTTAATCCGCTTTGAAATTGGAGAAAAACTTCTAATTGAAGATGGCAAATCAAATTGCCATTTTGTTAAAAATGATTTATCATGGGAACAATGGAATTGTATATTATGTTGATTCACCACAAACTTCTGTCATCAGTATAATGCTTGATGTTACCCCTATGCAATGCAAGAAATATGCATCATATTTATAGAAAACAACTTACAAAGAAATAAGTTGAAGAGAGAAGTTATTTTTCTATTCGGACTTGATATCACAAATATAGAACGCTTCACGCGTCTGCATATAGTCAGATAATCGAATTAGCATCATTACATACTTCTTTCTATCAATGATAGAGATTTTCTACATAATACAGTAACACATACACAATCTTAATGATTTCCTGAAAACTGTTCATTGCTTATGAGAGTTTTACTCCGCCAAATGAAAAAGATTTTCCATTCCATTCTATTGAAATATGTGATGCCGAGATTGAAATTTGATATGAATAAAATTTACTGTATTCCAAAACCATCTAAGTTACTATTCTCAATGATTAATTACAATAAAATTATTTGCTTACCTCTTCTGATCTCGTTCAGGACTCTCTGAGCGTTTTCTTTTCCTGGATCTCTGCTCTTGTTTCTCATCTTTGACATCGTTCTGCTTTTCAGCTCCATCTTCTTGTTTGATATGTGCTTCAAAACCCGGTTTTTCATCATCCTGAAATTGGAAGAAATTTCAAATTTAATAGAGAAAATAAAGAAAGAGTTTGTTTGAGATTGATAATGGTGTAACAACCGAAACTAGTGTCTCACTATTTTCAATAAATGTTGTGACAACTTCGTATTATTATTCATTATGGATATCTTCAACAATATCACCTACGCCACTACAAAGAGAGTTGAAGAATTTTTCAACAATTTAAACGAGCAATTAATTAATATTTTTTATAGTAGAAAAAAAACTCACCTTTTTACTGGCCTCTTCCTTTTTATCAGCAGGTTCTTGTTTGATTGAGTCATTAGCTCCAGCTTCATAGCCAGATTTGTCTCGACTTAACTGAGCTACATTTGGTTTAACATCTTCTTGCTCCATGGGCTCTTGACTCTGGTCCTCACTATATTGCTGATCCTGACTGTAATCATCTTCCTCTCCGCCACCTCGTCCCGCTTCCACTCTTTCCTCATAATCTTCTTCCTGTTGGTCTTGATGCTGATCCTGTTGTTCGGATTCTTCTTGCTGAGCATCTGCAACATCTTCATCATATTGTGACTCCTCAAGCTTTCCAGTAGTATTCACTGTGGTGTTCTGACTTTCTGTGAAAAAAGAGACAGAATCTTAGAAATTATGGCATTATTTGAACACCAAATATAAATGAATTCATCATTCTAAAGCACAGGCGGGTCAATTCAGATTTTTTTTTGTAATTCAATATGAAGCAGAACATTGTTTAAAATATAAAAATAGGTATCGCAACTGGAAGTGTTAAAAATTGTACTCAAAGTTACATTCTCGAGATCGTCAAGAGTTTTAAAGCAATTTTTTACCATTTTCAGTCAACAATTGCAGTCTCAAAATAACTAGTAGTTCGGTAAACAGTAAACTACACTTGTCCAACACAGACGCCACCGGTAATATTTTCCGGTTGCCGGTAAAGCTCCTAGGAACTAGACCGATAGTTGAGTTCATGGGAACCGTCTGTGAATTTGAACAGACCAATCAAACGCCCAGTTAAATTTACCGGTTACCGGGAAAGCTCCCATGAACTCAACCAATGTGTTAGGTTAGGTTGCAGTTCCCCAAAAGCATAACTCTATGAAATATTCAAAATCTCTGATTTTTGTTGGACACCAATAAATTAATGATCAGTGATTACGCAATTCATCTACGTTCTAAAAAATAATGCAAGTACTTAGATTTATCAAACTACCAAAATGAGCTCCACAAAATTCAACTTGGTATAAGTTATCAAGTTACCAGTGAGAAACAAAAAAATATTCATCTCGAAATTTAGATTCTGAAATAAGCATACAGTGCTAGTATGAAAGATTCAACCAACTTCTGTCTGTAATGTTCAGTCACGAAAAATAACAATAGGTAACCTACGCTAAAGCATGCTAAAACTCAACTTGATTGAAGCGTTTTCGATTCGAAATCAGATAATAATCTTCAAGAATATACCAACTTATAAACCAACCCACAATCTCAAATAATAATGAGTGATAAAATAACTTTCTAATCAAGCTTTGTTTTCATGTTAGGCCTAATTCAACTTAGCATGTCTTACCGCGCAAAATGGTCCAGCAATCAAGAGTGAATTCATGAAACGTTCGATGCACAAAAGAGACTGTTATTTTAGAATAATAAATAAATGTATCATATACAATAATTACCTTGGCCATTTTCTTCTTCCAATGCTTCTCTAAGTCGATCTACTAAAACGGCTTTAATTCCCTTAGTATCTAAACCACGCGCTGATAATTCCTGTCGAAGTTTAACAACAGTCAACTTGGAAAGATCGGTGTCCATGGCTGATTATTGCTGGTTCATTAAATACTGGAGAAACAGCGAAAATACACAAGAAATACACAATAAACTTCAATTCATGAATCACAGAAAATTAATTGTAATATTGGAAACAACAGTCGGACAATGAAGAACGGTCACAAAATGGACGCCCACCAAGCTCCAACTACTACTACGATTGCACTGACTCAACATCACAAGTTCAGCGCACTCAAGCGTCTGGATAGTGAAGCCGCTAGACTTGTGATTGGTTGAGAGTTGAGAACGAAGTTCAAAATAGCAAAATTAAGCCAATAGGAAATTGGTTTAGAAACTTCTTTAACCTTTCCACAGCAAAACGCATCCCACGGAACCTGACATATTTTTTGTATCAGAATTGAAAGATGAAAAAATTATCAACTTATAACACTATCACTATTATATTTTAATATTTTATCTCCATTTCAATCATGCTGAAGGTTTTCCACCGAAAAAACTCAAATCAGAGTTGGGTAGCGTGAAGGAAGAGACCAGGTCACATGCACTCAGGAACGCCTTTTTGTAAAACTGAGCATTGCACATTGAACAAGAGAAAATCCGCAATTGCCCGTTGGGCTTATGAAGGATCAGTTGCCCCCACCCATATAGGTATACTCATTATGAACTTAGTTAAACGCGTCCTTACAACAAGGGAAACTTGAAAAATCTTTAGAAGTCCTTTTCTAGTCTCCCATGCAGTGTGGCGTAACTAGAGTTGATCTATGAGGGGGAGGGTTACCACACCCCCCACCGATCAACCACTCTTACATATTACTCTCTTCAAAACATCTCAGAATATAGATATAATATAATAATATTAAACAATATTCATATAGGGTAAAGGAACCAGAAGCTGACCCCCCATGGCTGGCACATCTTCATATTTTTTCCTATTATTAAGGCCATAGTGGGTAGTTTTGAAATTCAAACCATTGAGAATTAAACTCTTGTATTTTGTGCATAAACTGGTACCATTGAATCATGTGCTGGGCATCATTTTTGACGGGTAAAAATACTTTGAGTATAAGCTGTCTACAAGACAGATGTCTATGAGACAGTCTACAAGAATCCTTTATTTCTAGGTGGAATTCTTTAGGAAATATCGAAGTAAGAGTGTTTGAAAATCTTCAAATACTGTCAAAATAGGCTAATCATTATTTGAAATTAACTAATGCTTAGAATGCTAAAATATATGTTGATTATACCCAGTGTTCACTTATTAGGGGATGATTTTCATATTTTATGTCAATTGGGGGGATGCCAATCTATTGGTTATATTTTTCAACACATTTACCAGTGTGTCAGCCACTGGGGACCATGTCAGAAATTTTGTTGGGGCCAGAGTAAGACATGATAAAACATAATAATTTAATACGCCTATTCATTTCAAGGCTCTCAATCAACTTTATCCAGTAGCTGACACCTCAAGTCAGCGTATAGGTGGAACGTAGCTGTTTTTTCTTTACACTCAAAATCTCACTGCAAGATTCATTTATGCATATTCTAGGTCACAATGAATGGATTACATTCTAATCTGCAAGATTTTAGCACTTAATGATAATAATTTCATAACTGAACTAGCCTACAGAGATTGTGAGCTGGCCTTCCACTGCATGCAGAGCGGACTCTTCTGTGTCCAAACTACAAATACTCATACACATATTTAGGGTTCTCAGCTGTTAATAGTGTATGAAATAGCATTTTATATTATTTTTAGTTTGGTCACAAATGAGTCCGCTCCACTTGTAGTGGAAGGGCGGCCTTAGAGGCTACGTCAAAACAGTCAAATGATTGTGTAAGAGCCTTGTTATAACTGCAGTCGCGGTCGCGTGCCATGGTTTAGGCGAAATTACACCATTCCGGTCAATTTGATTAAAAAATCAGTTGATAAACAGCTATAAATATGTGTATGCCTTCTGTGCTTTGACATAGTTGATCTCGGTCTCACGCTTGGCTAATATAATTTAGCTTGAATTGTAGTGCACAACAATTTATTTACATGGTTTTTATTTCTTGGACTACATTGTTAGGTCTGTTTTATATAGAAGAAAATAAACAAATTAGTTGATTAAAATGAGGACTCTAAGCTATTACTTATTATTGATTTTCAAATTTCTCTACTATGATTATTAATTATTTAATACGGTATATTATAAATTATCATTTTTTAAATTATTGTTGATATCTCCAGTATGTGTTGTATATGTATGATTACCATTTGATATATAAAATCAAATTAGCTCGTTATTCCTTACCTGACACGGATGTCAGCTGCTACTGGAGGTGACAAAAATAGGGGTGTTAGCTATTTGTGTAGATGTCAAGTGATTAAATTTAAAGTTCAAATTTGTATCCAAATTGATTCCAATTTCAATTAGCTCTTTAAATAACTTGAATAAATAGATTCTGAACACTTTTTTATTAATCCATACAATAGTTAATAGATAATATTCGTGAATTGACTTACTAAGAAGGACTACAGGTTCCTTCAAATTAAATACGTTATCTTTCATCTCTGATAGCACTCTGGCTGGTTGCTTCCCCTGCTGCCTCGAGCTCGAATCTCGAGCTTTCACTTTGTCATCATTCATCTCATTACCCAAGCATAAGTCTCAGACTCACGTAGGCATCATCCAACTAAAATTGTTCTATCATTTTCAATTGCAATCATATTGATAAAAATTGTTGAATTCAATATTGCAAAACATGTAGCCTACACACTAGTTCATAGTAGATAAATTGGCGCATCGCTTAGCGCAGTTGATTGGGGCGTCACAACTTCAGCTTCTGTCATTTAAGTGGTCGTGGGTTTGAATCCCGCTCCTCCGTCAGGCATCTGTGTGTAATCATTCACCTCATTACTCACACACAAGTCTCGGATTTATTTGGGCATCATCAGCAATAGAAAAAATATTCTAAACATTATTTTACATCTTTCAAATCATTGACTAAATGCACGCTATTTGTTGACTAACAATAATTATTGAATTAAGCATAACATCATCAAATAAAAAAGTTATATCCCAGTAGGTTCATTGGTAACAAGAGAATAATTTTTTTTTGATTTCTCTGTATTATTGATTTAAATTAGAGTGAAATAATAACAATGACAATAATATTCAAATTTATTTAATTAAAATTGTAATAAAATATACAAAAATACAAAACAGTTACAAAAATAGCATTTTATAGGTGGGCTGTAGTACCTATGAACAATACACTTTGAATCTTATTGCTACTTATAATAATAATAATAATAATAATTATTATTATTATTATTATTAACACGACTTGTGATTCGGCATAAAATCTTATTGCTAACCTTGAATGCTATTTTGTCACAACTTAATATTGCTAGTGCAATTACCTATCAAAAGGCTATTTACAATTTGATGTCTTTCTAAAAATACTGTACCAGTGAATTTAACACTAAATTCTTGTGATGGGTAGGCTATTTCGCTTTGTTGTAATGCTTCCTCAAACACGGCAAAAGAGGACTACTCAGCGTGTTTTAAGCAGCATTATAACAATGCAAAATGGCCATCACGCGATTTTTTAAGTGTCAAATTCACTAGCAAAGTATTTTTCTATATTATTTATGTTTAAATATCAAGTGAAAATAATATGGAACTACAATATCATATTATTAATGTTCTAAACACTTTAAATACTGTACAATGTAATGAGCATATGCTTAAAATAACAATGAATTGGTTTAGTAAAAGCTCTCAATACAGCTAAAATCAGGGAAAAACCAATTAATCCAGATAGTGTCGCTATTGCCTTGTTTATCACATAAAAATTATACTTGTTCAACAGTATTTAAATTAATAAAACACTCCAAAGACACGTTTCAATGAGAAAAAATAGGCTTAGATAAATTAATAGATTTCTTTAGTGAATGCTATTGAAATAGAAAAAATCAAGTCAAATATAGAGTTTATCAGAACAGTGTGTCTATTATCATATTTATAAGAATAACACTGCAATTGTTCCTAGCCAGCACCGGTAGCCTACCTAAGTTACTGGCTATTTACTCACTACTACAAGAATTATTAGTATGGTCATTGATATGGAGATAAATAGAGGTACAATTTGATCGGCAGTCCCGATGGCGCTAATCAAAATAATAGTATAATTTTTTATAATTATAAATAAATAAATAAAATGTATTCATTGATCTTTACAACAAAAAATACAAAAATTGAAATAAATTCGAATAAAAGAAAGTACAACATACAATATTCTTACATGAGCTGTTCATAGCCAATACAAAAACAAAATCAATGAATCAATACTGCTTGCTGGAAGAAAGTAAATATATTATAATCATAATTTTACTGACCTAGGTAAAGGCTTTTTACTAATAGTACATCAGTACTCTCCAATCTGCTAAGAGTATCTCCACTTCATTTCAGAAGTCTAAATGTAGTTTGGGCAAGGGCGGATCCAGCAGGGGGGCGCGGGGGGCGCGCGCCCCCCCCTTGAGGTGGTGTGAAAATATATTTTATGGTTAATACTAGTGAAAAATGATACATCTTTACATATTTTATACATCTACTAAGTAATCCAACTGATTCTAAACTGTTATTTTCCTTTAACATCCTTTTATAATAATCTAATTTGTATTGGTGATAGTGATGTTATGGTAGATATCTAGAATTAATAAGACTACTGTAAAATAACATTGTCATTAGTCCTATTTATTTAAAAAATGTAGACATGTTTTTCCATTTGATATCCCCTCACCAGGGCTGGATTTAAAAATATGCCCCGGACAAGAGGAATAAAATGCTTGGGGGGGGGAGCGCATAATTTATCCGCAATTTTTTATGATTTATTAGAAGAAAATTTAAGTTTTGTATATTAACATCACTTTAATTTGAATGATTCACTATGCATAGTTGTAGGTTGTATGATGTAGTGCCTATATGTATAACTAACTGTAAGTGCATAATGAGTACCAATGATTTTTATTTGTAATGTTACACACGTTTTAAAAATCGATTAATTTCTATGTATTCATTGTTCATGTAACATCACAGTGGCGTAGCTATAAGGGAATCAGGTGGATAGATCCTCCAGAGACAAAATAAATTTTCAAATTTTAAGAAGCCTTTAGAGACAACATTTGAAGAAAGAAGATGTCTAAAATCGGTAAAAATGTGGTATTAGATTGATTATTTTTTAATAAAAAAACCGATTCAATAAAATGTTCCTTAAAAAATTAATAATAAAGAGCAACCCAAACTCTCCTTTTAGACGAAATTTTCAAGTATCAGGAAAGTACTGTACCAGAATCAGAAAAGGCAAAAGATCAAAAAGAGCAGAAATTTTCAAAGAGCATAAATACCTGCATTTAATTGTTCTACTGAAAAAATGAGGGCCCGGATCACACTTGACAATAATGCAAGAACTTGATGAAATTTACTTTGACACATAACGTGGGTTGAATTTTCAAAATAGATTAATTCTAGATTAATATCTAGAATCGCTTAAATGTGGTTTCAGGGAAATTGTTCCATTCTCAAAAAGTTACAGCGGGTATCCCAAAACCCATTTCAAATAAAAATTTTAAGCACGGAGCCATATTTGTACGGAATCCCAACTCAGGAAAGATGAATGATCAAACCTAGGGAATGGGAATAGTTTCAAGTAAGCCGGCACTTATTTTCTTACTGAAGTAATAAAGGTCCGGATCACCCATTGACAATGATACAAGAGCTAGATGAAATTTATTTTAACGTGGCCTCCTGGTGTTTTGTGCTTATTATTTTAAAACATACTTAAACTTCATGCTTGACTACTATTAATTTCAAATACATAAATAATATACCTAAAAGATAGCAATGTTAATTACGATTATAAACTTGCATTAAACGTATTTACATTTTTGTGAGTACTAGCGCATGCGTCTCAAGACCCGAGTACTTTCTTCAGCAAACAGAGAATACATAGGCCTAATTCCTTTTGCTCTGTATACTCTATGTAGTGTACTCTGTACAGCATTCTCTATTCGCTGAGAATAGGACTCAGGTCCTTAAACGCATCTAATACTACTTACAGAAGTTAAGTTCTGGTGTAAAATGCAAGTTCGTATTGTCATTGACATCAATAGTAGGTACGGTACAAACAGTTCATGTACGAATGAAAACCACTGAGGAAATAAAAAAAAAATATATATATATATATATATATATTATATCCCTTCTTACTAGCTCTATCCCCTTGAATAAATTTTTTGCTGAGGATATCCCCTGGACACCCTCCCGTGGGGGGTTTTCCATAACCCCCTTACAAAGATATTTCTAGCATTAAAATTTAAAAAAAAATTATGGCGAGTACTTTGGACCTCCTTTTTGTGCAGAGTATTCCATACCACCCCCCCTTACAAAAATCCTAGGGTGCGCCCCCCCCTCACAAAAATCCTGGATCCGCCCCTGAGTTTGGGCAGTATTTGTAATTTTGTGGCAATAGGAACGCAGGCGTGAGGTTGTGATATAGATGCTTAACTAGGACACAAACTATGAGGTGGTTTCTCTCCACCAAAATTGAATTCGATTTGAGAGTAATTTTTCAAGTCATGTGCCAGAATGACAATTGCTCCTATATTTTTTTTTATTCCCCCCCCCCCCCCTATATTTCTTATTTCATTTATAAGAAACGGCAACATGTCCTAACCCACAATTTTGACATTTTTGAGTTTTTGGTCTCAAACGAATCGTATAGGTTAGGTGCACCTTGTGCAACTTGTTCTAAGCCACCAAATTCACTAATATTGAATAGGAATACAATAAACAAGTTTGTCTCAACCCACATGCCACTTGAAATGACACTTCAATATGTCATAACCCACAGGCTGTGGCTTACAACAATTTGTAAATGAACCGCCATCTTAATAGTGAAATAACAATACGTCCCAACCCACTGCTTGTGGCTTATGACATTTTGGTGTAACTACAAATTTGTCTCAGCCGTTGTGTTTGTGCTGTATGCCATGTTGAAATTCTTCAATCTTCATCTGTTTATAAACATTATTATCCACATAAAAGGTATGTATGGAATTATTTTATTACTTTATAATAATGAAAATTATTAGTTGCATTCTAATTAATAGTCGTTCATGGATAAAAACAGGTAATTCATTTATTAACTTTCTAGACATGGAATGTTCAGCTAGTGAAACTCATTTCCCACTTCTGCCATAATTGTTCACAAACAATAAATGAGATAATCAGTAAATTATAAAAACGATGATATTGAAATTTCTCATGATTTACAATAATAATATTATTGACAATTAAAGTATCCCAATTTTCAGGTTAGGGCTTTTGCAGCAAAAGAAGAGAGCGTAGTAGTGCGGCTACAAGTTTTTTCTAATTCATTCCTCTAGTGAGAGCTCAATAGGCGATTATTGACAGTAAATTGATATAATAAATTGATATCCCATTTTCGAGTGTTATTCAGTTTTCACATAATTACTTGGATACTGTGTCAGGCATCAGTTGTTATTCTCAATGCTACAAATGATGAATCTCATGTCACACTTCATAAGTAGAAAATCTAGGAAACAGTACCATACAAAATCTTAATCTAGTATGAGTAGGCCTATAAGATGCAAATCAATGGAGAAAATCTATTTCAAAAATTTGTATCTATTTTTACAGGATGAGCCAGACGTCAGTTATGGATTGCAAAGATGATAGTGATGTTAGTGATGAGGAAGTTGACTATCTTTTCAAGATGTTGAAGGAGTCAAATAGCTGTCAGTTACAAGAGTCAGAAAGGTCATCTCCACAGAAAAACATTCAAGGAAAGAAACAAAATGGACAGACAAAGAAGCCACGGAAATTTGGTAACATTGAACAAAAAAATTATCTCAACAATAATCATGAAGATTCGCCAGTTGTAATAGCTGATGATGTAGCTGTAGAGAACATGAACACTAGTAGTGCTATAGTGAATTGCTTAGAAGTAGCCCACAACAATTTGCCAGAAGTTGTAGAAGAAGCCCACAACAATTTGCCAGTAGTTGTAGAAGAAGCCAACAACAATTTGCCAGTAGTTGTAGAAGAAGCCAACAACAATTTGCCAGTAGTTGTAGAAGAAGTAGCTGATAATATTATAATAGTAGAGAATATAAATAGTGGTAACATTCCTGCCAATGATATTGAAATGCCAGTAGCTGATATTCAATACTGTGTTGATGTGGATCATTCAGCCCACAACAATTTGCCAGTAGTTGTAGAAGAAGCCAACAACAATTTGCCAGTAGTTGTAGAAGAAGTAGCCGATAATATTATAATAGTAGAGAATATAAATAGTGGTAACATTCCTGCCAATGATATTGTAAATGATATTGAAGTTCCTGTAGTTGAAGTCCAAGAAGAATTTTTAGTTGTGAAGGATGTTGAAATGGAAGTGGATTGCAAGAAAAGACGAAACCCTGAAGGTTGGGAAAGAAATAAGCAGAAAAAATTGAGAATGGAAGGAAAAGAATACATTGGTTTCAGTAGAGCAGGAAACATTGTCACTCACAATCAGCCTCGTGCTGCTAGAATAATTGGGGAGAGATGCACACCAATTGCTTGCAAGAATTATGGAACAAGACGGTGTCATGAAATTACAGATGAGAACAGAAGCATTTTTGATAAATTCTGGAGTGACATGACATGGGACCAGTGCAAAGTCTTTGTTGTTAATACAGTTGAAAAAATACCCCCCAAATGAAGATACACAAATCAAGAATCAAGAAGACAAAACACATTAGTCTATAATCTTGTTATCAATGATATAAAATATCCAGTTTGTAAATCAATGTTTTTATCCACTCTTTCATTAGGAGAGTGTACTGTAAAAGAATGGGTTGCAAAGAGAGATGGCATTGTGAAGTCTTCAGAGGTGTCTTTTTCAGAACGAACATCCAAGCCTCCTTGTGGGAAAAAATACAATATAACAAGGCTTAATGAGTTTTTTGACTCATTAGCAAAACTGCCTTCTCACTAAGGGAGGAAAAATTCTTCAAAATTGTATCTAGAGCAAACATTTGAAACCTTGATTGAAGTTTACAATGTTTACTATGATGAAATGAAGAAGGAATCCAGAACTCCACTGTGTAGAACAAAATTTTCTTCTGTTTTTAAAGAAAATAATTTATCATTGTACAAGATTAAGAAAGACCAGTGTGATACATGCACAAAGTTCAAGACAGGAAATATTTTGGAAACTGAATGGGCTGAGCATGACATTAAAAAAAAGAGCCAGAGAAGAAAAAGACAAAGATAAATTATCAGCAGTAAACAATGAGTGCTCTGTCTTAACAATGGATCTTCAAGCTGTCAAGCTATCACCTTTCATTCGTACAAATGCATTCTATTATAAAACGAAATTAGTATGTCATAATTTCACCATATACAATATAGTGTCTCATCAATCTACCTCATACTGGTTTAGCAAGATTGACTCTGATCTGTCAGCTTCAACTTTTGCATCCCTCATATTAGTTTATTTGAAAGATCAACTGTCAAGTGAAAAAAATATTGTTATATTTAGTGACAGATGCACGTATCAGAACCAGAATGCAATCATGGCAAATGCACTGTTGAATTATTCCATTGACAATAAATGTACAATAATTAAAAAATTCTTGGAACGAGGACATATGCAGATGGAATGCAACTCAGTGCATAGCCTTATTGAAAAGCTTGACATGTATGTATGTATGTTCCATATAGACTTCAAAACTACTTGATAGATCGGCATGAAACTTTGGGAATATGTTGTGTGAATCTTGGGGATGGTTTCTGACCATAAATTTTAATGGGGGAGCTAATAATTATTATTAATTAATCCATTTTATAGACCTAACCTACTGAACTTGCTGGCCAAACAGCTTAAAGGAACAGCTGATAGAAGTCAACAGTTTTTAATCATATGGCAGGCCCCTTAGTGGTGTTATTTATGCTGTCTTTGAACATGCAGTCGGAGCCTTGCAATATGTAGGAAACATATGACTCGGTATGATGAAATGTAATTATGCCAGGTTGATGACATCTGTTAACCAATGCAGCTAGAAATTTGAAATGCAGCCTCAGCGGGAGGTGGCGAATAATAAAATCAAAAACCTAGCTTTTACCCTTATAGTTGTAGGAGGTTTTTAATTTGAAATGTTTCTTCATTCATTCAGTGGTGATTAAGAAAACAACGAAGCCTCTATGATCAGCTGGAAGAGCCCTAGGACTAACATCTTTCCTTATTTGAAATGTAACCTCAGTGGGAGGTGGTGAATAATAAAATCAAGGAGAATTTTTATGAGAATGCAGCAATGCGCATTGGGCCAGCTAGTACATATATAAAAGGTGATGTGTGTATGTATGTATGTTCCCAGTAAACTCCAAAACCGCTGAACTGATTTTTATGAAATTTTCAGGCACAATGTAGAGTAGTCCCAAAATGGTTGCTGTGAAGTTTGGGATTTCAAAAGTCCTTAGCGGCGTTATTTATGCTGTCTGTGGACTTATGGGCATACCATGTAGTTGGAGCATTGCAGTCATGTAGGAAACATATGACTGGAGAGTGGAGAATCAAAGCTCAGCTTCTGTTTCATCCATTATTTCTTTGGTGAAAAAAACAAAATTTTCTAATTGTAATTTAACCAAACAAAAAATAACATTTTTGGAAAGCTAGAAAGATGCAGTTTTTGCAAGGCTCTTGGGAATTCGCCGGGTACTGCTATTATAAATAAAATTCCATTGCAACACATGGGTGTACCGCTAGTATTATATACAATGGCATAAGATGCAAGCTGATCAATTTATTAGTTACCTACTCAAGTTACAATGCATGTAGAATGTGCATTACCTGTATAATTTAGCTTGATATAAGCATATATTTTTTGCATTTTCTGTTTAATTTGTAGGTTTTGATTGACAATTCATAGATATCCTGAATGCATTGACTTTCAACTTTTCATTTTCAAAAAAAGTCCACTAACTTGTTCTTGCTCATGCCATTTGCACAAGCCTTTAGCACAAATGAAGCTGAAGCACACAAATAAAAATCATGGTGTCCACATAAAGTGTAAATCCTGCTAATCCTAGGTTCTACATCAAATTTCCAACAAAACATGTCTTGAAAGAATTTTTCATTCATGTGACCTGGTTCGGTGCACCAAAAGAATTATGGTGCACCAAACCAGATGCTCCCAGAACATACACATTGCTTATAAGATGGTTCTTTTGGACCCAGAAAATACACTTTGTTTTGAAAGTTTATCATTATTAACCAGTAATAATAACTGCAAATTTAAATCATTATTTTGGTAAACCCACCGATTATTAGTCTTTCACCAAATATTGACCATTCACAATTCTAACCTAAAAAGTAAGCAATCGTTTCAAGTTTTCAACAGCTAATTAACACAAAGACATTATTGTTTTTTGCCTTTCCAAAAACAATAAACTTTAAAAATCAATGAGAAATTACTGATTTAGCATTCCATGCTATTCAAAGTACAGTATAACATTTCTATACCATCAGTTAGTTTATTTCAAACTAACATTTTTAATTGTACTAACTTCACTTTCGTAATCCATTGTATTCAATAAATTCATTTTTTACTAGTTTCACAATAATATCAGATACTGAAGCTAATCATCTGACTGGATCAGATACCAAATATTTAGACCACTGAATGGTTTACTCCATGCTTTTCCTTTCTTTGCAGTGGTGAAGGTGATATTGTGGAAGATATCCATAATGAATAGGGGCCTAATAAGACAAAATTGTCACAGAGTTTGTTTGAGATTGATAATGGTGTAACAACCGAAACTAGTATCTCACTATTTTTTAATAAATGTGGTTGTAACAATTTTGTCTTATTATTCAATTTCCATGCTTTTCGGTTTTGATTAAGAATATATCAATGATTTGAAAGAATAGATGCATCTATAATTTAATGGTTGATGATCACTGACACAAAAAAGAACAAGAAGTGATGTTTGAGTAGCATTGCATGGTGCTTAACTAACCTTAATCTTTCTGGGTGTCTAACAGGGCTAGCATATGAAGGAGACCCTTTTTAGCACTATTCCCAGTATTTGCAAGACTTGGTTTTATTTTTTCTGATTACAGGCTCCATCATTATGAGCCCATCAATCTATTGTGGATTTGTAAAAGACGAATTGTGACAGGAATGTCTGTTATAAATAATCCTAATGATGGAGCACCCAATGCTGCAAACACAAGGTACATTCATGGCTGTTTTTTGACATCTCATTTGCAATTTTATGATGATTCATCATTGCATTAGAACCAAAATGTCAGGTGCGGGAACCTGATATTTTTATATTTGCACTAGAGATAGATCTTCACAGGCCATGAGTAAGAAGTGAGACCAATTTTTGCTACCCACCAAATCACTAAAGTTTCTAAAAGATCAACATCACTTTCATTCTTCCAGGATAATAGTCTTTTCAAAATATTGGATTTTTTTCAAATTGATGCTTTGACTAGTTTTGGATGTTTACATAAAAAATAAAGGTAGAAAGTAAGTGATAGGATGAAAGATAGGCTTATTCTGAATGGAAGATATACTTATTCTGAGAGAAAATATGTAAAGAGAAGGCATACAACCTCCCTTCATAGAAATGTTTGCTTCTCTTTTCTATGAACTGTATAAT
Source organism: Conomelus anceps (assembly GCA_948455865.1). Taxonomy (NCBI): domain Eukaryota; kingdom Metazoa; phylum Arthropoda; class Insecta; order Hemiptera; family Delphacidae; genus Conomelus; species Conomelus anceps. The sequence continues at coordinate 11,035,718 of OX418218.1, forward strand.
ATAGGCATTGCCTAGATACAAAGTTGCCTAGAAACAAAGTTGTTGATTACTTTATGTGTTCAGAGTTAGTCTTGATTATGCTATGGAAAAACTAACATGCATTTCCATAAATAAAATTAATTGCCTTTCTCATAATATTTTGTTCATTTTCCATGGCAAACTCACAACAATTCTAAAAGAATTCACATGGTAGCAGAGCAATGAAGATTTTTTAATGACTTGCCAGAAATTACTGGAACAAAATACCGGTATCAGTTGTAAGAATCGAACCCTTGTCAAAAGGAAATTATACCTGGGTAATGCACATCAAAGCATATTTGGTCAAAAACAAACTATTGAAATACATCAAGGCCCTGACCAGATGAATACAAGATATTGCCATTGAAACACAAGACAACTTGCTAAGTTCAGAAAAGCTGAAAATCAAAATTATTGAAGAGAGTGATGCCTGACAATTACAACACAGACTTCAACAAAGCCAGCACCTCCCATGATGAAATATTCTATGCATGTTGTAAAATCTGCAAACAAAAATGTGACATTTTCAATTGTGAAACTCATAAGATCTACACAAACTGTTGGAAGAAAAATGCATCCAATAACAACCCTAAATCCAACCACAACTTCAACAAAGCAGAGAAAAATAATTTCACACGGCTGTGTCTTCTATCAAAGCATGGCAACAACGTTTGGGTGTTAGATAGTGGATGTACTTTGCACATGACTTACCAGAGACATCTCTCTAAGACCATGAAGAGTATATCAAGGAGACTTGAAACTAACTTCACAGGCTACAAATATTAGCAATACTAGTGTCAAAAGAATTTGTGAAGAAGGTAGAAATAGCAAACCTACACAAACAGGGCTAACCCCTCCTTTCAAATCCCTAAGTAAGAGAAAAAAATGCCACATAGGGTAACTTATTTTGATGATTTCAATAAAGAGTTATTGAATCAGACTGTGCTAGAATTTTATGATGACAGAAAATACCCAAGTGTAGCAGCGATTGCTTCCAAATTGAAATCAAGAATCAGATTTACTGGCTCCCATTATTCTGTGTATAGGATGATGGAAAGTGTGGGATTCAAGTATAGAAGAACAAATGATGGTGAAATTTTTTTTATGGAACAATCTAATATTGCCAGTGCTTGTCATACATTTCTCCATCAGATACATGATGCCAGGTGAGCAGCTGATCAGTCTCCTATTTTCTATCTTGATGAGACCTGAGTGAATCAGAACCTCTCAAAAAATATATATCTGGCAAGATTCTATGAGTAAAGGGGGTTTAAAAGTTCCAGTTGGGAAAGGAGGTCATTCAATTGTTTGCTGTGTAGGTTCAGCAAAGACAGGATTCTTGCATGAATGTAAATGGGTATTTTGGTCAGTGTCAAAGTCTACAGATTATCACTCTGAAATGAATGCACAGTTTCAAAGAATGGTTCATTAAATTTCTGCATATTCTGGAAGAGGACTCTATTATAGTAATGTCCCCTATCATTCAGTAGTATTTAATAAAAGTCCCTCCTACAGTTCAAACAAACAAGACATTTTAGAATGGTTGCAAACTAAGGGTGTTCAATGTTCACCTTTTGAAATGAAAGTAGAACTTCTACAGCATGTGAAGTTGATTCAAGATGTGAATGAGGCCATTGATAATGTAACTATTGAACAATGGGCAGCTTGTGTTAAACATGCAGAAGACTACAAAAAAGAAATATTAACAAGAACAATTTTAAATGGATGTTAATAAATTTGCAAGATGATAGTGACTGTGCAGATACAGAAGACAATAAGTTACTGACATTGAGGAAACTGATGAATTAGCTGTACCATTAGCAGATAATGGTATCTGCACGAACGAAGGTCCAACATACCTTAGGATATATGTATATTACATATACAGTAGAATTAAATTCATTTTATTATTTAGTACTAGAGGGTTGGATTATAACTTCTTTTTCTTTTATTATAGCTGTTATTCATATAATTCTTTATAATCTTAGAACAGATATAGAAATGTTACCTATTAAGGTATATTGCCTCACTGCTTGGCTGTCTATATGTTTTGTCATGATGAGAGCACTAAAGGAATCTATTGGGATACATAAGATAGGGGTCATTGCTGAAGCCGACAAGGTTGTCTTGACACCCAAGAAATACATTTTTTACAACCTACACTACCAAATCAAAAACCTCAGAATTGATGCCAAAGAACTTGAGAACCATCCATGTTTTGATCAGTCAAGCAAGCAAATCGTGCAGTTGATTGTTATGGAGGGACTCGATTTTGAGAGTTTATTAACAACATTGCCTTCAACTCCTCAAATATCCAACAGTGATGCATGTCTCCAAGACCCCAAGGCATGTATCTGAGAGATCTCTAACAAGAAAAGATCAAAGAGCTTTGTGGAGTCTGTAGTTCTTGGCTTGAGCAACGCTTTGTTTACCTTCATCTCACATAGAGACTTGACAGGGAAGATAGACAAACTTAGGGAAGAAATCAAAGTGCAGAAAAGTATAATAGAAGAATGGCAAAAAGAAAAGATAATGACGTATTATACAGTTCAGAGATATGCTTCAAAAACACATGATCAATTGGCAAATATAACTTGCATTAATGACCTCCACTTCACATTGACCGAATTCCTGTTCCAAGTACAGAGTTACTATACCAGGATGAGGGACATGATCATCATGGCACTCAACAATCAAATCTCTCGAGATTTGATCCAGCTATCGGACCTTCTCAGTATTTTCTTGATGAAACCCAATCTCAAAGAAATGATATATTCTAAGAACCCCCACTTATTTTATGTACTGTCTAATGTATTCTTGTCTTACTACAATGAGACAACGAGTACCATAACCATGACATTGTTGGTTCCTCAAATAGAGGATGATGATGTGTCAATGCTCTACAAAGTATACAATTACGGATGGTTGGAGGATGGAATTCGCCACAGATACAATCTCCCTACAGAGTATTTTACAATTTATGATAGAGGGAATAACCTGTATGTTGAAACGAGTCAGGCATTGTGCCGCATAGTAGGAACTCTTCAACTCTGTGACACAGGCAGTTATATACACTCTGCCAAATCCTCTTGTCTGCAAAGCATCATGGACAATAAAACAGACAATGAAAATTGTGAGGTGTTGGTATCAAAGCTATCAATACTGGATCAAGTGATACCTATCAGAGCAGGGATTCTTGTGTATGGTGAAAAAACAGTGGAGATAGGCATCATAATAAAGGGACATCCTACCATCCAAGTGAAGAAAAGGCAAAGAGAACCTGAGGTTCAGTTCTACAAATACGAAGCACATCATTTCATCAAGGTTGATAGTTCTTACTATAAAGAGAAAACAAATGCAGAAGACATAACTCTCATTTCATGAGCTCCGATCTTTCATCAAAAAAAGGAGATAGATTACAAGGTGCTTGGTGAAGAATTCCAAGAAGATACTATTACACACCTTGAAATGAAAATTCAGAGAATGAAGGAGAATCCAGTTGATTATTATAGAAATGCATACCTACCATCACCTGGTAAAGTTGACATCATAACCATGGTATTCATATCTCTGGTCGTGATAGGTGCTGTCTCCATAACAATTGGACTTCTCATTCGCAAGTTGACATCAAAATCTAGAGGCTCAAATACAAAAATCATCAAGAGGTATCCAGATGAACACATCAATTTGGGCTCTCTTCTATAAGAGACAAGAATCACACCAAGGATCAAAGCACATGGAAAAATATATATTAACTTGATCAAACTTGGATCCAATACTAATCCATACCAGTTCATCAATCACTAACCAATCATTAAGCTAATTTAACATAGATAAGTACTAACATTAAATAAGACTGATCACTTAACATTGACCAAAGTAACTCTTATATTTATATTTATATAACTATTGATGGTATGTTCTATTGTATATAATATTGCTATGCTATGTATATAATATGTGTTTATGATTAACCCTTTCACTGCCAACAATGAATATATTTGTTTGCAAAAAGTAGGTTGGGACACGCCATGCCTGAGTATACTCATTTTCAACTTTAAGCTCACTGTGCCATACACATATATTTACTATTGCCTTCATTTTATAATATAGACATAGCCTGTAGTGTTGCCAACATAATAAGCCAAGTTTCAGCTGATTCCCATTTTGTTTGACAAAGATATCAAGGTTTCCGTGATCAGCTGCTTAGGTTAGCTAGGTTAGTGTTGGCTTGTTATTGTTTACCATATGTTGTCAATTTGCATTCAGTATGGATGATTCAGGTAGATTTCATTCAGAACATGAAATTCAAATGTTTTTATTGAACTCCAATTCTGAACTTGATGAAGTGGAACTGGAATTCTCTGGGAGCAGTGATGGTAGTGAAGATGACAATTAAGCTTCATCACTTCCATGCAAGTGAAATAAGGTTAGACAGACTGAAAATCGCCATCATCCAGGTTGTCCTGCAGATTTGAATGTGAATAATAATAATCCTACTCCAAATACAAGGTGAGGCATATTAACGAGTGATTTAAAAAAGCGTGTGAACCAAGCTGCGTTGGATGGAGGTGGAGGGGATAGCATCAGTTACGTTTGGAGCAAAATAGCATTTAGTCACAATGGAGCGCTGGACCCCACAGCATCATGTATATGTTGTCAAAGCATTTTATCAAAATGGTAGTTCATACCAGTTAGCACATCGTGCATTCCACAGATGTTTCAATATTAATCGGAATTTGCCGGTGCTGTCTGCATGTGCGATTAAAAAGTGGGGATTTCTACAAAGCTATCAAAATGGTAGAAGATTTGGCAGTAAATGGTTTGTGTGGAAATGGAATATTTTTATTTAATCTATGAGAACCTCTCACGGGGTCCTCACCTAGATGTTATCATCACACATCCTGCTCATTATAATAATATTATCATTCCCATAAAATACAAGATCCATAGTAATTATAAGATTGCACTGATTTTGACAAATGATATCATACCATTATAAGTATTAACATCAGTAGAACAGCTTATTCACTCAACAGTACGCCACACATCAACACACTCCAGTATGTCTACATCCAGAGCTTCAACTTCTGCTGAAAGTGCTTCAACGTCTGCTGAAAGTGCTTCAACATCTGCTGAAAGAGCTTCTTCTCCATCAATAGGCCTACAGGAAGCGCAATTGCATTCTAGGGAAAGTTTTATTAAATGTACATCTTCATCAGTAAAAACATACGGAAAAAGACGTTTTACATTTGGAAAAAGTATTAAACACCGAGTCCCGCAGATAGTAGATATACGCATTACCGACATAGCTGACAATTCAGGCATATCCAACATCACAGCATTCAACCCACCGTCACAAACAAGTTTTCAGGCACAGTGTCTGTTGGGCGAACATCATCAAGGGATCTTATATGATATTATAAACTCTGTTGAAAGCTTCGAGGACAACATGGGTAACGATGGAATTTCCATACAAATTGCTGCAAATGAGGATAATGCCCAATAAAAAGAAGGTTTCAATACATTAGCCAAAGTAGAGTCGACAACATTGAGCGATGCAATAGGATTCAAGATCTTTCTGCAGGCGAATGATACCAAAGATGAAGAAGAACAGCAGGATGAAGAGGGGGAGGAGGAGTTGGCCACGGAACTGCGATGCTGCACTTGCATGATACAAAAAAAGGGTGTTATGCTGTTACCATGCACACATATGACATGTGAAAGATGTGCACTTCGTAAATCAGATTGTGCTTTATGCAGAGCACTGACTAAGTTCCGATGCAAGGTATATGCACTACAATAAAAAAAAGAAGACTATAACATAGTATATATGTGGTGTGTGTGTGCGTGTGTGTGTGTGCGCATGTGTGTGGTCTGCGAAATACCGATACTTTATTTCACACCGATTCGATATTACTATCGATTTTGTTTTTCAATCAGCTCACTTTTTTAATAAGTATTAACATCAGTAGAACAGCTTATTCACCCAACAGTACGCCATACATCAACACACTCCAGTATGTCTACATCCAGAGCTTCAACTTCTGATGAAAGTGCTTCAACATCTGCTGAAAGAGCTTCTTCTCCATCAATAGGCCTACAGGAAGCGCAATTGCATTCTAGGGAAAGTTTTATAAAATGTACATCTTCATCAGTAAAAACATACGGAAAAAGACGTTTTACATTTGGAAAAAGTATTAAACACTGAGTCCCGCAGATAGTAGATATACGCATTACCGACATAGCTGACAATTCAGGCATATCCAACATCACAGCATTCAACCCACCGTCACAAACAAGTTTTCAGGCACAGTGTCTGTTGGGCGAACATCATCAAGGGATCTTATATGATATTATAAACTCTGTTGAAAGCTTCGAGGACAACATGGGTAACGATGGAATTTCCATACAAATTGCTGCAAATGAGGATAATGCCCAATAAAAAGAAGGTTTCAATACATTAGCCAAAGTAGAGTCGACAACATTGAGCGATGCAATAGGATTCAAGATCTTTCTGCAGGCGAATGATACCAAAGATGAAGAAGAACAGCAGGATGAAGAGGGGGAGGAGGAGTTGGCCACGGAACTGCGATGCTGCACTTGCATGATACAAAAAAAGGGTGTTATGCTGTTACCGTGCACACATATGACATGTGAAAGATGTGCACTTCGTAAATCAGATTGTGCTTTATGCAGAGCACTGATTAAGTTCCGATGCAAGGTATATGCACTACAATAAAAAAAAGAAGACTATAACATAGTATATATGTGGTGTGTGTGTGCGTGTGTGTGTGTGCGCATGTGTGTGGTCTGCGAAATACCGATACTTTATTTCACACCGATTCGATATTACTATCGATTTTGTTTTTCAATCAGCTCACTTTTTTAATAAGTATTAACATCAGTAGAACAGCTTATTCACCCAACAGTACGCCATACATCAACACACTCCAGTATGTCTACATCCAGAGCTTCAACTTCTGATGAAAGTGCTTCAACATCTGCTGAAAGAGCTTCTTCTCCATCAATAGGCCTACAGGAAGCGCAATTGCATTCTAGGGAAAGTTTTATTAAATGTACATCTTCATCAGTAAAAACATACGGAAAAAGACGTTTTACATTTGGAAAAAGTATTAAACACCGAGTCCCGCAGATAGTAGATATAAGCATTACCGACATAGCTGACAATTCAGGCATATCCAACATCACAGCATTCAACCCACCGTCAAAAACAAGTTTTCAGGCACAGTGTCTGTTGGGCGAACATCATCAAGGGATCTTATATGATATTATAAACTCTGTTGAAAGCTTCGAGGACAACATGGGTAACGATGGAATTTCCATACAAATTGCTGCAAATGAGGATAATGCCCAATAAAAAGAAGGTTTCAATACATTAGCCAAAGTAGAGTCGACAACATTGAGCGATGCAATAGGATTCAAGATCTTTCTGCAGGCGAATGATACCAAAGATGAAGAAGAACAGCAGGATGAAGAGGGGGAGGAGGAGTTGGCCACGGAACTGCGATGCTGCACTTGCATGATACAAAAAAAGGGTGTTATGCTGTTACCGTGCACACATATGACATGTGAAAGATGTGCACTTCGTAAATCAGATTGTGCTTTATGCAGAGCACTGATTAAGTTCCGATGCAAGGTATATGCACTACAATAAAAAAAGAAGACTATAACATAGTATATATGTGGTGTGTGTGTGCGTGTGTGTGTGTGCGCATGTGTGTGGTCTGCGAAATACCGATACTTTATTTCACACCGATTCGATATTACTATCGATTTTGTTTTTCAATCAGCTCACTTTTTTAATAAGTATTAACATCAGTAGAACAGCTTATTCACCCAACAGTACGCCATACATCAACACACTCCAGTATGTCTACATCCAGAGCTTCAACTTCTGATGAAAGTGCTTCAACATCTGCTGAAAGAGCTTCTTCTCCATCAATAGGCCTACAGGAAGCGTGATTGCATTCTAGGGAAAGTTTTATAAAATGTACATCTTCATTAGTAAAAACATACGGAAAAAGACGTTTTACATTTGGAAAAAGTATTAAACACCGAGTCCCGCAGATAGTAGATATACGCATTACCGACATAGCTGACAATTCAGGCATATCCAACATCACAGCATTCAACCCACCGTCAAAAACAAGTTTTCAGGCACAGTGTCTGTTGGGCGAACATCATCAAGGGATCTTATATGATATTATAAACTCTGTTGAAAGCTTCGAGGACAACATGGGTAACGATGGAATTTCCATACAAATTGCTGCAAATGAGGATAATGCCCAATAAAAAGAAGGTTTCAATACATTAGCCAAAGTAGAGTCGACAACATTGAGCGATGCAATAGGATTCAAGATCTTTCTGCAGGCGAATGATACCAAAGATGAAGAAGAACAGCAGGATGAAGAGGGGGAGGAGGAGTTGGCCACGGAACTGCGATGCTGCACTTGCATGATACAAAAAAAGGGTGTTATGCTGTTACCGTGCACACATATGACATGTGAAAGATGTGCACTTCGTAAATCAGATTGTGCTTTATGCAGAGCACTGATTAAGTTCCGATGCAAGGTATATGCACTACAATAAAAAAAAGAAGACTATAACATAGTATATATGTGGTGTGTGTGTGCGTGTGTGTGTGTGCGCATGTGTGTGGTCTGCAAAATACCGATACTTTATTTCACACCGATTCGATATTACTATCGATTTTGTTTTTCAATCAGCTCACTTTTTTAATAAGTATTAACATCAGTAGAACAGCTTATTCACCCAACAGTACGCCATACATCAACACACTCCAGTATGTCTACATCCAGAGCTTCAACTTCTGATGAAAGTGCTTCAACATCTGCTGAAAGAGCTTCTTCTCCATCAATAGGCGTACAGGAAGCGTGATTGCATTCTAGGGAAAGTTTTATAAAATGTACATCTTCATCAGTAAAAACATATGGAAAAAGACGGTTTACATTTGGAAAATGTATTAAACACAGAGTCACACAGATAGTAGATATCATAGCATTACCGACATGGCTGACAATTCAGGCATATCCAACATCACAGCATTCAACCCACCATCACAAACAAGTTTTCAGGCATGGTGTCTGTTGGGCGAACATCATCAAGGGATATTATACGATATTATAAACTCTGTTGAAAGCTTCGAGGACAACATGGGTAACGATGGAATTTCCATACAAATTGCTGCAAACGAGGATAATGCCCAATACATAGAAGGTTTCAATACATTGGCCAAAGTAGAGTCGACAACATTGAGCGATGCAATAGGATTCAAGATGTTTCTGCAGGCAAATGATACCAAAGAAGAAGAAGAACAGCTGGATGAAGAGGGGGAGGAGGAGTTGGCCGCGGAACTGCGATGCTGCACCTGCATGATACAAAGAAAGAGTGTTATGCTGTTACATGCACGCATATGACATGTAAAAGATGTGCACTTCATATATCAGATTGTGCTTTATGCAGAGCACCGATAAAGTTCCGATGCAAGGTATATGCACTACAATAAAAAAAAGAAGACTATAACATAGTATATATGTGGTGTGTGTGTGTGTGTGTGTGTGTGTGTGCATGTGTGTGGTCTGTGAAATACCGATACTTTATTTTCACACTGATTCGATATTACTATCGATTTTGTTTTTTAATCAGCTCACTTTTTTAATAAGTTAAGTATTAACATCAGTAGAACAGCTTATTCACTCAACAGTATGCCATACATCAACACACTCCAGTATGTCTACATCCAGAGCTTCAACTTCTGCTGAAAGTGCTACAACGTCTGCTTAAAGAGCTTCTTTTCCATCTATAGGCTTACAGGAAGTGCAATTGCGTTCTAGGGAAAGTTTTATAAAATGTACATCTTCATTAGTAAAAACATATGGAAAAAGACGTTTTACATTTGAAAAACATATTAAACACTGAGTCACGCAGATAGTAGATATATGCATTACTGACATGGCTGACAATTCAGGCGTATCCAACATCACAGCATTCAACCCACCATCACAAACAAGTTTTCAGGCACGGTGTCTGTTGGGCGAACATCATCAAGGGATCTTATACGATATTATAAACTCTGTTGAAAGCTTCGAGGACAACATGGGTAATGATGGAATTTCCATACAAATTGCTGCAAACAAGGATAATGCCCAATACATAGAAAGTTTCAATACATTAGCCAAAGTAGAGTCGACAACATTGAGCGATGCAATAGGATTCAAGATGTTTCTGCAGGCGAATGATACCAAAGAAGAAGAACAGCAGGATGAAGAGGGGGAGGTGGAGTTGGCCGCAGAACTGCGATGCTGTGCCTGCATGATACAAAAAAAGAGTGTTATGCTGTTACCGTGCACGCATATGACATGTAAAAGATGTGCACTTCATATATCAGATTGTGCTTTATGCAGAGCACCAATAAAGTTCCAATGCAAGGTATATGCACTACAATAAAAAAAAGAAGACTATAACATAGTATATATGCGGTGTGTGGTCTTGTAAATGTGTTGGAATGAGATCCAGAACATGTTTACACACGCACATGGTGAGATCCGTTTGCGCTGCAAGATCCAATACCCTGGATCTCAGTGCGCGAAAGCCTCTGATTCATTGTCTACGTGTCTTCGTCATCAAGAAAAACTTCGCCAATCGTTTTTTCAACCTGGATCTCTTTTTGACTGATTTTGTCAAGAGGGTGTAAGTGTATAGCTTTTGAAAACCGACACCACGTCGCGCTAGTGTCGCTTATACACATCGCTTATACACATCTTCTGGATCTCGATCCGACACTTTTAAAAGAGCCAGCCGACCAGCGTTGTTATTGTGTCAGTCAAATTTCTACTAGTGACTACTAGCTTAAGAATCAGGAAAATTAAAAGAAATAAAAGGGCAAAACTTTGATAACCTTCAAGTTGACATAGCACTGATAGTTTAACAGAGTCCGATGCTAGTGATCATGAAGATTGCAGAACAAGAAGTGTTGAAATAAATGAAGATTTACCTTCAACATCTCAAACAGCTGAAGATGACTCAAACACTTATCACTACTTACTACTCAGAGCATCCCAAGTACCGTAGAATGGGGTGAATAGAAACAAAACTTCAATGAATGATTCACATTTTTATAACTTTGTCATACATTGACTTTATACAAGGGAATTATTTTTTCCCCATTATAACCATATCCTATCTACCTGGGAAAAATTATTTCAGCATATTGGTATCACTGCTTTGGATGCTGGATGTTGTGAAACGTCATTCGAAAATTTTGGTGAAAAACCTTCTCTCCAAAACTTTCTCTGTAAGTATGAACCTATTACATGTATTCATGTTAATATCTATTTTTTATATTGTCTTAGGTATCTTAAAAACAAGTGTGTTAATAGATTAGCCTTAAAATAAACTATGTTTTTTTACTTTATTTTTCTTTTAGGTTATGTCATGATTTTGCAAAACCAGGGTGAATAGAAACACTGTTTCTATTCACCCCTTAGATCACAAAACACCTAAACGGACTGTACCAGTACAGTTTTAATAGGTACAGTTTTAATAATTAAATATGTAATAATAGTATACAATTATTGTATACTATATAAAATACAATATTTTTTTTCTTTTTCAGAAAATTGGTGAAGAAGGAGACGTTTGAGGGGAAAAATGCCTTGTATGTACATAGTTGTAAAAACTTACAAAACCCATGACTCAAACACCATAAACAAAGCTATTAAGGAAGTAAGTGAAGGTGGAAGCCTAAGAAAGGTAGCAAAAAAATATGATATCCACTACAGTGTCCTCTTTAGACATGTAAAGAAGGGTAGTAACCTAAAAAAAAGAGGAGGGCAGACAGTTTTGTCAAATGATGAAGAACAGCTGTTGGTAAACCGACTGCAAATTTGTTCAGATTGGGGCTATCCTATTGACCCCATAACATTTAGACTATTAGTTGAGGATTTTATTGATAGACAAGGGAAAAATGTTCCCAGGTTTAAGGACAATATGCCCGGAACAGACTTTGTCTACAGTTTCCTAAAACGTCACAGCAAACAATTATCAGCTCGAATGTGTCAAAATATTAAGCGCTCTAGAGCAGCCACGAACAGAGATACAATAAATGAATATTTTGATCAGCTTGAAACTGAGCTAAAAGATGTGCCACCAAGTAATGTCATTAACTATGACGAGACTAATCTTTGTGATGATCCGGGAAGACGCCTGATTATATCTCAACGGGGTTGTAAATACCCTGAAAGAATAATGAATTCCACTAAATCATCAATATCTGTGATGTTTGCCGCTGCAGGGGACGGGACAATATTGCCCCCTTATGTTGTTTATAAGGCCCAACACATGTACAACAGTTGGAGAGTTGGAGGTCCAGCAAATTCAAGGTACAACCAGACAAAATCCGGTTGGTTCGATGCGTTTTGTTTTCAAGATTGGGTTGAACAAATAGCTATTCCCTATTTTAAGAAGCTTCAAGGGCCAAAGATTTTGATAGGTGACAATTTGTCCTCTCATCTATCTGTTGATGTAATCAAAATATGCAATGATGAAGGTATTAAATTTGTGTTCTTACCTCCCAATTCAACTCACATGACCCAACCTCTTGACATTGCGTTTTTTCGTCCGCTAAAGAAGACTTGGCGCTCTATTTTAGAGAACTGGAAAAAGGGTCCAGGGAGACATGAAGCATCTTTAGCGAAGGATAAATTCCCCCCTCTTTTAAAAGAGCTATGTGCTAGCCTGAAGGAGGATAATGTCCTTGCTGGTTTCAAAAAATGCGGCATCGTTCCACTAGATAGAAAAAAAGTGCTTGACATGCTCCCTTCTGCTGAAGTCCCCATTGAAGGTGGTACTGATACTACCAGTTCTGAACAAGGACGACAGGAAATTGCCAACGCTCTGGATGACTCTTTCAAACATTATATGGAAGAAATCAGGAAAAATGATCTCCCTAAAGCAAGGAAGAAAAGAACCAAGGTATCCGTTGTTCCTGGTAAAAGTGTTGCAGTTTCTGACTTTCTACCCGATCAAACATCGGTACCGGTAGCTGGAACCAGTAGTACAAAGGAAAGTGGCCCTGAAAACCCCCAAAAAAAGAAAAAAATTACCAGAGATGAAGAAGATTCCACATCAGAAGATTCACACTTCTTGCTGGAAGAAAGTGACGAAGAAGAAGAACCAGCAGACCTGGCTCAAGACATCAGTGAGTCTTCAAAGTTGTCTCTTCATGATCATGTAATTGTCAAAGTAATGGGGAAAATCAAAACTTGCTATCGTTTATATGTTGCAAAAGTTATTGAATTTGACGAGGAAGGATATATAGGAAGATTCCTCCAGAAAATTGCGCAAACCAACAAGTTTAGAGAGACAGATGAAGAGGCTCTCTTCAAAGTCGATGATGTAGTACGTCGGCTTCCAACTCCCAAGCCGTGTACAACTTCCAGATTTAAGGGACTGCTGTATTTTGAGGAAGATTTGTCAGATGTTACACTTCATTGAGTTGGTTTCTAGTTTCTATGTAAGATTTTTTAACTCTGATTTCACCCACATGAGTTCTCCGATTTGTTTGGATAAGGGTTTACAAAAAGGTTTATTTTATACTTCTTACTTATAAATAAATTTGTTTCTTAACTTTAAATATTTTTATTTACAACAACCTAAGCTAACAAGCATAAATTTCATGTTTATATTGCCCCTGGTAAGTGGGGAAAAGCAACAATCATCAATTTATCACAGTGTTTATATTCACCCCAAAGTGCGGGGTGAATAGAAACAGCCATATTTTATTTTTTTCTGCTTATTGATTAAGTAGAAAAAAATAATTGATAACTGGTTTGAGTAGAGGAGTCCAAGACCGGAAATATGAGCTAGTGTTGAAAATTTAAAAATTAAATTTATAGTTTTTACAGAAGCTTAAAAGTCAAAAAGTGTTTCTATTCACCCCATTCTACGGTACTTCAAAAAACGTTTTAAATACAACTATTCCAGAAAATGAAAATAATAGGTCTTGTAAAACCTACACTGGAAGACACTTTCAGAAACATATAATCTTAAAAAAGGTTCCAAAAAAGAGGAATGCGAACGTTGTTTGGATAAGGAACCTTGTTTGAGCAATAGGTCATGTTTTAACATCAAATTCCATGTAAGAAACATGTTTAATAAAATGTAATGAAATAGAATTTGTAACTAAGCTATTACTATAAGAAAAAACGTAATTAAAAATAATGAAAACCCAATATTATATAGTTTTATTAGCGACAATTATTTTCATCATAATTTATTACCATAAGCAACATTTATTCGCATGTAAGTGTTCTTAATAGAGATTCAAAATAGTAGTTTTTAAGAATATTTTCAAGTTAAGTTCAAATTACTGAAACTACAATATTGAGAGCTACTTTACAAGATTAGCTTATAATCTAATATTAAAACTGACACTGTATTTCACTTTTGAATAATATTTTACTCACATATATTGGAGATGCTTGAGGAATGCATTTCACTTCTGAAGTGAAATGCATTCCTCAAGCATCTCCAATATATGTGAGTAAAACATTATTTAAAAGTGAAATACAGTGTCAGTTTCAATATTAGATTGTTCATTAAGTATTTCGTCATGGAAAACATCACAGATTAGCTTATACTGCATACATTTTAGTTCAAACCTCTATCTGGCAGTTAAATTTTTCTATGCATGCAGACCTTTTTTGGGCAAATTGTGCTATCTCAAAAAACATGTTTTTTAATGAGTTCGAAAACTGCCAATGAACACTGCATAGATGCTTATTAAACTTTTTTTTATTATCTATGATTATAAACAGTAAATACACCTTATACCATTCAAACAATACAAGCATTTAAAATTTTTATCAGCAACATTTATATGCGAATAAATGCTGCTTATATAGTTTATGGGTAATAGATGTTTTAAGTTTTATATAAACTGCTAGGTCTCCACATAAGTATTTGTTCATTGCTCAGCTTATAAGAAACTCTTTGTACTTCTATTTAAGCTATATGTCATATTTATGTCCATGTATGTCTAAATCAAACGTTTTTAAAGCTTTATAGTATTTTTTAGTGAATAGTTTTTTATGGATTAAAAAGTCTTATACGAAAAAAGTTTAGGATTTTAGGACTCTACCTTCTAATAACTAAATGATGGATTAAGCAGTTGAATGAGTTCCATGGAAAATACTTTACTGGCTTGATCACTTGTTATTTCATTTTCAATAGCATTTTTTAAATTAATTTTTGATTCAGTGATCTCGTTATTTAGGTTATTATAATAATTATTATTCATTTAAGTTTGTTTAGTTGGTTTACAGAAAGTAAACTACTTGTTTTTCTGATACCAATTTTGTCTGTATAAATGTTTTTGTCAATCGATAATTCTCTTATTTCATGTATGTATGTACATATAGTTGTTGGCTTCTTTAGTTTTGAAATTTGAAAGAGTTGTATATTTTTTTCATACCTTTCCACATATTTATTTAAAAAGTTTTTAATTCATGAATTTCAACTCTACTACTGTAAATTTAAAATTTATTTAAATATTTGATGAGAATAATTCATCAACGAAATAACTTATGTTTTATGTTCAATTTAAACAAACTACTTTGTTATACCGATTATAAGTTAGGCTACTAATAATACCCAGTACCAGTACTTAGCAATCAATAATGTGCCTTTCAAATTTTTGCTTAGTTTCAACATATATATAAAAATATATTTTTTAAACTATTTTTATTGCTACTTATTAGTGGTGGTTCTTTTATTATTGATTGAGAAGTTGTGCTTTTTTAATGAGAAGAATGTTTATATTTTTCTTGTTTTATATTGTTGTTTTTATTACTCATACATTTGAACACAAGATAATTGCTATTATTCTTATACTTGCCAGATATTTAAATGTTGAGGATGTTATTTTCCATTAAGATGTGAATAAACAATAACCCACGTACTTTTTATTTTTCACCAACAGCTCTTGGTACCTATCTGTTAAATAAAATCTTAATTTAGTTTGGTTAAATCTGAAAGAGCAGACTGAACTAAATCTTGATTTTTTTAAGTGAAGCTCTCTTTCCTTCATCTTCACTTTGTCACTTCTTTGTAACAGAATCACAGTGTAGTGGCTTTACCGATTTATATGAAAATTGGCTAGTAGCTAGGTGATACTGAGGAGATATTAGTTTTTTTAAAAGAGACAGCAAAATACATCGCTTTGCACTTTCGCTCTTAAAGAGCAAAGTGAGCTTACCTCTAGAAAGCTTTGCTCATTTATGCATATAACGATAAACCACCCTAGTTTTATATAAGGCACCGAAAATGATGCCATGAGATTTTCAGTGGAAACTACTCCCTTTAAAGGTGTAACGAGATCTGATTTTTAGCTGAACTAAAAGTACAATCACTAGCTTGAACTAATTACTAATATCAACTCTATCCTACACAGGAACCCTAAATTCCTACATATAAATGAATCACTAGTGATTGAATGGGCGGGACCTAGCTATTGATTCTGTCATAGATTTATGTCAGCTATCAAAAACTAACAGAATGACGTTTGAATTAAGTGCGAAAGGAGGTGGCTAGCTATTCCTTGGGTCCACACTCATCCCCATTCAATCCAAATATCGCTGTCCAACACACAAAAGTACCAACAAATAAAAGACTCAGGGCTGAGTAAGGATAAAGCTGAATCAAAATCGGAGAAGATTAGTTATTAAAATTTAATGGGTCAAAATAAACTGAGATTAGGGTCTCACAATATGAGCGAAGCCCAAACAGCCTACAGAACTAAAATGCCAGAAGCTCAAACAATGTCTACTGGTGGACAATCGTTAGGCTAGAATGACAGGGTTCCAACTAACAAAATCATGTATTTTTAGGTATTGGTATGAAAAGGTTCCATTTGATCTTCTCTATTGTTTATTCTAACAACTAGTGCTGTATAGTGACGCAATTCTGAGTTATGAGAGTGCCAAGGTTCTATCTGTGGTCAGAAAATGAAACAAAATAGAATGAAATGGTTCTATCTGTCAGATAGAACTTTGTCACTCAACAACAAATAATATGTTTGTGTGTTTGTGAAACAAGGTTCCAACTGCATCAGCTGTCTGTTTATTTCGACTCTACCTAGCACTCTTACTAGTGAAGAGGTTATGTTTGTTTGATTGTTTTGTTTTATATTCTAATCATAATCATGACTACAATCGAAGAACTGAGACGTCTTGTTATGGAAGTTTTAAGTGAAGATGAAGAATTAGAAGACTCGAGTGATTCATACAAACCATCATCTCAAAGTAGTGATCAAGATTCTGATGAAAATGAAGAAAATCATAGCAGGTAAGCTACACCAGCTTATGTGTGTTTCTGGCTTAGAATGACAATATCTTTTATTTTCAGTAAATGGAAATAACCAGACTATTAAAGCTTATACAAAATCAACAAGGGTAGCTCATTCAACTAGTTTCAATGAAAATTGGTCAAAACTTTGATATACCTTCACCGAAATTTATTCAGTGTAGAAATCGATTTTATTCATTGATATTAATGATCTCTATTTAAATTTTTGATATAAGTTAAACAAAACTGGTTGAGAAAGTACAACACATTCTACAAGTAGATAGCCTATTATCCTAGTGTTGTAGGCCCATAATATTTTGTTTTTGATAAAGAATGTCGTTTTTCCCCATTATTTATTTAAACTAATTAACCAATCCAACTAACTGTTAGGCTAATCAAAAAACCTGTATAATAAACCTTATGATAGAAACGATAAAATCCATGTCAGTTGGTTATTGTTCTTTCGATTTTAACAATCATTGCATTATTTTTGGTGGAGGCACTAACCAACTTCTGAAAATAGTTGTCATTGGCCTTACGATTTTCTTTAATATTGTGATCCTTTTTTCAGGCGAAGAAAGAAAGCAAAGCATATTCCAGAGACTGCAACAGTTCCAGACATGTTAGAAGTTCCAAAGGATTCAGGTGATTCCTACAGACCATCACCTCAAAGTAGTGATCAAGATTCTGATGAGAATGAAGGAAATCCTGGCAGGTAAACTAAACTAGCTTATGTGTGTTTTTGGCTTAGTATGGCATGATCTTCAATTGTCAGTGTATGGAAATAACAAAAATAATATTAAACATAATTAACAAGGGTAGCTAATTTACCTTAACTGTAGTTTTAATGAAAATTGGTCAAAAATTTAATATACCTTTACCAAAATTATTCTGTGTTGACATCGATTTATTCATTGATATATATAATGATGTCTATTTAAATTTTTGATATAAGTTAAACAAAACTGGTTGAGAAAGTACAACACATTCTACAAGTAGATAGCCTATTATCCTAGTGTTATGTAGGGCCGTAATATTTTGTGTTTAATAAAGAATGTCGTTTTTTTCATTATTTATTTAAACTAATTAACTAATCAAACTAACTGTTAGGCTAATCAAAAAACCTGTATAATAAGCCTTATGATAGAACGATAAAATCCATGTCATCTTGATCAATAAATAAATAAATTAATTAATTAATTTGGTTATTGTTCTTTCGATTTTAACAATCATTGTATTATTTTTGGTGGAGGCACTAACCAACTTCTGAAAATAGTTGGCATTTGGCCTTGTGATTTTCTTTAATATTGTGATCCTTTTTTTCAGGCAAAGAAAGAAAGCAAAGCATATTCCAGAGAATGCAGCAGTTCCAGGGATGTCAAAATCAGCATTGTTGCCCAGTGAACAGAGTGACCTCCCATCGTCTTCAACCAGTGTCATCTATGAGGCTATATCAAATGATGAGGTCGGTTTGCCTACAAATTTGGTTGTGGAAGAGGCTAATGAGCAGGTAATCACAAATACAAAACCTCCACCTGTGAAGAGGAAGAAAAGAGAAGTATCTTCGTGGAAAAGCCACAAGCGTTTTGTAAGTCACCAGAAGGGGGAATCTTATATTAGCCGTAGAGGAGTTGAGGTGCCTGCAAAACAAGTACAAAATTTCAAGGATTGTGTGCACGGTTGTAAATTCAAATGCGGGATTTCTATAAGTCAAACAGAAAGACAAGCTCTGTTTAAAGCATATTATGAAATGGATACAAATGGGAAGAATCACTATATTTTGAATACAACTACAAAAACTCAGACTGATAGGCCCAAAAATAAGAACAGAGATTCTTACAAGAAATTTACTTTTAGATACTACTTTAATGTAGGAAGCCAAAAAATACAAGTGTGTAAAAAGTTTTATTTGGGGACCCTTAATGTTTCTCAAAAACCTGTATACAATGTACATAAAAACAAGGATGTGTTAACAAACATGCCTAAACTAGACGGTCGGGGTAAAAGTGCCCAAAGTTCACGAAGCCTCAATGAACAAACAAAAGACATTGTAAGAAATCATATACAATCCTTCCCCACTATTGAGTCCCACTATTGTAGGGCCACAACAAAACGTAAATATTTGGACCCAAACCTAAATTTGGTTAAAATGTACAATCTTTACTCAGAAATGTGTAAGGAACAGGATATTTCTCCTGTTAAGTTAAGTATGTATCGACATATATTTGTTACTGAATTCAATTTAGATTTCCACATTCGAAAATCAGATCGCTGTGATCTTTGTGAGGAGTTTAGAGTTGCTTCTTCTCATAATATTGTTACGGATGAAATGAAAGTCAAGTATGAAATGCATGTGGAGGAAAAGAATGCTATGCGAGAAAACCGTAAAAAAGACAGAGACAATAAATTGGTGCCAGTGCTCTGCTTTGATTTGGAGAATGTAATTGCCTGTCCAAGGGCTGAGATTAGTTCGTTTTTCTACAAAAGAAAATTAAATACATACAATATGACAGCCCATTTTTCTATCAGTAAGACCATTTACTGTGCATTGTGGACTGAGGCCACAGCTGGACGAACTGGTAATGACTTGGCCAGTGCTGTCTATAAAATTTTGAATCAAGTGGCCCTGGAGCATGATTTCACAGAGCTCATATTATGGAGTGATTCTTGTGTTCCGCAAAATAGGAATTCATTCATTTCTTGCGCGGTTCTGAATTTTATACATGCAAACCCAACTGTACAGCGAATTACTATGAAGTACTCAGTACCAGGTCACTCATGCATACAGGAGGTAGACAATGCCCATAGTCTCATTGAAAAGGGCATGTCACATAATGAGTTCTACTCCCCTCTTGGCTTTATAAGAATTTTAAAAGGCTTGAACCGTCAAAATCCAATCAGAGTGCTTCAAATGAGAGACAACGATTTTCTTGACTTCGGCGCATCCTCTAAAGCGTTGAACTTTCAGTTAATTCCATTTTTTAAGGTTTCAGTGTTAACATTCACACAATCACTGCATCAGGTAATGTACAAAACTTCTTTCTTGCAAGAAAATGATGTCACAGTAAACTTGAGGTTTACTGCCGCTTCCAGAAAAGGGAGGAAAACCGAAAAGTCAAAGAAGAGGGAGCAAGAAGCCGACATTCCAATCTAGAGATTGATCAAGCCTAAAATACTTCATTCTAAGGTAACGCTACCAGAAGATAAAGTGAAGGACATCAAATCAATGTTCAAATTCATGCCCTTACAAGACCGTGAGTTTTACTCCACTATTTTGAAACTGTAACATTCTCAAGGAAACATACGATTTTTGTATAAGAGTAGTTTATACAATTTTGAGTAGATTTATACAATTTTTGTCCACCTAAAAAAAGAACAGTTTCAATAAATTTTTTGTCATAATATTATACCAGTATGATTATTTCAAAAGCCCTTTTGTACAACACCTAGTTCATAGATTTTATTACTCAGTTTTCCTTTGTAAATTTAGGAAATGATCTAACAAGTCATTACAGTTGGTATGAAAAGGTTCCATCTACCACATAGAACCTTGTCGCTTATAAAATATTCAGTATTGAAAGTGACAAGGTTCCAACTGCAAATATTTTTCTTCATAAATCGGTTGCTATGCAACTAAACTTGAAAAAAATCAGCCCTAAGCTTTTTAAATACCATATTAACAAGCCTGTAAACTAAAATCAAGCTTTTTTTAAAAAATACTCATTTGATGTAATGTTGAAACTTAGTGGGCTGTTCTCTCAAAACTAGGTTGTGGTTAGTTGGAACCTTGTCATTCTAGCCTAACACAATGTTACCCGTTTAAGCATTTCAAAAGATTCAAGGGAGACCTTTATTAGTACAAACATGCCAATTTGTAATGCTCAATCATGAGCAATGGTGCAAATGATGAAGGTGGGTACAAAGTGTCCTAATTATCGGTATTGTACCGTACTTGAACATTATGGTGTTCATTGTTGGCTATGTTCACTCGTGAAACTTAATACAAAACTCTTCTAGAATATTTTCATTTCTATTTAATATTTTGAGACCATTGTTGTTCCAGGCTCACAACTGGCACTCTATTACTTAGGCCTATGATTTTTAGAATTGTTAAGAAAATGCATCCTGAATTTTAACAAGATTCATGAGACTCATCTTTGGTTCAGAGATAGGCTATCTTTGGTTCATGCATTATATGTAATGAATATAAGCTTCTCGTTTAATGTTAGGCTGCAACTGGCTTTTGTTTGTTTTTAATAAAGTGCAAACCAATCCAACACACTTCGTGGATTGTTTTGCAAATTGTAATTATATAGTGACCAAAAAAATTTGAAATCGCCAGTTCTGAAAGGTTCTTTACAAAATATATCGATTGTAAGTTCGGTAGGATTATTTTTTGCTTTTTATACAAGTATTTCATTTGAAGTTCGCATCTGACCTGGAACCCATTTCATAACAAACTACTAACTTAGTTGTAAGTTGTAACTTACATTAGTTTTGAATTGGGCTAATATCTGATTTACTAATAATATCAACTTTTACTCTGTTATGAAATGTGCCCCTGGTAAAAAAGTCAGAATAAAAAAGGGTTTATTTGTTTTTAGCATTTTTGATAAAATTGATAATTACTAGAGTAATAATTCATGGTATGTTTTATACAATGTACATTGCTCATATTTATTCTTTATTTCTGTAATACTCAAAATACTGTTGCTGATTGAAACTATCATTCGTAATAATGATAATTAAATAACAAATGTCAATTTTTACTGGATCTCAAAGTGACTGCATGTTGTATCGGTGTGTGTCAATGGGCTGGATGGGCAAAGATAATTCTGAGGGAGTCAGAAACTTCTAATTACTGTTTAGCTGGAGATTTGGCAACACTGGTACCGTATCACTTGGCAATGTCGCATCAGGTGGATCTCTATCTAACTGTGAACTAACAAGGGTGTGCGCTCCCCACCACCTCTCCAAGGTCAATGGATCTCACTGTGACTTACATACTGGATCTCACAGTGATAGCATCCAACTCATTTAAAATATTGAACATATGACACAATGAAAGTGACTACAGTGATATAGAATCTTAACACTACAAAAGTGTCAAGTAATTTCTGTTTCCAAGGGCTCCTTCTGCCGGATCTCGTTTAGCTGGTGGAACACATGGATCTCACGTCGGCTTATAAACACATATGTGTGTGTGTGTGTGTGTGTGTGTGTG
The DNA here is from genome assembly GCA_948455865.1 of Conomelus anceps. Taxonomy (NCBI): domain Eukaryota; kingdom Metazoa; phylum Arthropoda; class Insecta; order Hemiptera; family Delphacidae; genus Conomelus; species Conomelus anceps. The sequence continues at coordinate 11,058,348 of OX418218.1, forward strand.
TGTGTGTTTTACACAAGTAAGTACAAATCTTTAATTTTTTCCTTTTAGGACTTTGAAAATTCAAGTTATCATTATTGTTGTTGTACCTACCCATACACTATTTTGCTATTACATTGTTGTATTAGACATGTAGAACCTATTCAAAAGCAAAAGTATAACAGTTCATTACAGAGATGTTTCTCAAACAGTTTGATAATATGCTCAAATTTATACTACAACAATAACTTGCAGAGTGAAAAGTTGATTGAGTTTCACTGTTCTTGAATCTCCACTGCTGTTTACAACTGTGATCTGATACTTCCCCAACATCAACTGCACAGAATCTAAATACTTTAAAAAATGCATGGAAATTTAATGTCTGAATAAATTAACAATAAAGAATAGGCTATCCTTTGTACTATACATATTTTTTAAGAGAGTGAACACTGAGTGAACACTTTTAAGCCTAAGTGAGAGCTAGGTGAACAGTGAGTGAACACTTTTAAGCCTAAGTGAGAGCTAGGTGAACAGTGAGTGAACACTGAGTGAACACTTTTAAGCCTAAGTGAGAGCTAGGTGAACAGTGAGTGAACACTTTTAAGCCTAAGTGAGAGCTAGGTGAACACTTTTAAGCCTAAGTGAGAGCTAGGTGAACAGTGAGTGAACACTTTTAAGCCTAAGTGAGAGCTAGGTGAACACTTTTAAGCCTAAGTGAGAGCTAGGTGAACAGTGAGTGAACACTGAGTGAACACTTTTAAGCCTAAGTGAGAGCTAGGTGAACAGTGAGTGAACACTAGGTGAACAGTGAGTGAAAGAGAGAGAGCTCCCCCCACCACTTCTACTTCCATCACTGGCCCTGCCCATGATGGAGATTTTGTATACAAATAGACAATCAAAGCTTCAATATTCATCAGTACCTCCCAGTGCGAGCTACGAGTAAGGTGTTTTCAGCTTATCAAAGATAATTCCTTCAGAGGATAATACAACTAATTGAAAATTTTTTCTATATATTTTAGAGAAATCAACATGAACAAGGCTACATGTTGTCAGCAAACCAGAGGTGAACAGGGCGAGTTTGTTCTACTAGAGGAGGCATTCAACTCCTGCTTGAGAACCCTGTACTACAACAATGCCTGCATGGATGAACCGGCTAAGGACTTTCACTCATTCCTCGGAAGCTTGGAGAAGAAGATTGCAAACGTCATCTCCCAGGAATTCACGACCTATGGAGCCATCAAGTTCAACCTTGTCTTGGAGGCTACCTATCAGAAAAGCTTCATCAATGAGGACAACCAGGAGAAGGAGGAATTCCAGAATGTTGCCTTCAAAACACCAAACTACTCCATCTTCAGCATCACCGAACTACCATTCATCATCAAGACAGCCTGCAATAAAATGCTGGAAGAGGAAGCCAAGTTTGAGGGGAACTCCAGCAGATGGAGCCTCCTCATCATTGATGGACTCCTCATCAGGATCAGCAAACATGTACTGCTGCGAGGATCTTCATACATCGAGCTGCCCACCAAGATTGCTGCAAGGAAAGCCATTGTGAGCACTAGGAACAAGGACCAGCAGTGCTGGCTGGCGACAATGGACAAGGAGGAAGCATGGACATACCACCATTTTGTGCACTCAATGTTGTAAAGATCCTGCACAATTGGATTATGGAAACTTTGTTTAAAGATAAGAGATTTTTGTCAAAATCTTTTCATGACAATAGAGACTGTGTAAGAAGCAGATGTGTGTATACAGTGGAGTAGGTCTACAGGGGATACCACTATAAAAAAACGCACCTTGATTCCTACGGCCTGTGTTAAACTACCGTGGTGTGGAAATGGAATATTTTTATTTAATCTATGAGAACCTCTCACGGGGTCCTCACCTAGATGTTAATATCCTGCTGATTATAATAATATTATCATTCCCATAAAATTCAAGATCCATAGTAGTTATAAGATTGCACTGATTTTGACAAATTATATCATACCATTATAATCTCCACAAACAGGATGGACATTAGATAATTGGCTCACACGTTGCCCCAGGATTGGTAACCATTTCAAGACAACTTCCGGGGTCAGATCTGTCATACAGGTTCCCACGCTGTCCCAGTTCCCCCAGACAGTTTTCCATGCTGTCCCAGCTCCCTATCAGGTTTGACATTAGATAATTGGACAGGATGGACATTAGATAATTGGCTCACACAGGATGGCAATTATAACCTGCAGATAAGTGGTTCACACATTGTCCCCCAGACAGTTTCCCACGCTGTCCCAGATCCCCATCTGGTGTCCCAGATCCCCATCCGGTGTCCCAGATCCCCATCTGGTGTCCTAGCTCCCCATCAGTGTTTGTGACCACATCCGGTTTTTCAAGGTCATTTTCGGGGTCAAAGGTCAAGGTTGTCCCAGAATGCCCATTTTTATACTTCTGCCATGAATAAAGTCAATATTGTAATATTGAATTTGTATTTGATCTCAAATTTGTAACTTTTCTTTTGCTTTATCTTTTATATTATATTAACAATGCTGTGTTATGTGAAGACAAAATGCCTAATTGACAGAACTCCATGACTAGGGAAAAATTCTAACATCTCCAGCCTGCCATTAGGTACTTTTAATACAAAAGAGCTCACCAAAAATATCCATGGCACAAATAGAAATGTCACTATGGATAATTGGTTTTTGTCAATTCCATTAGCCAATGCCATGCTGAGCACTCATCAGTTGACAGTAGTAGCAACTTTACAAGGTGAAGGTAAAAGGAAATCCCACCTGAGATGAAGGATATGAAGTCCAGGAAGATTGGTTCAATAATGTTTGGATATGATAATGAACTGGTTTTAGTTTCACACAAAGCAAAGAAGTCAAAGATATTATATCTTATTCCCACCAGCCATAACAATGATACTTTAGCTTAAACTACAGAAGAGAAAGGGGTAAATAGTGTACCAAATAATTGTCACAAGATAATTGGTACAAAACGAAAGTGCTCAATTGGAGCAATAGCTAGTGGGGAAAGAGGAGTGAACACCACAGTAGTATGCTGCATAAGCATGGCAGGAAGCTACATTCCTCCTAAAATAATATTCAAGAGATTGAGAATGTGTGAAGATTTGAAAATTGAAGCCCCACCAGGAGGTTTGGTAGAAGTTTCAGAAACAGGATATATAAATTCTGATCTTTTTGTGAAGTGGCTGATCTTTTTGTCAATATGGAAAATGAAGTTATTCTTCTTTTTATTGGACACACCACTCATTCTAAAAACTTAAAAGCTTTAGAATTAGCCTGGCATTTTGGAATGATCATGATTCAGCTACCAGGTCACACAACTTATTGGCTCCAGCCATTAGACAAATCATTCTTCAAACCACTGAAAGGATACTTCACACAGGTGATTGAAAAGTCGTTGCCAATGGCCTTAAAGTATGTCAGTTCCAGATATCCCAATTATCAACTGAGGCTTACTACAAAGCTGAATCAATTGAGAATTCTTCTCAAGGGTTCAAGAGCTGTGGTGTTTGGCCTTGTGACTCTCCTGTTTTCAGACACAGACTTTCATCCTTCAGAGAACCTCATTTCTGAATTGAATTCTTCTAATGACAAGACCCAAGAAACAGTCACAAATCCTTTGTGCAAGGCATATTCAGCAAACATCTCAATGACTGACAATCAACAGCTGAAGATTTAAATTGATGCAATTTCTCCTATTCCAAAGCCTAAAATCAAGATAAATGTTTCAAAGACTCAGAAGGCTGTTGTCTTAACAAGTAGTCCTTACAAGAAAACCCTTGAAGATGTCAAAGAACTACAAATTGCTCAGGCTAGAGTCAAGGAACTAAAAATGAAATGTGGAAAAGCAAGGTTGACACCAGTCCAATCCTCTAACCCAAAAAGAAGCAAAAAAAGACTCAAGAATCAAAGAAGAAGAAACAAGCAACTAAAGATGCTCATGAACTACAGTCTTCTTCTTTGCTGAGCAAACCTTTGACTTATATTGAGGCTGATACCATTATTGAGATCATACCAGATGAGTAGTACAGAAATGTATGTCCTGGCCCAAAAGCATAGAATAACATAGGATTTATGTTCTGGCACACTTTCTGAAGATGCCACCCCTCACAGCATGTCATGCTTCAAGTGATACCACCCTCAAGTACAGGGGGGAGTTTTACTACTCCAAGTAGGAAGAGGATGCCAAGAAGAAAATTGAAAACAAATTTGGATGACTTTGACAAAAGTGTGATATGGATAACCATAAACAATTGAGGCATTCTTCGGAAAAAGGGCCCATAGCCTTATAGGCCCTTTTTCCGGAGAAGTGTTTAAATGAACCGCCATACTTTTCTCTATAAGTGTAGAAAGTTTCATGTCGATAGCATTTATCTAGGAGGCACTGTTCGATTTCAAGTGGAGTAGTGTCCAGCTGACACTTAACCTCAAATTTTATTCTTCATCAAGCATCAAACACAAGGAGGATAGAACGTTATTATCCTTGCTCAAATTAACATTATATTACTGTTGTAGAACTTAAAGTGAAAATGAGTGATCAAGAAGAAGTAGAATTCGCTAAAAAGGATTATAATAAAGTGAGTAAAAAACAAAAACAAAAATCAGAAAATAGACATTCTGGTAAACAATACATTTCTAATAGTGGTAAAATAGTAGATGAAAAAAAGTTTCATTATTTATCAAAGTGCTGTAAGGACAAGTGTCATTCGAAATTAAGTTGTGACCAGCAAAAGGAACTGTTTAGTTTGTTCTATAATGATACTAAGGAATTGCAAGATGCCAAACTCTCTACATATATGAAGAAAAAATCATCTGAAGGTAATGTGAAACCTTTGGCCAAAGTTCTTCGCCTCAATATTTGGGAATATGAAGTTATTCATGATGGAAACGTTCATAAGGTTTGTCGAAATTTTATCCTTGAACTCTTTCAAATATCGCAGAAACGTTTGAGAGTAATTCAAAAGAAGATAATGGAAAATGTGTACTTCAAGGAGATGCGCGGAACACACGGAAACCGTCCTCACAAACTGGAAGATAATGTTTACAGTTTAATCAAAAGCCATTTAGAATCAATTCCTTCAAAGAAAAGTCATTACTCCCAACATAAATCCGAACTGAAGTATTTTGAAAATAGTGAACTCAATGTGAAAAAACTTTATGAGTTATTTCAAATATATTACAAGGAAAAGACTCAAAAAAATTTGAAAATGGCTTACAAGACTTATTTTGCATACTTCAAGAAGAACTGTTCTTATAGTTTTAAGAAGCCAAAAAGTGATGTGTGTGACTTCTGCACAGAGAATGAAATAAAATTAGCTGCTAACCCAGATGATCCCTGCAAGGTTTCTTATATGCTTCACAAACGGAAGGTCGCGAAATACATGAGTATGAAAAAACAGTTACTGGAGCGTTGTCAAAATGATGATAACATATTAGTTGTTGAGTTTGACTATGGTCAAAATTTGCCAGTCCCTAAGTTAAATGTGACATCTCAGTTTTACAAGCGACTTTTGTGGTTGTACTTATTTAACATTCACTTCCACAATGATGGGTCTTCTTACATGTATTGTTTTATGGAGACACAGTCCAAAAAAGGAGCAGATTCTGTAGCATCTTTTCTATACCACTGTGTATCAAAAAAAGTACGTAAAAATCCTAATATAAAAGAAATTTTTTTTTTATCCGACGCGTGTGGAGGCCAAAATAAAAACTTTTCTATTGTTACATTTTGCATGTGGTTCTCCAAGCGGTTTGCTGTTGATATTACACACATGTATCCGGTTCGAGGACATTCATTTGGGCAGTGTGATCGCAATTTTGGAATAATCAAATCTCAGTTGAAGAATAAAGGAATAGTACCGACAGCTAAGCCATATCTGGAATGTATGGTGACCTGCAGGAACAATCCATCACCATTTCATGTGACAATGGATCGTGATTTGATAAAAGACTGGAAAAGTTCTCTATCACCCTTTTTTTATAAAAAACCCTTATCACAAAAGTGTATATTTCAAATCCAAAAGTATGTGATAATGAAGTACAAACAAAATGTGTTCCCGAACATATACTGAACAATATTCTCCCTTCAAGATATGGAAAACAAGTTCGACAGATGCCATGAATATTTGCCCAGCTGTAGTCCCATATCCAGCTATCAACAAGGAAAAAGTAAAGGATGTTAAAGATTTATTCAAGTATTTGAATGAAGAAGATAGACAGTGGATAGAGATGATTATTGATGAAGGGCGAGTTTGAAACACACAGTAAGGACTTTTTTCAGTATATGCAATGTTTTTTTATCTTTGTAATGATTTTTATTTTTCAAATATGCTACTTCACTAGTTTTGTGACATTTTTTACATAGAAAAATGACATTCAAATGATAATGGTGGAATTTTTCTTAAAAAATTATCGTTCTATCAAAAAAGGGCCCATAACATCATGTAGAAAAATTGTGAAAATACAGAATTCCTTTAATTAAATTGCTGTGTTATTATTTGTAATGTCTTAGATGAATAACAATAGTTACACTAAAGAGCATATAAAATGACTATTAACTTTTACTAAACTACAATATATAAGCAAAAACTTCAATTGGCTTTTTCTCAAAACCATGTTTCATGCCATGGGCCCTTTTTCCGGAGAATGCCTCAATTTTCACAAAGAGAAAGGTGAACGACCAACTATTAAATCTCTTTTGCCTGTTTTAAAAGAAAAAATTGATTTCAAAGGCAGCGAATGGTGTTTAAGATTAATTATAAGAAGTATGGGATTTTGTTGGAAGAAAACAGAAGACAATAGAAAACTATTGATTGAGAAACATGAAATTCGAGAAAAACATGTAAGTTATTTGAAGACTTTAAAATACTACCGTGATAGTGGAAGGCCAATAGTTTACACTGATGAAACATATATTCATGCTTCCCATACTTCTTCATACTCATGGTCAAGTGATTCAAAATCAAAATCGCCGTTATTGTCTGGACTTTGTCCAATTAGTAAGGGGAGAACAGCAATTATTGTGCATGCTGGATATGAAAAAGGATTTATTAATGATGCCTTATTAATATTCAAGTCTGGCCAAACTACTGGCAACTATCATGATGCCATGAACTTTGAAAACTATGAAGGCTGGGTGACGGAAAAATTAATTCCCAATCTCCCCCCAAGGTCTGTAATAGTGATCGATAATACATCATATCACAACTGAATGCGGCTCCAACAAGTGCATCGAGAAAGTCAATCATGCAAGATTGGCTAACAGCAAATTATATTTTGTGGAATAATGATATGCTGAAACCAGAACTTTACTCACTAATAAAACAGAATAAGTGTTGATTTAAAAAGTTCAAAATTGATTGTATTCTAGCTAGGCATGGACACAGTGTGCTCCGGTTACCTCCATATCACCCCAATCTAAATCCCATAGAAATGATTTGGGCATCCATAAAAAACTATGTTGCCAGAAAAAATACTACATTTAAATTGGATGACTGTATTGATTTAGTGAGTGAAAGTGTGAAGAAGATTGGCGAGGAAGAATGGTTTTCACTATGTCGACATGTGCTAGAAATAGAATCCCAGTATCTGAACACTGAACAAGAATTGGACAGTTTAATGGACAGATTTATAATAAACGTTGACAGAGACAATAGCAACTCCGACTCAAGCAGTGAATATGGGAATTCCAAAGAAGAGGGCAATGACCTGAGTGGAGTGGAGTGTCTTGATTAGCAACAGCTAAGGGGGAGGTGAGTCAAAAGTTTTCTATGCTGACCGTATGCATGCAGAGTGAGAGCAAATGATTTGTGAGAGAGACATCCATATCCCTACCATGCCAGCCATGCTTCAACCGTTTGAGGGGTTGAGGTCCGTGTTATATCTCACAGCCTCTAGCAACTTTTCAAGAGTTAATATCATGTAAAACATTTCAAATCATGTGTTTGGGTTGATCCTCATTATAGAGGAGATGGTCCAGACACATGTTTTTGTACATTTGTCAATTTTATAAAATTTGAATTAAAAAATAAATTGAACAATCCATTAATAGATCAATAGATGTAATCCATCATTTGGTTGTACTAAATTCTATAAGAATCAGTATTATCTCATAATCAGACTTATTGCTATTCTAGCAAATTTAAGAAGATAAAATCAATTTATTAATGATTTTCAAGAATACTTATGTTCTTAAAAAATACTTGTATTATATGATATTAACATACTTATATAAATATTGATTATGTTATTGTGAAATCAGAAAGAAGGACTTTGTTGATGTTGGAATAGCTTTGTTGATGTTGAAAAAGTAAAAATCATTTGACATTTATTTAATTTTATTAGAATACATCCTTTTTTTTTTTCAGGAACATTCTAACCCTTTGCGATCTTGAAGCAATAGTATGAAATCGTCCTACAGCTCTCATGGCCAGTCTGGCTGCCCACCGCCATTCTCATGTCAGCTCTGATTTTTCTATATAATCAGACTATCAACAGACTATCTCAGCAGAGTTTTTCTAAGCAAATAAAAATAACATTTAGAAAATGTTTCAAATAAAGGAAGGTTTTATATTTTTTAAATATTTCATTTAAAACCTTATTTTGCCCCCAATCAACACCAATCTTATGGTAAATATCAATATATGATTATTATAGAAAATATTTTAAATGGAGTTTACAATAATGGTTCAGGTAGAAAAAAAAAGCTTTTATCAATAGTTTTTTCAAACATAACAGACCAGACATTTCAAGAGATTAAAAGATAAAAAATTAAGCATACAAACCAGACTGTTGAATTTAATAAAAAATATCTTCTTTTGAGAATAGCATCACTTGAAGCATAGCAGCAAAAAAATAAAAAGCATCAATTTGATGAAGTGGATTTGAACTCTCACAGATCAACACACTTGAATTTTTTGAAAACTGTTGAAACAACTCTAACCACTTGACTGAATTGATGCTTTTATAATATAAGCATATAATAAGACTCAAAATATAAATTGAAAACATAATAAGTATCTAGTTATAGTAAAATATTTTATTTTGAGAATAGCATCACTTGGAGCATAGCAGCAAAAAAATAAAAGCAGCAATTTGATCAAGTGGATTCAAACTATCACAGATCAACATACTTGAATTTTTTTGAATACTGTTGAAACAACTCTAACTACTTGACTGAATTGATGCTTTTATAATATAAGCATATAATAAGACTCAAAATATGGATTGAAAACATAATAATGAGTGTAGAAAAATGTTTGATTTTGTGAATAGCATCACTTTGAACAAACTATAATTTGAAAGTGGTATCACTTTGAGCATGGTATCACTTTGAGCATGGTATGCTTTGAAAGTGGTATCACTGAGCATGGTATGCTTTGAAAGTGGTATCACTTTGAGCATGGTATGCTTTGAAAGTGGTATCACTTTGAGCTTGGTATGCTTTGAGGGTGGTATCACTTGAAGCATGACATGCTGTGAGGGGTGGCATCTTCAGAAAGTGTGCCAGAACATACATCCCATGTTAATCTATGCTTTTGGGCCAGGACATACATTTCTATACTACTCAGATGCTCTGGCAACACTTGAAAAATGTTTACAATTGATTGCATGTTCTAAAACTAATATTTTGATATCATAATGTTTGTCACATGGAAATTGACATAGATTTTGGCTCAATTGGGTTTGTTCTTTCTACTAACACCTTTTTTCATACTGTAAAAAGTAATTAACAACAAATACTGAAGGAAACATGGGTTATATTATATTGAGGTCTGACAGACTGTTAGTGCTGTGAGGCCTAGGATTTTGGTAAGTGTTAATAATCATTAATAATGTACTCCATATCTCAATAACAATGTGCTGAAATCTAGTAGAGATCACTGGAACTCATCCACTAGCATACCAAATGGCTGGTATGAACACTGGGAGCCATTCTGAGCTGTCACTGAGTAGTTGTGAGGTTAATTGTGTTTTTGTGATTCTGAAAACTTTGAAAGGTATGTAAATTTCTTTATTTTAACCTACCATAACTGATAAATTCTTAGTTCTATGTACCATGCATATGATTTAGAGGTTATTGCCAACAGTCCAACAAAGACTAGAAAGTTCTGGGGTTTTCAGTTTTCAACCTATCACCAAATTTTTCTAACATGTTCATGTCTGCAATATGGCCCCCTTAGGTAATATGGACCCCAGGGTCCATATCACAAGCAGTTTTAATATTTGTGGTTAATTTATTTTTCAGATGCCTAGAGCCAGCTTGTCATCAAAACCAGCCAGTAGAAGAAAAATTTAGGACTAAAGATGATAAAAGCAGTATCTGCTGTGATTGATATAAAAATGGGGTCAAAAAGGCTTCAAAACATTTTGAGATGACAAAGACAACCTTGCAAAGATATTTGAAAGAGGCTAGTACATCTAAGGCAGCTGAGATCACCACAAAAAAAAACCAGGAAGAAAACCAGCTCTACCTGAAGCACTAAAAAATGAACTAGTAGAACACTTGTAGTACATGGAGGAAAAATATTATGGTTTCACTTGCTTGGATGTTTGCCAAATCGCATACCAACTAGTAGTTAGAAATGGAATTCAAACCAACTTTAGAAATGAAGTTGCTGGCAGGGCTTGGCTAGACCATTTCCTTAGATGTCATCAAGATATGCTGTGTTATGAATTTGGGAGTAGCCCAAATTTTTTTTGTTAGATTACCTTGAATAACTTACTTGTTTGGTATCATTTTAAACGTTATTAAATTCTAAAGATATTTTTTTATGTAAAGTTTTCTGAATTAGGACATTTTAAGCTAGTTATTGGAGAGTTTAGATTTTAATTATTCATTTTCAATAAAAGTAATTGAATCGATTGGGTTTTCATGTTGGAATTGGTAGTACAGTAGAGCATTGTTTTGAGATTCAATATCGAGCAGGATTGAATCCCACGCTAGTCTAGTAAAAGGAGATAGAGGTAGTTTCTCATTCTTTTGCTCTATCTTACACTCTCTTTACCTGTTCATTTTTCATTTGCGAAATAGGCGTTCTGCGCAGGCCTGCAGGCAAAGCTAGAGTTCTGATTCGATAAAAAGTACGTAGTTTTGTAATCCCCGTTTTATTTCTGAACATCGATTCCCACCAAGAGCAAACACGGTTTGTAGGCAAGCGATCGGCTCACTTCTCAACGAAATTGCATGGAGCAAACACCACGTTGGTTAGGACGAGCTTGTAGTCATTTTTTTTTTTAGGTTATGGTGACGTGATTGTTTTGTTTTAGGCCCTTGTGCTGGGCAAAGTTTATAAGATCAAATTTATTTTAATTATGTGATTTAAAAGTTTATATTAGGAAACTGCCACTCACCTCATGTTTAGTTTGAATTAGTTTGTTTGATTTGAAGATAATTTGTGATGTACTTCGCCGCTTTATAAGGTAACAACAATAATTTTTTTTAATATGAAATACTTTGTGAATTTATATTTCTAGCTTAATTGTTCTCATGTACGTAATTGATGTAAGCAATTGTTTGTCAGAATTCATAGGCTATGGATAAGGAGTTTAGTATAAAAAAGGAAGATATTAAATATTCAATTTAAATCAGTAGTAAAAGTTACCATACCGATATTAGTGTGATAAAAAGATTATGAATTTGATGATGTAACTAAGAAACTCAACTTCCTTATTGCTATAGATTAATGTGAACTATTTTGAATTCTGCGATGCTGTGATACTTATGAAGTAAAGGTTAGGTTTGCTTAATTGTTTAAATTTTAGTAATGTAGATGTGTAATTAAGCGACATAAATGTTTGGGATTTGTGGTCGTGAAAGTAAATTGGAAATAGTAGTGTTCATCTCAAGTTAAGGGTTTATTTCATTATCAAAATAGGAAGTTACAAAATTTGAAATTTCAGCGGTTCCTGAGTTGGGTCGTTCCCGAGTTGGGGTCATTCCCGAGTCGGGTCGTTCCCGAGTTGGGTCATTCCCGAATTGCAGAGTGTTGCCGAGTCGCAGCATTCCTGAATTGGAGTCTTCCTGAATAGTCTAGACTTCGAAACCTTTCAACAAATTATCAGAATCAGCCATTTCCAATTGTGAAAAAGATACAGGTTGTGTGGGGAATTTTCCTGAACAAATATCTGCGAGATCTTCCATTGATTGAGATGCGTCTTCATTGTCACTGGAAATCAATTCAGTTTTCACTTGTTCATCACTCTCACTTTCGTCATTGTCACTTCCCAATTTGCTTTTCAGTCTGGGAGATTCTTCATCATTTTCACTCTCTACGCTGTCACTAGTTATCAATTTCGTTTCCCATTTGGAAGATTCACTCCCTGATTCTCCATCATTATCACTGTCGTCTTCACATTCTTCATCAGTGTCCACACTTTTAGCCCTTTTTCTCTTTTTAATTTTCTTCTTTCGTCTTTCTCTATTCTCATTATCACTGTCCTTGCCTTCACCATCACTCTCATTATAACCCAACAGATCATCTTCATTCTCTTCCACATCTTCTTCTTCTTCATTGACGCCATTATCACTCCCCACTTCATCATCTTCAGAAACATCGGCTTCATCTTCAACAAACTTACTTTGCTTTCTTTTCTTGTCCACCAAATCCACATCGTCTTCCACGAGTTCTTCTTCTTCGTCTTCTTCTTCAGAATTAGTCATTTCGGCCTCTTCGTCTTCATCATCCAAAATCGCTTCATGCTCATAATCTGCTTTATCACCTTCTACCATCTCTTCTTCATTCATTTTGTACTCCTGTAGACGTTTTTCGTAATCTTCTTTCCATTTTGCTTTGGCTTTCGATTCAAGGAACGCTTTGAGTTTAGAATGTTTTGCACCAGGCAATTCGGCTTCTTTGATTTCTTCCAGCCACTGTTCATCAGGTTTACTTGAAGTACAAATAACCTCCTTGCTTATATCTTCCACTTGGCCTTTTTCGTCTACAGATGCGCTAACCACACTCACTTTTAATGGCGACTTTGACTTTTTCTTTTTCCTATCCATTACATAGTGCTTGAAAAAGCGTTCTTTCAAATCAATAATGCCAGTCTTCTTAGGAGGAGAATCAAGGTTTATCTCTCCTCCAAAACTCTTTGACAGTGTGGGAACTTCGGTCAGATCAACATTGATTTTTGAAAGTAATTCGATTTTCTTCGATTTGTTGGAGGATCTATTCTCTTTACTATTATTATCATCGAGATCAGTGTTTTCTACAATTCCACTATCAATTGAGATTTTAATTTCTTCCACTAATTCTTCTTCTTTATGCTCCACAATAGTTTCACTATCTTCTGGCATTGTTAAATCCAAAGTAAACGAGTCTTCCTTATTTTTTTCTTTGTGCTCCTCATAAGGTTGTGTATCCTCTGGCATTGTTAAATCCAGAGTAAAAGATTCTTCTTTATCTTCATCCTTATTCATCACATTTTCACTATCTTCTGGCTTTATAAAATCCAAAATAAAAGACTCTTTCTCAGCTTCTTCCTTGTTTTCCACAACATTTTCACTATTCTCTGGCAATGTTAAATCCAAAGTGAAGTCCTCACATTCAGATTCACCATTTTTACCAAGATGAGAACTAGGGTTTGTTTTCAAGCAAACCTTATTCACAGTAGTTTGGGATTTTAACATATTTTCCTTGCACAGAATACTTTCCTTGCTGAAATTTTGATCACAACTTATCTGTTTATTACTTATATCAGTAGAAATTTCCAAGAATTGTGTGTCATTGTCATCGATTGATATTTTAGTCGCTTCATTTGTTAGTAGCAGTAAATTTCCATCACTTTTACCAGTATCTTCCAGAGAATTATCAACTATTTCTTTTTGCAGTCTTTCTGCAACTCCAACTAATAAGCTTGATGTGTGTGATCCATCGTCATCAATTTGTGCATTGTTTTTGTCTTCGGCAAATCCTTCCATACCTGAGTTATTAGTAACCTTTTCTTTATAAAAATTTTCATCTACTTCCAAGGTATAGAGTTCATGTTGATCTAATACACAGAAACCAGATGTACACAGAAACCTTAGGAGTGCTTTAATTGCTTTTCACGGCAATGCACAGTCAAAATGGGATGAGAGTTTATCATGGCTCCCTTTAGCTTTTAATTTAGCAAAACATGAGAGTACTAATTGTACGCCCTTTTCGTTGATTTATAGGTATAATCCAAATCATCCGTTGATTAACCCTTAACTTGACAATGTATCAAATATAATACGTTGCTTTAATTTTTTTTTCAAATTTTTTCTGTACTGTATTTCATTCGGGAACTGGCATGGTATCATCCGTGATACTTTCCTCTGTACAATAGACTGGTGCTGCCATCTGTCATTTCCTACTGTAACCTACAGAGCGCGTTTGAAACTTCAGTGTCTTCAAATATGTCAGCCAAGCAGAAGAAACAGTCGCGTGACAAGGTAAATGACATAAAATCGTATTAGTAACACAACTTATTCTAAGTTTGATTGATGAGATTCTGATCTATAAATAACAGGGATTGTATACATATGTTTAAATTGAAACTTTATTTAGTTTTAGTATCATTTTTTGTAGATTGAAATTATAGTATCACCAGTAATACATTGCCAAGTTATGAGACGCATGACTCATGCAAGCATAGTATTACATTTGATACACTGCTCAGTTCATAAGTATTCACTTCCTTATTGCTAGGTATCACTGATAATACATTGCTTAGTTATATATCGCTTGACATTCAGCTTTTTTCAATATAAAAATGAATCTTTGGAAAATTTACAACAAAATTTATAACATGTATTACAATTTATTCAATTATAATGTTATGTACAGCATTCATTGATGTTATAATCCATTCTAAAATTGATGATCATCAATAAGAACTAAGAATCTATATAGAATTATTTATATAAATGTATCACTTTATCTCTCTACTGAATATGTAGCCCATAAAGTAAGCTGTCCTATAATATCAAGAATTTAAATTATTGTACTCCAATGCGAACTCAAATCTTTGATTTCAGATTCTAGAAAGGAGAATAGATTATATAAAATCTATCCTTCCCAAACCTTTTGCTGATTCAGAGGCAGAAGAGTCATCAGATGAAGAACAAACATCTGGTCTACACAATAATGGAGAAGAACAGCACAACACTAGTCTGACAATCCTTGAGCCAGTTGATGAGCAGCTCATATTTGAAGATATTGCAGATGCGCCTACAGAGATATGGACATTAGATGTCTCCGTACCTGACCTAGGTACAAGCTCATCTCCATCTGCTGTAGTGATGAATACCTCGCTTCTGGAAGTATCCTGCATTTCACCTCCATCCAGTACTGCTATAACCATACAATCATCATCATTTGTTGCCACAGATAATCAAAAGCCTAAACGTCGTGCATCATCTATTGGAAGAGCTTCCAAACGACTCACTGAAACTGTTGAGGAAAGACCACATCCAAAAACAGCAAAGAAACCGATTCAAAAACAATTCAAGTAAGTACCAAATTGAATTATCATTTCAAAATTCAACATTTATTTCTATTCTTCTGTTATCCTTTCTTGTAAACTGCAGTGAAAACAATTGTACTATATATACTTGAACTGTTACTTGCAATGGAGAACCCTGTTAGAGTAATGAATGGTGAGAGTAACAAGTATTCATATTTCTGCACAAGTTATTGTCCATGTTCATAATAATCATGACTTTTTCCTGAGATTTTCACTAATACAACACTATAATTGGGAAGCGGTTGGCTCCAGGGTCGTGCTGGAATCTTATTGCTCAGATAATTTGAGAGCCATGCACTTGCTATTCCCGTTGGATGTGTAAACACTTATTAAGCCGACTCCTCTAAATATCATTCCTGAGTTTAGAAATAGCTTCCTGTTGATTCGGATCCCACCTAAAGCTGTAGGTCCATCCATGTCTCATTATCATCCCTCTCATAACTGGAGATTCATAGCCTGGAGCTTATGTAGGCATCACCCTCAGCAAAAAAAAAAGCAAACAAATTGAAATGATTGGAAAATTTACTGTTCATTTCAGGTGGAGAAAATCGCACTTTGAGGGTGAAGCAACCATAACTGACCATGAGTTCACACATCCTGAGAGACATGAGACGCCATACCAATATTTTAAATATTTTTTTGATGATGTTCTAATTGATATAATTGTACAAAATACTAATTTATATTCCACTCAAGTGTCTGGTAAATGCTTGGGTATAAATAAATATGATTTGATGGATTTCCTGGCCATAGAGCTACTTATGGGGGTTGTACAAATGCCCAGCTATACTGATTACTGGTCAGGGAATCTCAGATTCGAAAAAATTGCAAATATTATGCCATTGAAACGTTATCAAAGTATTAGGAGGTTTTTGCATTTTGCTAATAACGAAAACATGAATGATGATCGTTATTTCAAGATTAGACCTATCTTAGAGCACTTGAGACAGAAATGCATTTCATTGGAGCAAGAGAAAAAAAATTCTATTGACGAGATGATGATACCCTATAAAGGTACCCGTGCTGGTTCCAGACGCCAGTACATGAAGAATAAACCAACAAAGTGGGGTTTCAAATTATATGTAAGAGCCGGCATCTCTGGTATAATATATGACTTTATAATATATGGTGGTGATGACACGTTTAGAAATAATGTTCTGACAGACGAAGTGCAGCAGCTTGGTTTTGGTTCGAAGGTAGTTGTTGCACTATGTCAAAGTATTCACAATAAGCCAGGATCTGTTGTGTACTTTGACAACTTCTTTACATCTCTTGAACTTATGCATTACTTGCGATATGAGTTGGGGATTTTTAGTTTGGGGACGATTCGATCCAATCGCCTTCGAGGGTGTGACCTTTTAGCTGATAAGGATTTGAAAAAAAAAGGCCGAGGCTCATATGACTACCGTGTAGACAATGAAATGAATGTGTCAATTGTCAAATGGTTTGACAACAAACCAGTACATCTTTGTAGCACATATGTTGCTGCAGAGCCAATCAGTACTATAAATCGGTACTCAAGTGAAGAGAAGAAACGCATTGACATACCTTGTCCACAGATTGTAAAAGATTATAATCAGCACATGGGAGGTGTAGACCTAGCAGATATGTTGGTTGCCCTCTACCGTACAGGTCTTCGGTCCCATAAATGGTATTTGGGGATATTTTCTCAGTTATTAGACATAAGTGTCAATAATTCATGGTTGTTATCTAGAAGACATCATGCTCTGCTGCAAATAGCAGGAAAGCATGATATTTTGAAAGAGTTCAGAACATCTATTGCTCAAAGCTTGATGCTGTATGGCAGACGTAAGAGAAGTGCAAAACTAGATCAAGTTCCCCGGCCTGAGAAGATCATCAAGGCACCCAAAACTGTCAGGCCTGCATCTGATGTGCGATATGATTCAACTGATCATTTTGCAATCTTTGCTACAAGGGGACGCTGTATGCATTGCCCCAATGGACAAACAAATGTAACATGCACAAAATGCCAACTTCGTTTGTGCTTCACTGAAAAGCGAAACTGCTTCTTATTATTCCATAAGCAGAAGTAAATGTATATTTTTAAGTGAAATATAAGTGTACATGAGTAAATGTGAATAAAAGTAGGTGTTTATAATACTGTTACAGAAATGTAATAAGAAATAAGTTCATATAAGGTTATAAGACTTGCTTACATACTAAATTGCTCTACTTACAACATTTTTTTTATTTTCATTACAATGACTACATAAATTACATCATTCAATAAATTTGTTTTTTTAAATGGCATATTATTTTCCCAGTATCTTGTATTCCGAAATTTTCAACTTGTCTGAAATGTTAGAACAAAAAGGTTACTTTTCGAGTAGAAAAGTATTTTTGCATTATCAAAATAACCAATGTTATAAGTTTGTTATTTGCTTTGAAACATGCCCAAGATATTGACAAAAATATGCTGTACAACAATCATCATTGGTATTTGATAAAAAAGATCCATCAATGAATAATTACAAAGAGTTGATGCATTTGATAATTAGGCAATGTATCAACAGTAATACATACATACTAGAACCTTTGTTGCTGCATACTTGATATTGTATCACATGTAATACATATGCGTTATGAGTTGAGGTACGAGGTACTTGGCATTGTATCACTGGTAATACATATCATAACTTTTTTTTATGGTGATTTTTTTTTGAAAAACTTTTTTTATCTCATCAAGGACATCTATAATATACTAAATTTTCATAAAACTTTCATTTAACGACCATCTTTCAATGTCTGCCAAGTTAAGGGTTAACGCCTGGAGATTAGAGGAAATTTTGCCTAATAGTTGTAATGAGGACACACTGAATGTTTGGCAAAAAGCTAAACAGAATTTGACAAGGAATCATGCTAGAGTGAAACAGAGATACGATCAGCATAGAGCTGAAGTTCCTTTTAAAGTTGATGATCTAGTTTGGTTGAGGACTCATATAGTGAGTAAAGCTGTAGATAAAATTATGTCGAAATTGAGTTACCGTTGGAAAGGTCCATATGTCATCTCGAGATTTTTAACTCCAGTGACAATAGAATTGTGTGACCCGCATAGTGGTCGTTTTGTGCAAAAAGCGCACGTGTCTCAAGTTAAGCGATTTTACCCTAGTGTATCTAACACTGATGATTGAATTTCACATCTTTGCACACTTGTTGGTTATTGTCTTAGAATTTGAATCCCAAATATGTTGTTTGGTAAATAAGTTGTCATTTAATAGAGCTTTGGTACTGTAATGATTGATAAGGACTATGCGCGCAGTCTCATCATTGACACTCAGACTCTACATTTTTTTTGGTATTGAAACAAGCTGTAACATAGTAGTTGTAATGTATGCTCTTCGAATATATGCCTTGTAATAGATAAATTTTTCTTATAGATTTAATCATGTGACGTTTAGAATCTTGCCGCATCTTTCTTAATTGAGAGCCAAGTTTTGTAGAAATTTCTGTCATTATGTAGGTTAAACCGTAAATTTAGTATGGGAATAGTAAAGTGTTAGAAATGTGAGATAATTTAGGAAGTAATCGTTAGTAGTAGTATTTGCTGTACTGAGAAGAAGATATTATAGATATTGAGTGTAGATATGATTTATAGGTAAATAAGAGTTGTAGGACGTTGCCTTTGAAATTTTAGCCTTATGTAATTGTGCCAAGGGATTAATAGGTATTAGTTAGTGTTGATATTAATTAGTGGATACCCGCGCGCGAATGAATTGACAATTTTGGGAAACTCAGATAAGAGTATTGTATAGGATCGTAGTTGAATCATTTAGTTCAGATATGGAGGAACATTCATGTTATAGTTTAATAGGAGAATAGTTTTGTAATTTTGCGAGACTATAGTTTAGGGAATCACTACTTGTGATTATTTTTGAACATCACCTTTAGGTTTTCACACTATATCATCACCTTTAGTTAGAGATTTGACACGTACGTGTGGTGCCATATTTCGATCTTTACTTATATATTGTTTAGGACCTCTTAGTTTATGTATTATGTCTGTTGGCATCTGTAGAGTTGCGGCCACTTCACTATAGTTGTTTAGGAGATTGATTTGATTTTATTACACATCACTACATCTATTGAATTGCTACCACATTTAGTTAGTTACGTTCACCTGTGATACTATTATTTGTAGATTGTCTTAGGCGGTGTTTCACACTGCGAAAGGGGGGGAGAATTGTTATGAATTTGGGAGTAGCCCAAATTTTTTTTGTTAGATTACCTTGAATAACTTACTTGTTTGGTATCATTTTAAACGTTATTAAATTCTAAAGATATTTTTTTATGTAAAGTTTTCTGAATTAGGACATTTTAAGCTAGTTATTGGAGAGTTTAGATTTTAATTATTCGTTTTCAATAAAAGTAATTGAATCGATTGGGTTTTCATGTTGGAATTGGTAGTACAGTAGAGCATTGTTTTGAGATTCAATATCGAGCAGGATTGAATCCCACGCTAGTCTAGTAAAAGGAGATAGAGGTAGTTTCTCATTCTTTTGCTCTATCTTACACTCTCTTTACCTGTTCATTTTTCATTTGCGAAATAGGCGTTCTGCGCAGGCCTGCAGGCAAAGCTAGAGTTCTGATTCGATAAAAAGTACGTAGTTTTGTAATCCCCGTTTTATTTCTGAACATCGATTCCCACCAAGAGCAAACACGGTTTGTAGGCAAGCGATCGGCTCACTTCTCAACGAAATTGCATGGAGCAAACACCACGTTGGTTAGGACGAGCTTGTAGTCATTTTTTTTTTAGGTTATGGTGACGTGATTGTTTTGTTTTAGGCCCTTGTGCTGGGCAAAGTTTATAAGATCAAATTTATTTTAATTATGTGATTTAAAAGTTTATATTAGGAAACCGCCACTCACCTCATGTTTAGTTTGAATTAGTTTGTTTGATTTGAAGATAATTTGTGATGTACTTCGCCGCTTTATAAGGTAACAACAATAATTTTTTTTAATATGAAATACTTTGTGAATTTATATTTCTAGCTTAATTGTTCTCATGTACGTAATTGATGTAAGCAATTGTTTGTCAGAATTCATAGGCTATGGATAAGGAGTTTAGTATAAAAAAGGAAGATATTAAATATTCAATTTAAATCAGTAGTAAAAGTTACCATACCGATATTAGTGTGATAAAAAGATTATGAATTTGATGATGTAACTAAGAAACTCAACTTCCTTATTGCTATAGATTAATGTGAACTATTTTGAATTCTGCGATGCTGTGATACTTATGAAGTAAAGGTTAGGTTTGCTTAATTGTTTAAATTTTAGTAATGTAGATGTGTAATTAAGCGACATAAATGTTTGGGATTTGTGGTCGTGAAAGTAAATTGGAAATAGTAGTGTTCATCTCAAGTTAAGGGTTTATTTCATTATCAAAATAGGAAGTTACAAAATTTGAAATTTCAGCGGTTCCTGAGTTGGGTCGTTCCCGAGTTGGGGTCATTCCCGAGTCGGGTCGTTCCCGAGTTGGGTCATTCCCGAGTTGGGTCGTTCCCGAATTGGAGTCATTCCCGAGTTGGAGTCATTCCCGAATTGCAGAGTGTTGCCGAGTCGCAGCATTCCTGAATTGGAGTCTTCCTGAATAGTCTAGACTTCGAAACTTCGAGGCCTTGAGTATTCCAGCATTGGAGAGTACGAGAATTCCAGACCAAGGATGTATTAGATCAACATGAACTCTATACCTTGGAAGTAGTAAGGATTATCGAACGAGGTAACAAATTTATTATATTTCTTGCTTCGATCAAAGTGAGTGCAACGAATTGTGGGGAACTATTAATTCAATGGGATAATGAAAACGACGATATAATTTTGTTAATTAAAGTAATCTTCGAAATGCGCATAATTTTAAAGACTTGAAATAATTATAAGTTTAGCCTGTATTGTTGAGTGCAATGTATATTCTTTAATTTGGTTATTTTGAGGTAGCTTAAATGAGGTGTGAATATATTTTCGAGTGGTTGTTTCCTAAACATGCGCTTCATTTGGCTTGGTAACCTAGTTCCTCTTGGTTTTGTATGCATTGGTATTTGATGGTGTTTTGGTGTACAAGCGTGTAGAAATGAAATGTTTTCCTTTTTCCACGTTTCGCCTTCTAAATTTTTGGTTGTTTCCGTCATTCTAAATTTATTCTAAATTAAAAACAAATTGATGGGACAGCTGTCAATCCAAAAACCAACTGGAACTTCATATGCATGTGCAAAAGGTTTCTCATGAAAGAGTAAATGCCTTTTTGACTTGCTGGAGTATGAATATTCCAAACCAACTACCATATTTGGAATGTGGATGAAACAGGACTTAGTTTGATTCAGACCAAGATAACACAGGTAATAGCAAGTAAAGGTAAATGTCAAATATGTTCTCTAACCATAGCAGAATGTGGGTCTTTAGTGACTATAATCTGTTCAATGAGTGCAGGAGGATCTTATGTCCCTCCAATGTTGATTTTCCAAAGAACAAACATGACAAATCTTCTAATGAAAGGAGCCCCTCCTGGGTCTATTGAAAGAGCTCACCTATCTGGATGGGTTCAAGCAAATATGTTTTAAGACTGGTTGGTCCATTTTATTGCTAAAACTATGCCAACAGAGACCTCACCCATACTCTTCTTATTCTTGATGGTCACTATTCTGATACAAGGAACATTGATGTGATAGACTTGGCAAGGAAGAATTGCATAATGATTTTGTCCTTACCATCCCACACCACACATAAATTACAGCCTTTGGACCAAACTGTCAAGCAAGCCCTAAAGACCCACTATAGTAAAAACATAAGACAATGGATGCTACATGTAAGCATGCCAGTTGGACCATATGATATGACCTCCCATTTTTGGAAAGGCACTACAAGGTACTACAAGTTTAAATGGGTCACAGGTATTTACTGCTTGCAAAGGAACATATTTCAAGACCACAAGTTCATTACAGGGGAGGAGGAAGCACAAAATGATGACACTCCAATGGCTGAAGCCAATCCTCATCCTCCCATTAACCTTTAATGTGTCATCTAAAGACATTCACCCCTACCAGAAAAAAATAAAAAATCAAATTGTGGATGAAAACCCTCCAGTTCTCCTTATGGTCAAGGTCAAGTGGTAAGTGGTAGGGTGGACATTACTGTCAAAACTTTGCCTCATTAACAAATAAAAGTCATTCTATTCTAAGAGAGAGCTAGAAGATTTCCTGACAAAAAAGAAGCTGCTGCTAGTCTTCATGGTCATGTTTAAGGCCATGACTATGAACATGGCCACAGGAGAGGTGCAACAAGAGTATCAACAGAAGTTTGATGTTTGATAACCCATAGCCTTCTTGTACCAGACTTCAAGCTTGTGCTACAGATTAAGCAACCGCATCTGGGAAATCAAAGAAGACCAACCCCAAACACCAACCCTTAGCTGACAACAGTGATAATGATGATGATGGGATGCAGCTCTCCACTTGCTCTGGTGAATCACCTTTTGGCCTACCAGTTGGAGAGCCTCAACCAAGCCAAGAAGATTTTGGCACTTTGTGTAGTCCAGCACTTTTGCAATTCTTAATTATTTGAGTTAATTCTTAGTTTGTGACCCTGCAGTCTTGCTTGTGTTCAAAAATAAACAAAAGTCTGATACAGAGCCCTTCATCCCAATAGTATTCAGCATAAGTATTAAAGTATTTGTAGTTTGTGAACCTAAACCACTTGGAGCTTGCCAAGCTAAATGTAAAGAGAGGCTTTCAAAACAAAGTGATGTAACTTCTCTTACTAATGTCATTTTCAAAGAATATTGATGATCCTGAAAAAGCAAAGTATAGGATGGCAACTCAAAATTTCTTTTTTGTACTTGATAGCAAACATATTTAATTTTGTATAGGTTGTTTCATGAAAGTTCTTGATGAGACACAATGTTTATTACATTAGCTATTGCAAATAGAAGAACCTCTGTATCTGGAGTAACTGGAAATGATATGTGAGGAAGAGATCCATCAGGAAATAAAGTGAACAAGAAACGACTGACTGAAATTCATAATCATAAAACTCCTTTCCAGCTTACAAATCTGACTATACAAGAAGAAAGAGTAGCAGAAACTTTTTGCCATCCTTTCTGAACTCAACCACTATGTATATTTTGTACTAAGAGCGCTCAGCTGATCCAGTTAGTCTAGCTATCTATGAACAAGAATTCCATTCTCCTAATGTCTCATTTATGTCTTTCAAGGTAGATACTTGCCATAAATTTGACATTTTACAAACAAAGCTCAAGTTAGTGGAGGAGGATGACAAAATTTTGATAATAGAAGAAACTAACACTCATCATAAAGAGGCTGACACAGCATACTTATCAAAATATACAGACAAGAGAATTTCACAGACAGATGGAAGTAGAAGATGCTACACCTTTGACCTTCAACAGTGCTTATCCACTCTGCTCCTTAATACTTTGGTATCTTTTTATAAGAGGCAGCAGTGGACCTATAATGTAACAGTCCATGATTCATCCAATGGGAAAGTTAACTGCTTCATGTGGCATGAGGCTGAGAGGGCAAGGGGTGCCAATCAGATTGCCACTTGCTTATTTATGGAGCTTTCAGCCATGCCAGCATCAGTTAAGAACATCACATTATATTCTGATTCCTGTGAGGGACAAAATACAAACTCATGTGTGAGGGCTTTGTTCCTCTACCTCATGCAGAATAATTTAAACACAGATACCATTGACCATACATTTATGGTCAGTGGCCATAGCCACTTGGAGTGTGATGCAGATCATGCTCTAATCAAGAAACAGAAGAAAAGACTGCAAATACCAATTTCTCATCCTCATGACTGGTACCAATTAGTCAGGATTGTGGGTAAAAAAAAAGTTCAATGTGATTGAGCTGAGCCATAAAGACTTTCTTGACCTTTTAGATCTTTTCAAGACAAATTTCACAGAGAATGAAGGTTATCAAAAATTATCCATTCAAATTTACAGACATAAGGTGGCTTCAGTATCCTCTTTAATGTATCTGTTTCAGAAGAAACAAATAAAACAAATAGGGTATGGAAAGTGCAGCCATTGATAGGCTCATTCAAAAAGAAGAGCCTCACTCTTTCCCTGCCTGTTAGTTTGTCAATTGATGAACAAGTCATTTGTTTTCATGGAACATCAAATCTGAAACAATATGTAAAAGGGAAACCAAATGCTGTAGGTATTAAAAACTTCATATTGGCATCACCAGATGGTCTTGTCTTGGATTTTACTGTTTATGGTGGGGCAAGTACATGGCCCATGAGATACAGTTTCCAGACCAGAGGAAATCTCTTGATCCAACTTTGGAGGAAAGGACTCAAAGTGCACTTCACCTACCAGATGTGATGAAAAAAATCCAAAAAAGATGTGCACTTCCCAAATGTACAAAAAAGTCGACCGTTTTTTGTACCCATTGCAAAGTGTATCTATGCCTAGCTGATGGGAGAAACTGCTTTATGAAAATCATAAAAAATAAATCATGTGTATAGTTATCATGTAAATAGTTCTATCTAACTTTGATTAAAATATAGTAGTTCTGAGAAAATCTTGTCTCTTTCTACTAAATGAGACCTACCATTAGGACATCTGAAAAATACATTATAAAATATATATATTTTTTAAATATTTTTCTTATTATGAGTAATATATAGTACTCAGTTAAAACCACTTGATCATAAAAATACACAAAAGAAATACATATTGATCAAAGTACGTTCAGGTCTCAAGGATAATTTTTGCAAGTTACTAGTATTAGGCACTTCAGTCTTAATTCCTAAATATCCAAAAAAAACCAGTTCTCAAGTAGTATAAGCCATAGTGGCTAGTATTAGGCTCTTAGGTCTCAGGAGGCTGAAAATTTGAGAGTATCAACTCTATCACATCGATTGATCATTCTACTCAGCTTGCCAATACAGTTCAAATTCAAAACCACATCATCACCTTCAACACAGGCTTATGCCTCTGAAGGGATATATCCTAGAGATTCATTTATGTTTATATGATGTATAATTTATTATTGTATGGGAAATAAAACATTTTTATTATTATTAAAATGTAAAAACTTGAAAACCTCTGAAACTTATTAGTGAAGGAGCTGCCCCCTGCATATCTGAGCCCCCATAGACTATGAATATGATAATTTGAAGCAAGCATCTACAGTATCATATTACAGCTCTCTAACCTGAGTATAATTTGGATATGAGCCGGTGAGAATGAAAGTGAAGTAAGTCCACCAACTGTCAAAAATCTAGGTAAAGACAGTTTTATAATCTACAACATCTGTTTTGTTTAGAATGAAAACACAGGAAGTCCATAGTTCATTTATTGGCCACCAGGAGCAGCACAATATTTCTAGTCTCAACCAATTCCTTGCACTATTGAGAATGACAGTGCAGTAAGTCCGTCAGAAACATACTATGCTCATTGTTTACGTGATAGGTGAAGTAAATCGTTGCTGTTTGCTGTTCAAGTGAATGATCTGATATATTTAATTGAATTTAAATGAAAATATAAACAATAATATAAGTGTTTCAGTGTTAAAAATTGCTTAAAATAGAAAATAATAAAACTTTTACTCCAGAATTCAGGTTTTGAGGTTATACCTGTAGAAACAATGTTAATGTAAGTGTGTTCTATTATTGTTTATAACTATACATCTCATCATGTCAGTGGAACCTCAAGTAAGTGACTCAGATTCCTTAAGCTTTACTGATGATGTCGATAAAGACCCAGACTATAATATAACTGAAAATGCTATTCCTGGACATGGATTTCTTACAGCTGGACATCATAGTAGCCTTGTATCTTATGCAAGTTCTGAGTCAGAATCATATTCTGCCTCAGAAGACGATGATGGGCTTACTTCATCTGGCCCTATGAACAAAAAAGAAAGTCAAGGAAACGTACTAGAAATCCAATGAAACACAAGCAGTATATTGCGAAAATTTGCCGTAACTCTGGTAAACGCTATGTCAACAAAAAAGGAAATATTTGTGACGGGAAAGTGTTTCTAAATGTCCCTTGCAAATGCAGGATGAAATGTGACGAAAAGATATCCAGTGATGACAGGAAGTCTATGTTTGATTTATTTTGGAGTATGGCTGATTTTGGTAAGCAAAATTGTTTTATTTGTGGTATGGTACAAAAGAGCGAAGTGAAAAGAAGGCGACAAAGGAAGGAAGAAGGATTGTTGAGGAATGGATCAAATAAATATTTTTTGAAAACAGAGACAGGCGTATCAATTCAAGTTTGCCAAAAATTCTTTTTAAAAACATTTTCGATTTCTGAAGGAAGAGTTCACCGAGCTCAGGCTAAATTGGAACAAGGTAAATCCCCAGGGAAAGACCTTCGTGGTTCTAAAGGTTGTAGTTCCAGAAAAATATCTGATGAAGACACTAAGTATATCATAGAACACATCAATTCATTTCCGGCTTATGTCAGCCATTACACAAGGAAACACAACGAAAACCGAAAATATCTCAGTGATTCTCTGAACATCAGAAAAATGTTTTCTTTGTACAAGGAAAATTGTCTAGCCGAAGGCAGGGCCCCACAGAAAGAGCATTATTACCGCTACATTTTTAATACTAAATTTAATTTACACTTCTTTGTACCCAAAAAAGACACTTGTAAAAGATGTGACATCTTTAAAATTAGAATTAATAATCCTGAGCTGACTGCAGAAGAAAAAAATAAAATAAAATGTGAACATGAACTTCATCTTAGAAAAGCAGAGCTTGCTCGAGAGTACATGAAAAAAGACACTGAAGAATCTAAAATGAACACTAATACCTCTTATACATGCACTATAGATTTGCAAAAAGCTCTGCCCTTTCCTGTATTGACTGTATCAGATGCTTATTATAAGAGAAACCTATATTGTTATAATTTGGGTGTACACAATCTCCAAAATGATGCAGGCTACTTCTATACTTGGGACGAGACAATGGCTGGAAGAGGATCACAAGAAATATCGTCTTGTGTGATAAAACACTTGCAAATCCATGCTCGCAATAAAAAAAAGGTTACTATTTACAGCGACACATGCACCGGTCAAAACCGGAATATAAAAATGTCCTTAGCACTTATGAAATTTCTTCAAAATGAAACAACTGAAATTGAGATTATAGAACAAAAGTTTCTAGTATCTGGGCATTCATTTTTGCCAAATGATTCGGACTTTGGGTCTGTTGAACTAGCAGCAAAGGGAAAAACAATTTATCTTCCCCAACAGTGGTATGACATCATGACTACTTGTAGGAGGAAGAAAAAGTTTGTTGTCTGTCAAATGAGTAGTAATGAATTCTTCTCTACTGAGAATTTAGAAAAGAATATTACCAGAAGGAAAGTGAACACGGAGAAGCTTCCGGTAAATTGGCTTAAAATGCAGTGCATTCGGCTTGAGAAAGGCTGTCCTTTTAAAATAAAGTACAAAGAAACTTTACAAGAAATGATGGATTTTCAAACTATAGACATTACTCCAAGCAAAAAAAAAGGTAGACCAATGAAATCACTAAAATGTTTGCCTCAAGAAGTTTTGTATCAAAGTAAGAAACCAGTTAGTGTATTAAAAAAGAAAGACATGAGTGATCTCCTAAAATTTATTCCACCAGTGTACCATGACTTTTTCAATAATTTAACTACAGTGGAATCTCCAGATGATATTGGGCCATTGCCGGAAATAGATACTACTGAAGCATTGGAAAACGAAAACGAGGGTTGAAGAGACTTGAAAAAAAAACAAAGTTTTAATTGTTTTTATAATTTGAAGTCACCATCTTGTTTGATTTTTTTAAAATTCAATGTCATTTGAAATATTATATTACATTATGTCAATAAAAAAATATCCTAATTCTGTATAACCGTTTTGGTGTAGTTTAATTATAGTCCCAATACGTTGAGAATGAAAGTGACGTAAGTCACATTTTTAATTTTTTCACAAAAATAGAAAGATAAAACACAATTTTGATAAGCAATATCAATTTAGTTCTATTCAATAATGATATTAACATGCATAAAAACTGCATTTTGAATAACTCTATTTTTTTACAGTGCCAAACACTAAATCAGCTGTATCTCAAAACTGTATAAATTGGACTTAATTCACTTTCATTCTCACCGCCTCATATGTTCTAGAAATTCCACTGAATTGATTTAATTTAAAAAAATATTAGAGTATTAGATTCCAAATTGATGTAGCAGAATCTGGCTATCACTAGAAATAAAAGTTTTAATTGAATTCAATTTTTCTTTTAAATAGAATTTTCAATATGTTTCATTAAATTATCAATTGTCAACTGTCTAATTTCGAAGTACTTGTTCAACATTTTAGAATGAGTATAAATTGTTTAATGTATTTTTTTTATTCAACTGTTTACATTCCAATTTTATTTTTGGGTGTTTGAATTATTGAGTATCATCAATATGGTCGTAGTATATAGAAGATTCTAACATTTTCCATCTTATTTCATTCTTTAATGTTGGGAATTAAATAAAGTTTTAGTAGAATTAGACTGTGTTTCTGTGAACGTTCCATATCCCGAATGTTAGTTTTAAGTAAGGTTCAATTATAGGAATTAATCAAATTGAATTAACTAGAATGTTTCGGAGGACACGTTAAGCTGTCGGTCCCGGCTGCCTAAAAACAGTCGTTAAGTCACGTCAGAGGCCCTGAACTTATTCAGGTGCGACCTGATAACTCTGACACCAGACCTGAGCCAGCCAGGTTACACGATATTATTATTATTATTAACTAGAATAAAATTCCTGGATTTCTTGTTCCATGACGAACTGCGTTGTTGATATTAACTTTTCATGTGGAATTTAACGACTTGCAGTCAAATATTCATTAAGAATAAGTATAACTTACTTAATCTGTAGGCCGAGCGCTTTCGAATCTTTGAGATCCATCTTCAGATCCATCCACGCCTCTGAAGATGGATCTCAAAGATTCAAAAGCGCTCGGCCTACAGATTAAGTAAGTTATACTTATTCTTAATGAAAATTTGACTGCAAGTCGTTAAATTTCACATGAAAAGTTAATATTAACTAGAATATTTATGCATTTTGATCAACAAATTCCGATCCCAGGATCAATGAGTTCGGAATCACCCTCCTGGCCGAGCTACCAACAACATGGTACAGATGCTGCCGATACTATCTGAGATAGAAGATATTATTAACCGAGGCAAGTTCTGTTTAATGCCAATTGAGAAAGTTAATTAGAAAAATTGGGTCTATTCTTAATTGACATGAGATGTTGGTGAAACCCCCCAGTTACAAAGCAACAACGATTTGATGAGAATGAGCCTTTTTATGAATGAAAAGAACATTTGAATTTGTATATTATTCATTGTAAAAAATATTTTCCAGCAATAAAATAGTTTACTTATGGCTTTCATCCAATGATTGAATATTTTTTATGCTGAAGATAGTATCCACTCAAGTCTAAGATTTGTGCGTGGGTGATGATAGTGAGTAATGGAGCAGGCGCAGACCCAGAGCCGGGTTTGGGGGGGGAGGGGCGAGATGAGGGCGCGGCTGGGTGATTTCTTTGGATTTGATGATCTTTTTGCAATTCTGGGTTGGGGGGGGGGGCAGATTTCGCCCAAAAATCCCCCTAATTTAGCATTAACACTTATATGGAAACATCAGTCATTTTACCGATTGGGATTTTTACATTCATGTGTTGGCTAAACTGCGTAACCTTGATACGTGCAGCTCCCAGTACCTTCCCCAAACCTCAGAACCAGTCTATATCGCACAACATATTTCAGTTCCATATGGTGTTTTGCATTGGAGAGTCTTATTTGTCATTTTACAGTCGGTCAGATTTACCATGTGTTACCCTTACTGTTAGCTTATTGTCAGTCAGAAATGCCTTATGTTTCCTTTTGCATTGTCGTGTGTTTTTCTTGTATATATAGACTGTTTATGCCTCCATCTCCTTCTTGTGTATTTTGAAATGGACTATCTACTGTATATAGACAGTGAAAAGTTTTCTTGTTTCTTATTCTACATTTCTCATAAAAAATTGACCATGCAGATAGTAGTAAGTCTTTTTCAACTCACAATCCTGATTTTGGTGACAAAATTCGCAGACTGTTAGAGAGTGAAAATGTCAAAGATGATGATTCAGATGAGGATATAGACCTAGATGACTTAGATAACTTGGATGCTGATCCTGATTTTGTAATAGAAGATGATAGACAGTATGGAGACTCTACTTCTTCAAGTTCAAATGATGAAGGTGAGGCATTGATGGAAGTAGACAATCAAGAAGATGAAAATGAAATGCTGAATGCAGTTGCTGAGAATGCACCCCTTCTGATATATTTTATTGAGAGAATGAAGAAGACTGAATGTGGACCTCCTAATGCTTGGAAAAGTGAACCTCCTCCAAGGAATGTGAGAACAGCAGAAAGAAACCTCATCAGAACACTTCCTGGCATGCAAGGGCCTGCAAGGGCATTGGGAAATAATCCTATGAAGAAGGAGGTATGGAGACTATTTTTTGATAATGATATCATTCAAACAGTAGTAATCAACACCAATGTCAAGTTAGCGTATGTTCATGAGAAAATTGCTCCAGGGAGAAGATATTATTTTAGGAATACAGATAGTGAATAAGTGAACGCTCTTATTGGTTTGTTGCTCTTAGCATCAGTACTGAAGTCCAACAATGAAAATATGACATCTCTTTTCTCTAAAGATGAATTTAGCCATCCAATATTCAGGGCTACTATCTCTGAAAAATTCTACAAAGTACTCATAGCCTACTTACGTTTTGATGAAGCTCATGCCCAAGAGGCTAGAAAAATGAATAACAAAGCTGCTGCTATTTCAGACATTTTTGAAAAGGTTATCTCAAACAGCCAGGCTGTTTATAGTCCTTCTGCTTTTGTTACTATCTATGAGATGCTTGTCCCTTTTCAAGGTAGATGTGGGTTCAAAGTCTACATGCCTAAGAAACCCAAGAAGTATGGCATAAAAATCTTGTGTCTTACTAATGCCAAAACCTCTTATTTACGTAATGGGTACATTTAAACTGAGAAGGAAGCTATGTAGTAGGTTTGACAGAAAAACAAAAAGAGCTTAGCATTCCAACCCAGTCTCTCATCCACTTGTGTAAGAAGATAAAGGGTAGCAACCATAACATCACAGCTGATAATTGGTTCTCATCAATAGAAGGGGTAGACGAACTCAGCAAGATGAAGCTCACTTACATTGGTACCATGAGAAAGGATAAAAGGTGTTTTCCAACAGAGTTTCTTCCCAGCAATTCACGACCGGTTCTATCAACAACTTATGGTTTTTGAAAGGGAGCAGCCCTTCTTTCTTTTGTACCCAAGAAGAACAGAGCTGTGTGCTTGATATCTTCAATGCAAAACACAATTGAAACAAATGATCTCAAGAAAAAGCCAGAAATGATCTGTTTCTATAACAGCACCAAAGCCGGTGTAGATCTTCTCAACGTGAAATGTGCAGTATTCTTGTCAAATTGAAAGACTAGGAGGTGGCCTGTTGCAGTATTCTATAGGCTCATAAACATTTGCAGTGTGAATTCGTTCATTGTGTATATGAGCTACAAAGGAACACCTATGATGGAGAGCTTCAAGTTCATCGAGCCTCAGAGAGGATTTGATTGTTCCTCATCTCTGGAAGAGACTCATCATTGCTAACCTTCCATGAGACTTGAAGATGGACATCAATAAAATACTTGGTAACAATGCTCCTGTTGTTGAGGGTGTGCCAGAAGATCGTCTACAAAAGAGGAAATCCTGTGAAAAGTGCCCACCTGGTAGTGACTGAAAAACCCAGCACAAATGTATCAAGTGCACTCATGGAATCCTTGGCCAATGTCAGAGAAGAGTTTGTACAGACTGTGCAATCAAATGTATAATACAACATTACAAGCATTGGAAGATAAATAATGTAATATTTTTGTTCTTGAAATGAATTATACAAATAAATAATATATTTAATAAATAAATAAATACATTTATCACTTCAATCTATTTTCTCCTTAGAATGATATTAATAAATGTTTAAGTTTTAAAGTTATATATTTTTTGAAATTCAAATAGCCTAACTTCATTTTTTAGACTTCTTTTCAAATAACAATAACTTGACAGAATATAGGAAATAGAATAAAAATGGTCTAAATGACTGTATTTTACCATTAGTGTTATGAAAAAGATGTTTCCATATAGGTGTTAATTTTGTATGTAGTAATGCTAATTTCTGATGCTTGGGGGGGTTGCCCCTACTGCCCCCCTGGATCCGCGCCTGTTAATAAGTTGTACCTAGAGTTTAAGGTGGGATCCCAAATACTGGACAAAAGTTGTAATGCATCAACAATAGAGAGTTTCAGCACAGCATGCTAATTTTCAAACCTATTTTTCTTGATCAATATTGATCTACAGATTTAATTTGCACATGCGCAGAACTGACTTAGGCAAATAACTAGTGGAAAAATAGTTCAGTTTCTGCTAAAACTCTAAAACTTTTACTTTATCTCTTTATCTTTATTACTCTATCTCTATTACTATTTTATGAAAACTGAAGATGTTTTCAGCACTATGTCAACTGACTTATACAAAAATAATTGTACCATTATTTCTGATCAATAATAGAAATGATGATTTTTCATAAATCTACTTGATATTATTGAAGAGTAAGAAATAATCCATTGCTTTAGCATCAGATTACTCAACTATACCTGGCTTGAATAGTTTTTCTTGGTTCCTGAACAACTGACGAAAATGACTTTGGAATCCACCTCTTTAATTCGATTCAACCAATACTTTCAGATAGATACCTGAAGATAAATCATATTTTCTAGGTTGGTTTTGGGATCTCAATCTCTATCCTTAAACCCATGAATTATTAATAAATTGGTGTGAATAGCCATCAACTTTTTTCAAGCATGATCCTATTTTTCCGAGAATTGGGGTGAAAAGAATGACTTATAGAAAATTCATAATATTAACCTGGAGATCCATTTGTTGGACCAATACGATCCCATTTATTATTATTATTTTCTTGTGCCGGCTGTCTGCTATACTGACATCAGTATTGCTGATTTTGAAATCTTGCTAATGATA
The DNA here is from genome assembly GCA_948455865.1 of Conomelus anceps. NCBI lineage: Eukaryota > Metazoa > Arthropoda > Insecta > Hemiptera > Delphacidae > Conomelus > Conomelus anceps. Next base: position 11,091,950 of record OX418218.1, read on the forward strand.
CCTTCTCATTCTACTAGAATTGCATTCTATTCTGAATTTTCATGTATTTATTTAAAGTACGGTATCTCAATTCCTTGATTAGATATTAGATAATCATTTTAGAAGTTTTCCCCCCAATTTTGATCCTATTCACCCCATTTCACGGTATGAATAGTTTTTTTTTTTTTTTTTTTTTTTTTTTTTAAATAGATGTGCCAATCCTTGACTAGATCTAAATTTGAAAAGTTTTCCCCTAATTTTCACAATATTCACCCCATTTCACGGTATAGTTTTTTATAATAGATGCGTTAGTAAAACTATCTTTAAAGGAAACAGCTTAAGCCATACGATTACAACAAATTCATACCTTGCATATCGCGGCTGCTTCATCATATACTTGAAGTATTAAACTTCCTAACATACTTATTACTTACGAAGTATTCCTAATACGAAGTGTTACAAGTAATACTTGAAGTATACTTGAAGTAATATACTTCCTAAAATACTTATGAGGTATGTTAGGAAGTACATTACTACTAATCTATTACTACTATATTCCTACTTACGAAGTATTCGTAATACTAATTTAAGTGATACTAAGTAATGCAATAAGTATTCGTAATTACGTATCGAAGTATTCGACTTACTTAAATGATACCAGTAACCTGATAACTTACAGAAATCAAAAAAGTACAAAACTGAATTGATTTTCACTCGTACATATAGTTGAATTGGTCTCCATACTTGTCCCTGTAGCGTCTTCTATCAATACTGTCCAGTCTACTGGCGACTCTTCTCATGCTTGCCCTGAAAGCAAGATAAGTTATTTGCAATTGATGCAGTTAATAGAAGTTAATGAAGTAGCATCATCAAGTAAATCAAGTCATGACTAAAAATATTAATATTACATTGAGTGGTGTGAATGAAGTTGAATATCTCATATTTTTGACTTGGCGCTTGGGATTCTTGTTAGTTGAAGTGAATAAAATTGAGTCTACCACAGCACGTCTACCACGCCTTCCTATTGGACTCCCATCGACTCGAGTCTCGACACAAAAGTCGACTCCAGTCATTCAACAGAGTCCACTTACTCGACTTTACTCACACCGCCCATTATCTCAACTAATTTCCTAAAAGTAGAATAGACAACGCAACTAACTATGAATAGACAGATTTGTTCAACTTTCCCATTTGAAAGTAATTCTTGATAAAATCAATAGAATGATATCCGGTCTTGCCAACATTCGTTATCTCGTTATATTCGTTTGAGGATCGTCAAATCGCTGATTAAACTTGAATAGAATTTTTTGCTTTCTGTTAACACAAATAAACTTTAGTCAGTATAATTTGAAAGCTGCTTCAGCGGCCTTCAAAATATTGAAGATTTCTTTAATCAACGTTTGAGGACAAGTACACATTGTAAGCTATTTCGTTTGAGAAAAATTCAGTATATTTTCACAAACAAGATTTAAAAATAAAAAACTAAAGTTCTTTAACGAGAAATACAATGAAAACAAAGTTGAATTTGAAGGAACTAATAATTTTGCAAACTGCCAAATATACAGAACATAATTAATTTATTAATTTGGAATTCCTCAAAGTGCTGTCAAGTGCTATCAAGTACCACTTCCAGGTGGTTCGGAACCCTCCTAAAACTGTAGGTCCAACTCATCAATCACCATCAACCAACTCATTACTTACGCAAAGGTCTCAGACCTATGTGGGCTTCATCCTCAAAAAAAAAAAAAATTATGAATATAAAATGTGAAAATAAGACACAGCCTCTTAATTTGGGTATAAATTGCCTAACAAAATATGTCAGTAAAAGTTTGAATTGGATAAATCTTAATAAATATAATGTACATTAAAATATAATTTTATATGCCAGCGAGACACTGTCCCTGACCAGGAAAATGGATATGGAAAATCTAAAGAAGGAAGAAAGAAAAATAGTTACGAAAATCCTTGGACCAAGGCGTACCGAAAACGGATATAGATTACAGAGAAGATCTAAAGTTGAAGAATATTCTAATATAGTCCGATATGAGGAAAAGACGCCTTAAATTTTATGGTCACATCATGAGGCTTCCAGACAATAGACTAACAAAAATAATTGTAAACTATGTAGCATCACTTGACAATGGAGGAGAATGGATACGAAATGTTAAAAACGACCTAGTACTGGCCAAAATAACCAACAAAGAAATTTACAAAAAAAAACTTCAGAATAAAACTTTATAAATGGGAAGTTATACCAGAGACAAAAACTCCTAGAGTTGGAACAAAATGGAGTGAAGAAAGAAAAGCTGAATTCGCGCAAAAAATGAACCATCTTAATAATAATAACAATAACAATAATAATAATAACAATAATAATAATAATAATAATTAATAATAATAATAATAATAATAATAATAATAATAATTAATAATAAAAATAATAATAATAAGAATAACAACAACAACAACAACAATAATAATAATATAATGTACAATTATATGTGTTTATATGTAAGGTTTGTTTTCAAAGTGGACTTACTTATCAAAAACCTTCTTATTCAGTCTATTAGTTGTTGTATCCAATGATTTTTTAATGTCGGTGAGACCAGGATATTTCTTCTTTTTTCGTTTCCCTTTTTTATCAGGCATTTTCAAGTCAACTCCAGTTTCCATCTGAAATATAACATTCACATAAAATACTTTAATAATAATCTTCCAGTTGTATGCTAACTAAAAATTCGACCTTACAAAAAAGAACAACTGAAAATATCATGTTCATATAATAAATTATGGTATTTGTTAGATAATAGTATACTCTAGAACAAAAACCTGACAGTTATACAGAAGAATGAAAAATTAGAGAAAGGTAAGGGAGAAGTGCTTTCCCCTTTTCAGTGTTTCTATAATAATGAATACGACATTTCCAAGAAGTAGAGTTGTCTGAGAGATAAATAGAAATATTATGGTTATTCCTAAAAGTTTACTCTGGCTGTAAATTCATAATATCCGAGTTTCGGAGGACACGTTAAGTCCGTCGGTCCCGGCCGGCCAAAAAAACATTTGTTGTCACGTCACAGGCCCTGAAATTTGTTAACTGAACCTGATAAATCTGACACCAGACCTGAGCGAGCCAAGTCACTCGATATTATTACTATTTATAGTATAAAATTGTATTAGAAAATAATAAAAATATAATACGAAAATTACTCAATTAGAAAAGTTATTTTCCATCCAAAATAGAATTTTATTTTATTATTTCTATTGATTATGATTTTGAGGTTAATGGCCGTTACTTTGGCGAGAAGTAGTAAATTAAATTTGTGTAGTGAAAATACATTTTTCAAAGACACAAATAAATATTGAAATAAAGTTCTACAGTTCAAATATTATAATCAAATGGATATAAATTTCTATTAATTAAATACAAGAATCAAGGTAGATTTTCTCCTCGATTATTCCACACTCACTTTTATTGCTTGTAGAAGAGCTGGTTCTTGCCAATCAGGAGTTTTTTCTGAATTTTGCTTCTCTTCTTTTATTTTCTGTCTTTGTTCATCGTTTGCGTCGATACATTTTCCTTGCTCATCACGAGGAACAATTGGACCATGGAATGGACACTGAAAATGAAAGACTGAGTCTTGAAGAAATTCGATTTGGTAAAAATGTATTAATCGATACAAATTTTTGGGAAAAACAAGAATTAGCAATGAACAAATTAATATCAGCAATATAGCAATATAATTATATAACAAGAGAGAAGAGGTGTTTGTGTGTGTGTTTTTATCTTACGGATTTCACAAAAACGGCAACGATTTGGAACACTAAATTTGGCACATAGCTTCGAATAAACTCGATGCAGTGCCCCTCGAACCCCAATTTTTTATTTTCCTTTCAGTATTTTCAAAATTCATGTTCAAATTTCACTTTTTTTTTTTTTTTGGAAGACTAAGCCCACATAGGTCTGAGACCTGTGCGTGGGTAATGAGTTGGATGATGGTGATTGATGAGTTGGACCTACAGTTTTAGGTGGGTTCCGAACCACCGGGAAGTGATTTTACAGCAGAGAACAGTGTCTTTTTTGCTGGCCAATCTAATCGGTCACCGTTACGAACAGGACCTACGAGAACGCAGCTTATCTCTCTGATTGAACAGATACCTGCTACGGCTCGCGGCTATCACTTCCCTAAGTGATCGCGGCTATCACTTCACTTATGGGCATTATTACTGTTTTAAAATGTGTTTAGATGCAGGGAGCTCATAGAACAGCTCATTCATGATACATCACTATGATGCAAAAAAGCTTCAAGTCACAAGCCAAAGCAACACATTTGTTCCATATCAATATAGCAACTCCTAATTCCCTTTTTGGAATTGTATTGGCATTGGCGGTTGAAATTCATATATCTGGTTTAATTTAAACATGCATGTGCATGTCAGTCTTGAGGATTTCACAAAAGCGGTAACGATTAGAAACACTAAATTTGGCGCAATTCAGTGCATCTTGAAGCCCGATTTCTTATTTTCTATTTAAATTTTTCAAAAATAATTTTGAAATTCCAGCATTTTTGTAAAATGTGTTACATGCAGCTGATAACATGATACGTCACTAAGGTGCTAATATAGATGAAACGCAGATATGTTGTAAGCCAAAGCAACAGATTTGTTGTATGTCAATATTTCAGCTGCTAATTACACAGCGCCATGTGCGCTTACTTATTGTTCTGTAACACATTACCTAATCTAAAAAACTCAACACAAAACTAGGAAGATGGTAGAGCTGCAAAGTTGCTTAAAAGGTAGTTTACTTATAAAAATACTGTTACGAAAGCAAACAAGCAGTTATTCATGTACTTGTTCTATTTATATCATTCTATTGTTTTCATGGTCGGACGTGACTTTTGACAGCCAATCTTCATTCTCTTGCTCTTCACATGTCTTTGTCACTCTTATTCTTCAAGTCTGCAACTCTCTCACTCAATTGATCTTCTTGTCTATTCTACATTCTTCTTGAACAATCGAGGTCTATATTCCAAGCATTCTTGAAGCTTCGAGAAGGCGCCAATTCTTGGAATTATACAACTATAACAGCTATATAAAGAAGTCCACATGAACAAGCAAGTTAGTTTTTACAAACACACGTGACAGATTGTATTACAGATCTCGTGACAGAGACAATCCAGTGCCAGTGGAGTAAACAGTGCTTTATTCAGTCTTTAGACAGTGTCAAATGCAGAGACAAGTGTTTACTGTTTATGCAGCTTACAAATAATTTAAAGACGTTGTGTTTAGTGATATTATTTGGGACTGTCAAATAACGAATTGGACTGTGTTTTTGCAAGTGATTAGTTGCTCTTTTTATAATTTCTTTCTGCATTATTGTACAGTTTATTTGACTCTTGTTTCTTTTATTATTGATCAGCCTGTAATTACTTATTCTTTAATTCTTGTAAGTAATTACTGAAAATAGGTATTAGCTTGTCATTTGATGATCTGTTTTTATTTATTAATTGAACTTTCAAATAGTTGTGTGTAAATAGACTAATTTCTGTAAATAAAGATCAAGTGTGAACTTTAGTGTTGCCAGCCTTATTTTAGCCAGTAGAACCCATAACAATACTAAAATATCACATCATCAGTGAAAAAAAAAAATAGTTCATTTGTAAACTTCTCTATTTAAACAGAACTGTATGGTACAAACACTGTATAGTATTCACTCACCCTTCCGATTTTCGTAATTTTGTGAGCACTACCATAAATTATCTAACAGGAAAAAAACTCCAAACTGGATTCCCGGGCAAAATGCTAGTTAGCAATATAAAATCACCTTGTAACGATCCTGACGTGGGCAGAGTTTGCCTGAAGGCAGGGGATATCTGCAACTCCTTGAGACTGGTTCGAATTCTCCTACATATTCTATTACTCTGGTGCGCAGCATTGAGGATCCTTCCGGCACTGTCAGTTCCATACTTTCATCAGAAACAGATGACCAGAATCTGTGACCATCCAATGCTACCCTGAAAAATATTAATTATTTTAAAGACCTTGTACCCGGTTGGTGGAACGTTTATTGGAAGAAATTCAAGTAATGTATTTATATGACTATCACTAGCTTTATCACTGACCTTATCTAACTTATCACTGTCTAACTTGTGTAAGATGCCAGCAGGAACTAAGATGATTTTTAATTTAGCAGAGCTGCAGGCAGTACCTGTAATATACATGTTAAACAGCTGTAGAGACTAGACTCTTTTGTTGTATTAGTGTTTTTTTGTAGCGATACTGGTATACGTGGTCAGTTTCATTTCCAAGATTTCGTTCCATATTTTTTGAAGAGAAAATAAATTTATTATTCATTCATAATAACAGTGCATTTTTTTATTGCTGATGATGCCCACATGAGTCCGAAACTTGTGCGTGGGTATGAGGTGAATGTTACACTTTGATGCCAGACGGAGGAGCGGGATTCGAACCCACGACCGCTTAAACGACAGCAAGCTGACGTTGTGACGCCCCAACCAACTGCACTAATCAGCCCGTTGCATTAAAGGCGTGTTACTTGCAATTAATCAACAATTAAAACCTCTTTATCACATATTGGATGTCAATAGAGATTTAGCATAGCGGACCATTAATTTCATGCTCGTTACCTCTTGATTAAATCAGTTCTGCGCATGCTCTAACTACCATTAAAATTTAAAAGAACATGCCGGACCATTAATATATTTTCTCAAATTTGGAGAAGCTACATTAAGATGTCGCAGCAAATCCCATTGAATACCCAAAATAATAGATAAAAATACGAGAAAATTTGATGGATCAATAAGGAAAATAAATGGCTAGTTGGGAGCCTTAACGGTACCTCCGGTGACGTCTGATGTGTCTATACCAATCAGACGCTACCAGTAACATTTACCGGTTACCGGTGAGGTTCCCATGAACTCAACCATTGTTCACCAAGATTAGGCTTTAAATTTACCAATTTCTAACAGTTTTAATTGTTGATTAGCCCATCGAATGCAAGATAGGCAGTCGATTAATTAACTAAATGTTATCTGAAAAAGTAAGTATCTGAAAAAGTAAGTAAATATATTATTATTCGATGTTTGAAATTATCTATAGGCAATAATAAAAACAAAATTTATAATTCAGTAATTGCTCTCTATTGATGCTTTTCAAACATCAAGCGTCATCTACCCTTGGAAGAATTCAAATTTCGCGGGTGAAATAGGCGTGGCCTGGCCTGAACTAGCGAGCGTGAAAAAATGCAAGTTTGGTAAAAATACTCCCAATTAAAAGCCTGCAATATGCCATAACAATCTGAGCACTCTGAGAGCTCCTGCAGCAACGTGTTGGGAGTTTTGAATGTATATCTCATTATAATTTACACTTTTCAACGTTGTCACTATTTTATTTTAAAATTTATATAAGCTTAACAGTCTTATAACTTCTTAACAATTACTTCTCCACAAAATATGTAACACTTCCTCACATTTTTTATAATTTTTAAAAAAAATCTGAGGATGAAGCACACATAGGTCTGAGACCTGTGCGTGGGTAATGAGTTGGATAATGATGATTGATGAGTTAGACCTACCGTTTTTACACTGGTCGGTTAAATTTGATTAAAAAATCAGCTGTTTCTGAACCGAGGGCTCTAAACACATGTACGACTTCGTATGCGTTGACATTGTTAAGCTCGGTCAAACACTCAGCTGGTGTAATTTAGCCATAAGTCTTTCGCGAGGGCGACTTAACTGGCTCTGTATAATAAGGCACTTAGGTGGGTTCCTATCCACCGGAAAGTGATTTTATAGCAGAGAATTGTATTTTTTGCCGGCCAATCAAATCCGTCACCCTTACAAAGAGGGTTCTGGAATTCGTAACTTATTTCTTGAAAAAAAACCTTCTACAAGTCACGGCTACCACTTCCCTAATATAAATTTAATACTTCAATCATTTTTAATACTAAAAAGGGGGTGTACACTTTAGATTCCTTCTACAAAGAAAAATATTCCAATTTTTAAAAGAATGCATAGCTTCCTGAAAAGATACAAGTTTAATATTGTTAAACACCCTTAATAGTCAGGTATAAAAGAAAACAAAAATTGTAAAGAATGTTTTCATGGAGTTAATTCTAGAAAAATCATGTGTCGTAAAAATCATTAGAAGCCGAGGAGATTATCACTTGTTGAGTCACAATAGTAGCTTATTCAAACAAAAACCTAGTTATATTGGTAGGCAACTCTACAACAAGATACCGCAGTTTTCAAAGTCTTGAAAATATAGAAATATTTTTAAAAAACAATTAAAAAATATTTAGTTGATAACGCTTTTTATAGTTACAAGAGTTCCTTTCACATCAAAATTGAGCCTTACCCCAACTAATTGATATAGTAATTGTGGTAACTACTGTATAAGAGTATTCAATTCAATTTCAATTTATTATCCTCAAAATAATACAGTATAATTGTTGATTGTTGATCTGACTTGTCTTATACTCCTTAACTGGAGTCACCAAGACGTAATCTACAAAACAAAAGAGAGAAAAAAAAGTAGCTTACGGTAGGAGGGTCGGTGCTTTAAGCTCAGTATCTTCCCAATGATACAAATCTATATCAAATGGTAATTTCGGAGCCTTTTCCAAAAGTTTTCGTTTCCTTTCATTGATTTCTTGGTTGGTTTCCTTGGAAGTAGACGGTATTGCTAGATCACGTACAGAGGAAGAACATTCACTTGCCGTATTTGGTTCGGTTTTGATAGTTTTATGGTGATTTCCGAGTTGTTCCGAATTGAGTTCATTCATCTTCTGTTGAGATGCCAACACTGCTTGAACAGTTGTAGGATCCTGCAAATAATATTAAATAATTATAATAACAATAATTTTTTTTTCATTTGATGGTACTTAGCCTAGAAAATAAATAAATTGTATTGAAGATATTTTTCAGAGAATGAAGCCCACATAAGTTTGAGACCTTTGCGTGGGTACTGAGTTGGATGATGATGATGATTGATGGGTTGGACCTACAGTTTTAGGTGGATTCGAATCACCGCGAAGTGATTTTACAGCAGATAAGTTTTTTCTGGCCAATCCAATCGGTCACCCTTAAAAAGAAGGCAGAGGAGTTCGTAGCTTATCTAACCCCTGCGATTTGAATCATTTTGCCCTCATGACTTATTTAATTTTAATTTTCTGTTAATTAATTTTCTGTTATTTACTTGCCACCAATGTGAATTTTTTTTATTGCTGATGATGCCCAAATGAGTCCGAGACTTGTGCGTGGATATTGAGGTGAATGATTACACATAAATGCCTGACGGTGGAGCGGGATTCGAACCCACGACCACTTAAACGACAGCAAGCTGAAGTTGCGACACCCAAACCAACAGCGCTGAGCGGCATGATTATTGCCTCCAGTAGAAATAGTTAATTTATGTTATAATATACGTAAATAGCATATCTAAATTCTATCATGAATCATAATATCTTGTAAGAAATCAGTATTGAATACATTTAAATTATTGCTCATTGAACAATAAATTATAAAGCTATTCTTCAAGCAATAGAAAATGCCTGGATTCTTAATAGAAACTACACACTAGTATAATAGTGAATATCTTTGTTCTTGTTGGTGAAGCCTATATGAGACTGAAACTTGTGCATGGGTAATGAGGTGGATGATGATGATGATACAATGATGTTATGAATGGTGAAAAACAGTTTTAGGAGGGTTCCAAAACACCAGGTTAAGTGATAATAAGGCTGATAACATCAAGTCACTTCACTTCAATCAATCAATTTATTTACAGTATCATTACAACAAAGGTCCTCCTAAACCAGAAGGTTTTTCAGGAGGTGCCATATATTGATTTAATACAAGTAAATACTAATTTTGAACAGACTAAAAGTCATCGCAGTTGGTCACCATTCCAAGCGCAGATCCGAGCGCCTGTTACTGTACATCACGACTGTCCTGACACCACTCTGAGCAAGCGGCCAATCATACAGAATATGATACATGGTACAGTATGGAATATTAATGGGGTGTTTGGTACTAATATAGAATAAAATTGGGTTCATTGTTATTTTATTTAAAAATTAGCACTTGTGATAAATTTCTTCAAATAAAAAATTGATTTTGGAACAAAATAGCCTACACGGCTACACCTATTAACAAAAGTAGCCTATAGAATGCAAACAGTAATAATTTTAAAGGATAAGAAGAAATGATTATACTCAAAATCGAAATAATTTCAGAATTTAAGCCTTATAAAAATATCATATAGAGAACAAACCCCACCTCAGATTTTTCTTCCTTTGAGATGATGCTCCAATTGCTAAAAATTTCAGTCTTTTTTGTTGGATTATCCAACATTTTATTTCCTTTCTTCTTTATACTGTTCTTTTCCTCATCTTCAACGACCTCTTCCATTTCAGAGTCTGTCGAGACACATTCATCTTCTGATGTTTGTAGAATATTCAGTCTTTTGTATCGTTCTAAAGCTTTTTCTAGATGATTTTTATAATCAACCAACTTCTTTATGAAAGCGGCACTTCCTGGAAAATATAAAAAAGCTTAACAATAGCTAGAATCCGATTTTAAAAGTTAATATTCATAGGTAATTCAATTATATGATTTACTAATTTAATTGTGTGATTGCTGGAACCGCGATTCTCTAATCAAGTTACATTCTTTCATCCACAGAAAATTGGGGGAGATTAAAGATAAAATTGAAAAAACTCTACGACAACATGACAAAAGGTGGCGTAAGCAATAAACTAGAAGAAACGTCAACAAATATAGCAGAAAAAAAACTGAAAAAGTATGGATTCGTTCAACTCCCTACATCATCAGGAACTATAAAGCCGCGTCTTCATCAACCGAACATGTCTGCCGAACATTGTTGACGAATACAAAAAACGGACAAACATTAATCATATGGGTCACCGAACATGTTTCGTGAGTTCAATTGAAATGTTCCGTCTGTGAGCGAACAGTGACAACCAACATCAGGTTCCCGCCACTACTCCCACCACAACCATTATAATGTTCGAGAAGGCGTCCACACCAAACCAACATCAAACAATGTTTGGCGACATCAGATAATTCCAGCTAACACTGTTCGCCGAGCATGTTCGGTTGGTGGAGACGCGGCTTTAGAGTGCAATTAGCTAACATGGAGAATTCTAGAATAAGTAATGTTATAATAAAGTTGAGTCTGTTGAGCAACTCAGATCTTTGACACGACGCTTGGGATTCATGTTATTTGATGTGAATAATAATTGTGTCTATCACAGCTCTCTCTAACGCCTTTCGATCGGACTCCAGTCGACTCAACAGATCAACTCCAATCACTCAACTTTATTCACACCAACCAATAACTTATCTAGCACATGTTGCATGAGTGATGAATGTAAATTTGCTCACTTCCGCTACACTACTGTTGCTACACAAACGTTCATGTACTGAATGTAAAATGTAACTTTTATGAAATGAGTTGTTTTGACTGTATTAATTTGGACTGATTGATCCATCACAAACTAATTCGTTCCAATAGTCCGTAGCTTGCAGTACATAGTGTTATGGAAATGCTATTTAATAAGAGAATAAGAGCGAACTGTTGCCATTTTTCGTTTATATTTTTTCAATTATATGATATTGCATGAAAACATAACCGCTTGACTAGGCTAGCTCGGCTACTATGCAACTTGGCAGCACTGTGTCCCATAAGCGAAATACTGCAAGCTAAGATTTGCACAGAGGAGTATAGTTTAAACAATTCAATATTTTTGTTTTCTTAAACGATAAACAATACGTGAAATAGGTGGTTTAATGAATTTGACATGGTAAAAAGACGTGAAAGATGGTAAGTGATGGTTAAATAGATGTTTTAAAAGAACATTAATTAATATGATACGGATGAGATTAATATGATAAAAATCTGTATTCATATTTCCTCGTCATTCAACTAATAATAAAAATTCAGGTTCTATTACTTGAGTATCTATGACAAAGCGACAGAATCATACTCTAAAAGCAGCATACTTTCCTCAAAATTTTAAATTAATTTTTTTTAATGCCCACATAAGTCTGAGACTTGTGCGTGTATAATGAGTTGAATGATTACATATTTTGCATCTATATATTGGATCCCATATCTAACGAACAACCTTGATCGATTAGCCATTAGTCGCCTTGCGTTCCATATAATTCAATCATGATTTCAAACTCAACTCTATCCAATCTTTTACTTTTTGACAGTTAAATCGTTTGTTAAGAATCAGTTAAATCAATTTCAATCATTTTAAAACTGTAATTGTAAGTATTGAATTCTGAATTTACAGATTGTTTTTAATTGTACTCAAAAGTAATATTAATCCACCATACATAAAATATATATATTCACCTTCAACCTTGGAAACAATCTGTAACCAAGCTTTGATTTTCGGTAGATAGTTATTCGTGATTATTTTATTAGCATCTCTGATATTCTCCAATATAGCAGAATTTTCAGGCGTCTCTTTAATTGAATCTGAAAATAAAACTTATGATAGTATAATCCAATAAAAACACCAAAAATTACTAGAGCACACATTAGTTTATTGAATGAAAATACTTTTGGAAACTTAAGTTAACAATTACCTGACTATCTTTTGTAAATTTCAAATATCAGAGGAGGGCTTATTTCTTGACGACAGTTGAGTGATGAAAGCGTAAAAGTTTTTTTTTGTATGAACAGCACTACTCAGCTACTAAATATCTAATATACATCTCAATAAAATGAATGGCTTTTTTAGGATCTAAAAACTTTAAAGGATCTTCAAGAAATTGGTCTGTAAATCGAATATGCTCCAGATAAAATAAAAATTAACAAAATTTTAGAAACAAATAAGTTTAGCATTGTAAGGACAATAGAGGTTACAGATGAGATCGGCAAGCAACGATTTTTTGGAGAAAGAAGTTAGAATCTAAGCTGATGCGAAGAGGCAGAAAATACTGAAATATTGACTGAAGTGGTCCTAAGTGGCCTCAAAATCATTAAAAAATTGCTAATCAATTTGGTTGTTTACAGCAATGCTAAGCAAATGAAACTCAAGTTCACAATTATTATTTATCCAACTATCTTTTGTACATTTTTAAAAGTATCAGAGGTTGACGACAGTCAAGTGATGATAGCGTAAAACTTTTTTGCTGTATGAACTACTACAAAACTCATATAACTCTAAATAAAATAAATAAGTAATTAATTCAATTGTTCACAGCAATGCTACACAAATGAAAGTATACAGCCTGATTATAGGTTTATGATTATAGAGTATTTAAAATGATAATTTGGAGTCTCAAAAAAGCACGTATACAATAAAATTAATATTAACATTCTACATACTACACACTATGACTAGTGAGCCACACTTTAATATAAATAACTAGCTGGCCCGACGCGCGTTGCTGCGTTCTCATAAAAAATTCTTGATTTTATTATTTGCCACCTCCCACTGAGGTTACATTTCAAATTTATTTCAACCTTCTAGGACTATAAGGGAAGAGGTTAGTCCTAGGTCTCTTCCACCTGATCAGAGAGGCCTCCTTCGTTGTTTTCTTACACAGTAAGACCTTACTCACCACCTCTCAATGAACATTTCAAATTTAAACCTCCTACGACTATTAGGGTAGAAGCTAAGTTTTTTATTTTATTATTCGCCACCTCCTACTGAGACAGATGTCATCAACCCGGCATAATTACATTTCCCAGTATATGGGTATGATCCGAGTCATATGTTTCCTACATACTGCAAGGCTCCGACTGTACGGTAGTCTACATGCAAAGTCTTTGCGTTCCAGACAGCGTAAATAACGCCGCTAAGGGGCCTGCCATATGATTAAAAACTGTTGACTTCTATCAGCTGTTCCTTTAAGCTGTCCAAGGCAAGTTCAGTAGGTTAGGTCTGTAAAATGGATTGATAAATAATAATTATTAGCCCCCCTATTAAAATTTATGGTCAGAAACCATCCCCAATATTCACACAACATATTCCCAAAGTTTCATGCCGATCTGTCAAGCAGTTTTGAAGTCTATAGGGAACATACATACATACAGACAGACATTCATTTTTATACATATAGATTAATAGTGGACACAAAAATGTAATTATTTTTATAGCACCATACGTTGCTAACCTAACCAAAGGTTAAAATACTTCCAGTTTAGTGCTTGTGTAGCAAAAATTTGTAAACGTGAACCATAGAAAGCTTGTCATACCTAAATTCTCAATAATATCGTTATTGTGCAGTAGCAGGTATCTGTTCAATCAGAGATAAGCTACGAAACTCCTGGGCCCTCTTGTAAGAGTGACCGATAGGATTGGTCAGCAAAAAAGACTGTTATCTGCTGTAAAATCTCTTCTCGGTGGCATCATCCAACTTATTACCCATGCACAGGTCTCAGACCTATGTGAGCTTCAACCTCCGAAAAAAGGCCTCAATCACAATACGAGCGGCACCGATCTGCCGTTCATATCGTGTACCAGATGCATATAAAATAACTTTTTTCTAATTTTCGACATAATTTTTGAGTCTCATTGAAATATGAGTGGAAGAGAGTAATACTACGAAAGAGATTAGATCTCCAGAACAATTGCTACAAAAAAGAATTTTCAAGAGCCCTTCATCGGTGCCAAAAAAACTCTTAACGCTCAAATAACCATACATTTTCGAGTATCAATTCAACTGAATGAACTTACTTGGAACAATATCAACTTGCACAGAGTGCTTATTGGTCAGAGCCCCAATTTCTCTCATGGTTAGGTTGAAATCATCCTCTGGCTCATCGTCGGAACTACTGCTGTTCAGCCTGGCACTATCGCTATTCCTCTCAGAATCAATAAAATGTCCCACGTTGTCTGATTCATTTTCGGATTGATCTGAGATGTAGAATTCTTCTGGTCTTGGTAGAAGAAGAGCCAAGCCGTTTTCAAGCGATTTAACAGTACCAACAATTTCGGGGAGCAGATCTGCCGAAAAATAATTAAAATAATATAAAAGAATTAACATAAAAATATGAAAATGGTTTTTATTGGACGATCAATTTTATTGATCAATACGCATTAAAAAGGACACAATAAAGTCAATATGTCTTTATCTTTCACAGCAATATGCTAAAATGAGCTTCAATATAGCTCTATCAATAAGATAATCATAATTTCTCTGGTTGTGGGTACAGCACCACCAGGGGAGTTTATTCACAATAAAAATAAATTAACATTGCAGAAAATAATGTATGTATAAAGTCTTAAATCTAATATAAAGTATTGCAATACTGAATGTTGTGGCTCTAACTATATAAATATGTGTCGGAATGCCACTATTTCGTCTATTTCTTTATAAACGTATTAGAACATGCGAAAATTATTACGTTAGTTTTACAATATTAAATGTTACTAATTGAATATTAATTTGAGAAGAAACGTTCAAGAAGCAAAAACACTCATTCATTTACAAGAATACTGATTATATAACAATAATAATATTATTAGACTACATGCTAATAATTGAATATATATTGTTTTTAGTAATTTAGATAAATTAGTCTAGATTAATCAGACTTTTTTGTAGGCTACAGAAAAACAATTTATGACATCAATTGTTCGCTGTGATTAATTCCATTGTCCAACAACCAGATTTTTGTTTTCCTTCTTAAATGTATTAACTGGAATTATTTATTTAATGTCTATTAGCAATTTATTGAAGATTCTTGGTCCTAAATATGTGACTGAGCAAATGATGTTGTCATCCTAGGAATTAAAAAGTCTATGTTCCTTCTGCGTGTACCGTGTGGGTGGTTCAAGTTGGTAAAGAATTGTGGGTTTTTTTTGATGAATGTAAGAACTCTGAGTAGGCTGAATGGGAATCGAACCCGAGTCAAAGATAAGCTCCCTAATAAATTACACTACTACACCTATATGTTTAAAGGTCTCTTAAACAATCATAAGTATGAGTATTGAACGTCTAGGTGCTGCTTAACGAATATTAAGCAAAATATGTTAGAGACGAAATCAAGCTTTATGTATCTTTGAGCTAGACAGATGAAATGTATGTTCTCAAAGCTTACCATTGAATTCATTGCTAACTCTTTCAAAACGCTGCTCGTTAATAGCCTTCACTCTTCTTTCATGTTCAGCTTTTTTTTCTCTTTCCTCAGCAGATAATACTTGTAATGATTTGAAATCTACCTGAAATTGTGGTGAAATATAAAAAAAAATCACTAACGCTTTAGATAAAGCATTGAGACATGAAAATTAATATTACAATTTATTAAGTTTGTGTAACAATTGAGTGCGATACTATTTAAATAACTAAACAGATAGGTATTTAAATAGTTACTAAACTATTTTATAGTTAATAAATAGATATTTATAATCATCAATTGCTCGAGTTGCAAATTAAATACTTTTCATTTGTTAACAGATAACAGCAAAGAGAAGTGCCAAATAAACATCTTATTAAACTATTTGAATGTAAAGTCCCCATCTGAAAACAAAGTTAGTCAGAAATTCTACCAAACCTCTTGGGGAGCAAATTTCAACATTATACTAAGTATTATTAGGCTACTGCTTTAATTTTTTTAATAGGTCAATATTGATGTCTGTAGGCCTATTATTGCAACGAGCGGTAAAACTACCTTACCATATTGATCACTGATATTATAGCACACACAGATATACAAAAAGCTTTTTTATTACCGAAGATAATTGACAAATGACCACAATTTCTTAGAAAATAAATTGCAAGAAAATAACGTGAATTTAAAGTTTTTAAAAAGGAATCAATGACTTTTCGTATTTCATCTTTTGAGGATCTGATTCATATAAAGCCATTTGGCATTTTTCAGTATATGGTTAAACATAATTAATCATTATTGAGATTTCATTACAATGAAATCTATTCTCACTTAAAACTGATCTAATTTTTCCCAAAACTCTGCGCTGAGCTGAAGATACTAGAGCTACATACTGAATTATTTTATACCGGTACTATAAACTGGGATTATCAATTGGTATAAAAACTATATAATCATGGCAGTTAATGCAGCTACTGTACCTGTCTTTTATGCTGCAAAAATCTGATCGCACACTCAAATGTCTTGTAACGCGGTCCGAATTCCTTATACCAATCGTGCACAGTTTTCAACGCTAATTTCTGCAACTGTTCGGCAGCTTTTCGAGGTAATGGAAGAGGCTTCTTAGATTCAACCTCAGTGGTTAGCTCCAAAATATTCTGTAAATTGTGCACCACTAGTTCTCGGAAAACAAGAGATCTCCTAAAAACACAATTATTTAAGAAATTATTTGTTAAATAATAATAAAGTATTTATTTAATGAATAATAAGACGAAACTCTCAATTGATTGAGATTGATGATGGTATAACAAACGAAACTAGTTTCTCAATATTATTTAATAAACGTGGTTGTGACAATTTCGTCTTATTATTCATTATGGATACCTTCCACAATATCACCTTCGCCACTACAAAGAAAATTATATATTTATTCATTCTAAAAAATTCTACCCACAGCTCTAGTGGCGTTAATCAATGAACACTAATGAATAAAAAATTATACAGAGTTACAAATTGTAACAGAGTGAACAAGATACATGTCGAAGCATCATGGCTATTTAGAACTCACAGATATCTACATGCACAAAAAAATGTTATATTTTATAGATTTTGGTTCACAACGATTATTGTTTTACTTGTATTAAAATCATTGTTTATTTTTTGCAAACATGATACAAATTATAAAGACATAGATACTGATTTTTCCAAATAGTTTTCTAATTATTATTTTGTGAATGAGACCCACATTGATGAGTGAGACCTGTGTGTGTGTGTAATATTTTTATTCAAAATTTTCAGTGAAACTGACATGTAAACGTAATGTAAAAAGATCTGGATTCTCTAATTGAAATTTTATAAACCCTCTTTCCAACAACACGGATCCGAGAAAAAGGATAGAGGACTAGGTCAGAATGTATTACACTTCATATTTCGACGTGTTGAGTTCAAGTAAAAATGCTTTCTAAACTGCACAAAACATAAAATAATTCCGTTCTAAAATGATGAAACTGCATAAAAGAGTTCTGGGTACACCTAAGACCTGACCTAAGCCTAACCTGTATCGAAAGTATGAGTCTGCGGTATTACGGCCTTGTCCGCTGTTCGTTTGTTCAAATCCGCATAGTTGGAAACAGTGTTACTTTTACATTTAGTCCAGATAAATAAACAAACGAGAACTCATTGAAGATTAGAATTTTGGGTGACCTCGAAATGCGTTTGCACGTCCTAATTTTGTAGGGATGAATTGTCTAGTTGCAATTACAGAACGTATAAGGCAGGGGTTCCCAACCGGTGGTACGCGGGAAGATTTCAGGGTACGTCCAAGATGCACGCTGGTTTTCTGAGTCAGGCGATCGGCGCCGATCGCCGCCGAGTCGGCGTGCGTAAAATTCCATGTTGCTAAGCGGGAGTGGCCATAATGCACCTGCATGCAGACTACCGGCGCGCTGGCTGTATGACTCAGATTTTTACCGGAATGATTTGTTCATTCCGGTTTCAGACAACCTGCCTGTCGGAGTGATTTTCGTTTGTGTATTGAGTGTTTATTTTTATTTTATTCCGATGGATATCCAAGATTTTGTTTCAAAAGTGCAACTTAATCCCCAATATGGGATAAGCGCCTAAAAGAACACTCCAATAGGAACACTGTTGATGCTTGTTGGAGGAAGATTTCTCTAGAAATGAAGATTGATTGTGGAAATAGGTGTTTGTACTCCCCGTAAACAGATCTCAATTTATTAATTGGATGTATTTCACTTCTCATTGGTTTTAACTTGGTTGCAACATTGTCACTAAGCAGCAATAAAGCTGCAGCCTGTTCACTTGTAAGTTCCATGGTACACTGGAGTCAGCTCTTTCTGCACTGACAACCTGCTTGCATAATGGCCACATCCTCCTGCCACTCGGAGTCAGACAGTCGGCGCCGAGAAATCTGAGTCTGATTTTCTGCTTTTACCAGCGTGCATCTTGGACATACCCTCAGGCGGTACTCGTCACCCGTGGCCTCGAACAAGCCTCGCATTAATCAAAATACACATTGATCTTTGTTGGTTTTTGATTTGTACGTTTTTTGGCTGTTTGTTTGTAGCAATCGTATAACATGATTTTGTGTACAGTAATTAACTGTAATGTGCATAACTGTTTTATTTTTCTTTCAATGTCTCAATGTTATTGAAAATCAATGGAAAAGTGAATGGATAATTTAATATAAAGTTTTATTACTTCTTTAATAACAATAAAATGGTTAATGGACATGTTTCTGATAGAAAATGTGTTTCTAAAAAAATTAGGATCAGGAGGGCTTTCTTTCAATCTACACCTCCTAGACTGGTGTTGGTGGTACGCCAAAATCTTCAAAAACCTTCAGGTGGTACACAGTTGCTAGAACGTTGGGAACCCCTGGTATAGGCCTAAAAGGTATATTGCATTACTTTAGTAAATTAAATTTCATACCTGCATTGAACGACAAAAACGCAATAATCATCAATTTCGGGCTTACCTACAAAATTCATCAATCAGTTGGAATGCGCTAAAGCGAATTTCCGAATGATTTTGATTTAGTTCCCTCAAAATACATTTGTAAGCGAAATTCAAATAATCGTTTGATTTCCTAAAAGAAAAAGAAAGAAATCAATAGGTAACATTTCAAACATATTTGAAAGCTTCCTCCCATTAATATTCGATTGACATTGAATTAATAAAAAATTGTTGATTTTGATAAGAGTCAGATCAATTGATTCGACAGTAAAGAGCCTCAATATGTGAATTTGAATAAAAATAACATGAAGTAAACCTACCAATTATCAAATTAATATTGGTTACTCAGTAACAGGTAGTCGCTCAAAAAACAGGATCTTGAAGTAAACGGCAACTGCGTCCACATACGCCGGGAGATCACAGCCTACTAATTTCTCATCGATTCTCAAACTTAGAGCCTATGTTTTTTCAAAGACAAGAAACCAATAAATAATTTCCTATTAATCAGGTGTTGAAAACTTGAAGCAGACCATTTTCAACCTTATTTTTGGCCAATATTTAGCAGGTGGCCGAGGCCTTTTGCATTTAACCTCCGCCAGTTACGTAAAGGGTTTTCAATGACATTGAATGATTTGACTTCTAATAAATATACATCGTCAACACTTTTAAACATTAATTAATGGCCTTTGCGATGAATGAGAAATGTTTTTGGCTAGTTTTTAAGCTAAACACATCTCTATGGTTAGAGAACAAGACTTGCTGGAAATAATTTTTTATTTTATTGTTTATATTTACATTTTAACAAAATAGACAAAAAAACATGTATGGCTCTGCGTGTTTTAGATTATTAAAAAACATAAAATAATCGTCCAGAAACTTTTCTGTAACTGGCTGGGATTGAATGCATAAGTGCCGATAATTGGTAGGTTTACCAAATTTCAACTTTCATCAGCTTTATACTAACCATCGATGCACATACGGTACTATATATCGACGACTTTATAAATCAATGAATTCATGACATTTTAGAACTGACAAATTACCCAAATCATTAAAAAATTCATTGAAAAATACACTTCAGAAAGTACTTTATGACTGGCTGGTCATAAGTTCAAATACAAAAGTTTGTACCTACTAAAGTTTAATTACATTTATGACTATTGCATAAATTGACAACATTCTAAGCCAGGTTCGCGGCAAAGAAGTTTGTAAGTTACGAAAGTTATTTACAGTGTCATTTATAGTTATTTATGTCTAATGGGCAATTACTTACTTGCAAATGCTCTTTAGTTCTTTAAACTGACTTGAATTTAGTGACGTTTCACCAGAATGAGTCAACTCTTTAATTAAAAATTTCACATGCCTAGATTGTTCATCGAAGCACTGCAATTTATCTGAGTCTGTCTTGTTTCTACGTTTTTGGGACATTGAACAATCCACTTGTATTACCCCAGTACGCCCAAGTTAATCGACACCACATTAGACCTTGATTACTATAAACTAAGAAAAAGTTAAATGATAAATAATTTGAATACACAAAAGATACCCAAGTATCAAAACATAAACATTCTCGCAAACTCACAGAGAGATAGACAGAGACCCAGTGACTGAGCAGCTGATGAGCCGATAGAGGAGAATCCATGGCTGCCAAATGAAAGATTACATTTCAAATGTTATTTTCCATATATATAACTCAAGTGATTATGATATTTACAGACCAATAGTCTATTTCTAACTTCATAGATTTTATTGATAACAATTAACAATGAGTTAATGTATTTTGTATTTGCCAGTCAAAAATATTATACAGCAGAACAGCACTGGCTCTTCGGCGTCATTCTTTCTGTAGTCAGTCGAGCTCAAGGAAGCATTGGACAGAGTTGCGTAAAAGCAAGCCCCCAACGGTCTCAGCGCGGGACGATAACAAACTGTCCCACCGACAAACTTGTCCATTTCAATTTGCACACTGCCGACAAACCATCCCACCGACAAGCTGGTCCACATTCCATCTGTTTGGTACAGTTTGACGCTGCATGCAAACGACAAACTGGTCCAAATTAGTTTTGGTCAACGAACGACAAACTTTCCCACCGACAAGCTGGTCCACATTCCATCTGAGTGGTTAAGTTTGACGCTGCATGCAAACGACAAACTGGACCAAATGAGTTTTGGTCAACGAACGACAACCTGTCCCACCGACAAGCTGGTCCACCTGAGTGGTTCAGTTTGACACGTCGCGTAAACGACAAAATTGATCATCGATATATCCTAAATATCGATTGTTGAAAGTTGCCTTCAATACATCGATATTCCATCATCCAAGGTCGACGTTTCGATATATCGACCATATTTAATTATATCGATATTTTTAAATTTTGTAACAAGTCGTCATTTTCAAGCAAGGTTCACACCATATTAGTTTTGCCTTGACCAAAAAGAATTGGAGAAAAACTACACTTTCAGACTATTTTTTATATTATTATTTATTTTTTATTTATTCAGATTATTTTTATCGTCATGTGTAGGCCTTTAGTTTCATTGATATGATTCCATAGTTTGCGTTTATAGTTTTGCTTTGCCAATATTATTACTTGCTAGACTTTGCTAGTGTACTTGCAAACTACTCTACTTGCAAAGGGGTACATACTGTTAAGAATTTGATAATAAGAAAATTGACTTGTCATCATCACCTGCACCCGACCTGTACTTGCAAGGTCTACTTGCAAAAAATGTGAACCAGGCTTTACTGCGTTGTTATAATGATTGTCTTAAGATAAATAAAAATGCGACTTCCGCATGCAAAGAAAAATCGTTACCTTCAGACCTATTTCGTGGTGTTTTGAAACCCTTTTGGAGCACCTACGCGTCTAGGGCCTCAAAAGGTCAAGATAGCAAATTTAACTTTTTAAAATAAACTTTTAATGGAAAATTTTGAAAGCCTTGCTTATCACGCATCTAGGGTTTTATCAAACCTGAATACCGAATTTCACTTAGTCTTATTTTTTGATTCTAGACATGAATCTAGACATGATTCTAGACATGACATGACGGAAATTGTGATCCAACTAAATTTTCAAAACATGTTAATTTTGGGGTAGATTATTTTTGAAGTTATTTCTTGGGACTCGGGCGCCGGACTCAAAGACCACTCCTCCACCTTAAATACGCTCCTGTTACCAAGCAATGCTGTTCACTCTGTATACTTTGCCGCAGAACTGTGAGTACTCGTCTATAGAATGCCTAGGCATATATTCAATGTCTAGACGTCCTACGCTGTGCATGTGAAGAACTAGCAAACTCATTTTATTTCATACTTTGCCTAAAATGTTTAGGCATTCTATAGCCGGTAACATATAAATCAATTTTTTGCTGACTTAAATGTATAATATTAATATGTATTCCATAGAGGAGACTTGAATGATTATAATAAACTCATTGGTGGTGTCAGACACAAAGACCTCTTGCCATAATATATTATTTATTCTCTCTGACACAAAATTCGTAATTATAAAACCGCAAAAACTAGTACTGGTATTTATTAATATCAATTTTATTGATGGACTATTTATAGAATAAAGCATTTAGTCTATGTTCAACTGTATTGCCATATTTTCATTTTTTGTATTATAACTTTTACTAAATTTATTTCAACCAATTTGTTGATTTGAACTGGTTTACCTTATAGTTAAAGTGATGTTAGTTACCTTAGTTAGTTCAATGTTACAATGGGTTTTGTAGTTATTTTTAAGTTGAATATTGAAGGGGTCTTTCATTATTTCTCATTTATTTATTAATGTATGTTATCATATTATGATTAAAAATCTGTTAAATACATCTATTTTGTTTTTTATTTGTGACTACCCTTTACCGTGTGATCTTGTACAGCAATGACAAAGTATACCACAAGCTGTTATTAGAGAGTAGAGCATGTGAAGAACGGTTTAAATCACCAGTAACATCGTGATACTGTAAAGCCTTCTGAGCGCTATGCAGAACTCTCTATCAATTAATTAGAACAGCCTTACAAAGAACACAAACACATATTATGTGTTGAAACTTTTCTGGATTTCATGTTCCATGACGAACTGCGTTGTTAATATTAACTTTTCATGTGAAATTTAACGACATGCAGTCAAATATTTGTTAAGAATAAGTATAATAACTCACTTAAACTGGCCGAGTACTTTCGAATCTATGAGATCCATCATCAGAGGCTCCTAGATCATCATGTCAGTTTTTTGGTTAGAAGTGTTGTGGTTTTTGTAAAATATGATCAAAAAGTTTGTGAGATTTAAAATTTAGTTGTTCATTGAGAATGTTTTGTTTATTGTGTGTGGTGTGTTTGTATATTTCAAATTGTTCCAAGGTGTTGAGTTCGTGTCCACAACTACAGAACATATAAATGAAATAATAGACATCCTAAAAATCATCACTCAACAAAATTACTTTACCTTCAACAACAAATTCTACTCACAACCTGATGGACTGCCAATGGGCTCACCAATCTCAAGCATATTTGCTGAAATCTATCTCCAACACTGCGAAAACACTCATATACTCTTTAATAACAAATTTTCACAGAACATAATATACTGGCACAGATACGTAGATGATGTTCTATTGCTATACAGAGGAAACAAAAGACAATGTGAACAACTTCGATCATACATAAACAAAATACATAAAAACATTCAATACACAGCTGAATATGAGAAAAACAATTCAATAAACTTCCTAGACCTCTCAATTACAAAGAACACAAACCAACAACACAGCTTCAACATCTACAGAAAACCAACAATGACAGATACCCTAATACACAGCACCTCCAATCATCCAACACAACACAAACACTCAGCATTCAGGTCAATGCTACACAGACTCAACAACACACCGCTTTCCACCGACAATTACCACACTGAACTAAATACAATAAAATACCTAGCACAAGAAAACGGCTACAAACACGACCTTATTGACAAACTCAATCATAAAATAAGAAACAAAAAACAAAACACCAACACCACTGACAAAAAATACATCACAATGACATACATTAATCCACAATCACACAGACTAGCAAAAATCTTCAAAAAAGCCGGCCACACCATCTCATTCAGAACAAAAAACAAAATAAAAAATGCACTTACACTCAAAACCACACTGAACACAAACAAATACGATCTCCCAGGGATCTACAAACTAAACTGCTCTGATTGTAACAAATTCTACATAGGACAAACAGGCCGCACATTCAAACAACGTTACAAGGAACACTTTCAGGCCCTCACATCCAAAGCTGAATCGAATTTTGCCGACCATATCATTCAAACTGGACACACTTTTACCGACATCAGTACCAACCTACACATTCTACACATAAAATCTAAAGGACACGAACTCAACACCTTGGAACAATTTGAAATATACAAACACACCACACACAATAAACAAAACATTCTCAATGAACAACTAAATTTTAAATCTCACAAACTTTTTGATCATATTTTACAAAAACCACAACACTTCTAACCAAAAAACTGACATGATGATCTAGGAGCCTCTGATGATGGATCTCATAGATTCGAAAGTACTCGGCCAGTTTAAGTGAGTTATTATACTTATTCTTAACAAATATTTGACTGCATGTCGTTAAATTTCACATGAAAAGTTAATTGAAACTTTTCTTGCGTACGTAAATGCAGCATGATAGAACTTGATGCACGAGATTATAACATTCATTACATTAATATAATTCAAGTTTTGATACAATATTGTAAGTAGACCACTCCTTTCTGGATAATAATGCGGCACTTAAGAGGAACATTTTTTTCTTGGTCATCATTTTTGTCAGAGAAGCCCGGAAGCTATTTCTATGGCCGCGTACATACCAAAAGCAACCGGTGATAGCAACGCAACGGCAACTTGAGTTGCCTATGAACAGCACAAGCAGTTTAATGGGCCTGTGCATACCAAAGCGACTGTGATGCGACGGCGGTGATTCAACGGTCACTTGACTGAGCAACGCAGGCAACTTGAGTCACGACAAGCTGTAAACTCGAGTTGCCAGTTGCTCTTGTGAAGTGCATACCGTACGTAAATATGGCTGCTGAACAACAAGAAAATATTAAATTTGCACAGTTCATTGAACAGTTTAATTGTTTATATGACCATAACAACAATAAGTCATACAGTAACAGGGCGGTGACAGACAAAGCTTGGCAGGCTGTGGCAGAGTACATAAATACATTTCATTGAACTTACCTTAATGTGATTGTAATTTTATAACTTTTTATAACTTTGAACTTTAACTTAAACTTCAACTTCTAACTTTTAACAACTTTAACAACAAATAAATACATTTCATTGAACTTACCTTAATGTGAATGTTAATTTTTCGCCTACATCAATTGGGGTTCTGTAGTTAGTATTTTTTTTTTCAGCAGTAGAGGGGTCACTAAATCCAGCAACATAATCATAGCTAGCCTTGCTCATCCTGTAATAGTTAAAAAAAACTTTTCAGGATATTCTTCCAATTCTTGTAAGGCATGCCACTGGCTTCTATGTATGTTGCTGCCATTATACTTTTTTTTTCTTTTTTCTAAGCACACATAGAAGAACTGCCTCCTCCTCGGACGAAGACATCGGTACAAGTGACTGGACAACTTGTCAACTTGGGTTTCTTTTGTATGTACCAGTGGCGTACCGAGGTTTCAAGCGCCCTGGAGCGGAAGTGTCTTACGATGCCCCTCCCCCCCCCCCCGCCCAAAAAAAAAATCAGTCTTATACTCAACCACCCGATCGGGCTGATATTAATATAGTGGTCATTTAATGAAACAACGGCATTTTACCCGCCTCTTACTACGCCGTATTTTTCAGAAATGCGAATCTCCGATGAATATAATTTTTCGCCAAGCCAGATTCTGCTTTTATCACTTTTATCAATTTCCAAACAGCTTGTTTTGGATTTTTTTACTTTTCTATAAATTCATTTGCAGTTATTCTTTTAGCATTTTGCAAGTAATTCCTATAAAAAATTTCTTGTAGGCTATTTATCTTATAAATATCTAATAGGATTCAAAAGTGAAGTATTTCAGTCCTGTTCTTAGTAATATAAAAACCAATGAACCTTTTACAATTTATTTTTCTAAAATAAATTCTAAGTCTTCATTCAATTACTTGTAATTGTTATACCTTTTTTCACCCAATTAACATTGCTTTGGCTTTGCTACTTATTTTGACTCGACTGTTTTGCATTCTGTCTGGTTGTAACGCATTTGCGGCTGAACGCGTGAACCGATTTCTTTTAAATTTGACATTTTAGTAATGCGCAGCGATGTATTCATACGGTTTTTTAAAATTGTTTTGTATTTTACCCTTTTGACCTTCATTATAGTAATACATATTTTTGTAAGTAAAAGGCAATTTTCTCTCAAGAACGGTGCGCCCCTCAGAGCCTTGCGCCCTGGAGCGACTGCTCCACTCGCTCCATTATCGGTACGCCACTGGTATGTACACGCGGTGTAAACCTAAAAGAAACTCCAGTTGACTGAGTTGAGTTGCTGTTGCGTTGCTATCAACAGTTGCTTTTGGTATGTACTCGGCCTATCAGAATGATAATTCTAAACTTTTGTGTACAAGGCCGGTATTCCACTATAACATAGTAAATTATGTTGTAAAATATCTTCCATTATAAAGGCTCTTACAAGAATATCTTCGACAGTAATAAGCCTAAGGTCGCCATCACAGCGAAATCTAACCCCATAGGGGCCAGGGATCGTAGGTCTTCCCAGATCTAACCCCATATTCAGTAACTTTTCAATTTATTTTATAAAATATAATGACAAATTATTAAGAGGGGGTGAGACCTGACTCCGCTAGCCGCTGGCTCAGACCATCTTTTAACATGGGGCGCTACTAAAAATGTTTCATTTTCTAGTCTGTCCGCATTTAAATGCAAAAACTAACTCAGGCCAAACAATTTGATAGGTGTTAGCAGTATACATTTATATTAAAAATTAATTTTTCTCCAAAAATAAACCCTGAAACTTGGAAAGTAACTTTCTTTTGTCCCATAAGAAATCGTGAAACTTTGAACCAATTTATCAAATGACACGTTCAATAAAAATTAAAACGGAAAATGTCATATTAACAAGCAAGTTGCTGTTAATGTTTGTCCTGGGAGGTTTTTTTGTTTTAGAATGTGAAACTATTAAAAAATAACAGATTTTAAAAGGCTTACAAAACGGGTAGGCCAACATAGGCAACATAGTTCACAGTAATTCCGAGAGGTTGCAGCAGCGTCGCTTACCAGCCGAGGCAGCCAGCTTCAGCTCTGGTGATAAGAAAACAGGTTCTTCCTCACTCCCACCCCACCAATAAAACTATGAAGGAGGGTACGGAGGTGGAAGAATAGAGAAGGCATTCCTATTTTGGTCTATTGTGTATTACTTTGTTTCGTATCTATTCTCAATGCAAAAAGGAGAACACACAAACGTTTAAAGTGTGGGGGAAAACAAGTGTATGAACTTTGCGTGTTCGAGGGTTTGCACAGACTAGTACGCTGTACGTCTCGATTTGGCGGGTGAACCGTGTGTAATAATATATTAAATTTCCTTCAATTGATAATTTGTGTTAGATCAGATAAGATATGATGTAGAATTAATGTAGAAAAAAGAAAAATTAAAAACTGTTTTAATTTTTTTCAATTTTTTAAAATTAATTTAATTTTTTTTCAATTTTTTAAAATTAATTTAATTTTTTTAATTAATTGATTAGTTTAAAAAAATCTATTAATAAAAATTGATTATTCTCATTAATAATCTAATCTAATGTAGAATACATTAGTTTTATAATTTAAATAGTATGATTAAAATTATGTACATTGTAAGCTGATGTGATTTTTATTGTGATTTTTTTCTGTAATAAACTTCTATTCATTCTATAAGGTTCTAATCAATTAAAAGGATATTAAATGCATTTCAAATCACATCAATTTTTAATCATGAAGGTTCTATCTAAGAACAAGAACCGAAGGCTGTGTGACCGAAAAACAAAACTATTTTCAATATTTTTTCCTTTCAATAAAGCTCTGTAAAACGCTGCTTGGACTCGCTACGCACACAAAGCTGCTTTTTATGCACCCGTACTCGCATTCACGGGCTGGAGCGCGCGCGCCCCGACACATTCAGCCCCATCACTCAACTTGTCTCGTTTCTTCCCTCCCATGCCCCATCGCCATCTACTGACTACACTCACTAAGGGTACGCGCATCTTGAGGAGGTGTAGGTCAAGGTGTAGGTGAAGGTGTAGCTCGCCATCACCGCTAGGTAAAACAAATGCATTATCTGTTACGGGTGCGCGCATAGTGAGCAGGTCGAGGTGGAGGTGTAGGTCGCCGCTTACAAGGAGGTCTTGCTGGATGCTTTTCAAGAACAAACTATTTTGATTTTACCTCGCCGCTTAGCGCGCTGCTTCTTCGTGATTGGTCCGTTCAAGGCCACACACTCCTCCCCCTCCTCCAAACAGTTCACTTCTACCCAGCGAGCACGCTACTAGGAACTACGTACTCAGCTGTACCGTACGTATGTGGTTTGATAAAGTACTGCGCGTTTTGGAAAGTTTGAAATGAAGGAAGAAGTTATCATTGCCGTGCACTGTCTGGGGATGATCTAGCAAAAAGGTAGAAAAACGTCAGCCTTGGAAAATTTTTGAAACCTGTTGTGTATGGGTACCAAATTTCAACTTTTTTGGGCTAGTAGTTCTTGAAAATTAGTGATGAATGAGTCAGTGGTATTTGGCTTTCATATATAGGCTATTAGGCTATATAGATTTGGCTTATAAAACTCGCGGTTTATTAGCTATAATGAGTAATAAGACGAAATTGTCACAACATTTATAAAAAATAATGAGATACTAGTTTCGGTTGTTACACCATTATCAATCTTAAACAAACGAATTTGTGTGAGATTGATAATGGCGTAACAACTGAAAATAGTATCTCATTATTTTTTATAAATTTGGTTGTGACAACTTCGTCTTATTATTCATTATGGATATCTTCCACAATATCATTGGTTTTTTTTCATAAAAGGAATGGTAAACATAATTATTATATTTTAATATTTCTGCTTTGTATTTGTGCGTGTAATGGGAAATTTTATATCTTTTAATAATTTGTGTCATTAAATAGCCTTATAAAGAAGTAATATAATATAAATAGTAAAAAGTAATATAATATAAAGAAGTGTGTAGGAAAAAGTTTCAGGAGTCATTCTTAAGTACTGTTGAAATTTCTCTGGGTACGATTTAAGTTGAAACAAGTGATGATATTCGCCCAGTTTCTGCCGTACTTGGTTAATGGGATGAGCACTAAACTCTCAATTGCTTAATGTACTAGTAAACCACCACTTACTGGCCGAAGACATCTTATCACTATCATCACTACTGTCTGTAATCATTATTACAGAAAAATTATGCACGAGACAATCAGAACGTACTATTGCCCCACACAGTTGGAGACAGACGACACACTGTCTGTGGACTGGAGTGGTGGGAGAAAAGCAGCTTGGTAAACCTCCTGAACATACGATACCTACCTCCACCTACACCTACACCTCCAGCTACACCTTCAGCTACACCTACACCTTCACCTCCTCAACATGCGCTTACCCTAATTCCTCGTCCGTCAAACCAGTTTCTGAAGCTAATTATTATGATGATCCAGAGTGAAGCTACATGGATTCATTTGTTTGATAGCTCATTTTATTATTCGTTAGAATGTTTAGAAGTCTAGATCAAACTTGAAAACAGTTTATTGAGGGGAAAACAGTCACTCCTAATAAGCTTGTTTCGTTCAAATTTTGATTCTTTTGTTATTCTACTGTATTTTGCTTCCCTAAAAACCCATTGAAAGCTAACTCCGTCTCATTCAGCCCCCACTTTCCAACAGCGATTAGGGGGACTGATGCCTCCTATAAAAATACTGAAATTGAAATAAGAGTTGGCAATATAATTAACTTTCTGTAATTATATTATGTACTTGTTTGATATTGTCATTGAGCGTTATTTGTACTTTATGTCCTTCCATCATTCAAAAACTACTGGACAGCTTTAGCTGAGATTTTGCGCATTTATAACTGGTGATGATTTTAAAAGAAAGTTGAATGTTTGAATCATGATCCGCTGATATGAATTTTTTTGCATATGAAGAAGTTTTATTATAAAAAATATTAGCTTGCCAGTCATTATGAGACCTAGGCCCTATGTGCTGGCTTGATGTGAAAAAGTCTTCACCATGTCTATCACAGTAAAGGCAGTCATGGGCCTAATGCAATAGTTATTCAGCCTACAAAATATTATATTGAACGATAAATAGATGACGAGGTCAAAAAACTAGTAGTCTAGTAGTTCTGTAAACCGTAGACCTCATAAGGGTGCTTGCAAAGAGGAACTTACTCTATGTACTCAATGATAATCACCAGTGGCGGTCCCAGGGGGGGATGGGAGGTATATATCCCCCCGAAATATCAAGATGGATCCCCCCTAAAAAAGAATTTATTCATAATTATGTATGTATAGCTTTTGCGAGAATCTGTGTCATTGTTACTTGTTAGCTAGAAGAATAAACACCCAACCAACGTTTATTTAACTGAACTTTGTCATCATGCTCATTAGCTCATTAAATAATCATATTGACTTTTAATCAATTTTCTTTGTGTAGCTATAGGAAATCAAAGGAAAAACACGGCCCAAGGGCTATCTATATAGCTCCGTGAACTTGTAGTGCACATGTTTCAAAAAATTATGACAAAAATTGACAATAATCTGCGATTTTTGTGTCGCAAGAATATATAAAAATTAATTTTTGTACAAGCATAGATTTTTTTATGCGCGGTGAAAGGTACGGTCAAGGTCACAAATCAATGTTATTTTCCCTATGCTAGAAATGTGAACTTGTAGTGCACATGTCCGAAAAATTCTGAAAAAAATTGACAATAATCTACGATTTTTGTGTCGCCAGAATATGTGAGAAAAATTTTGCACAAGCACGGCTAGCATGACCTGTTTCCTATTGGCTCCCATGAAAATTATGAGTTTTCTTGAAATTAACGAATTTTTTATTAAAAAACTGTGCTTGTACAATTTATGTAAACATTCATGTATCGACTGGAATGTCCATCCTTCTGAGATTATCTTATAAAAAACATTGATTCTTTCTAGAAAGGAATCGTTTTCTTATTCGCCTTACATTGTGCTAACGAGCCTTTCCATTGACCTACTTATCGCTGCTTGCATTTATATGCGATAGAGCGTATCTTCTTTCGTTTTAAAAAATAAAAACCGTGCTTGTGCAAAATTTTTATATTACATATTCTGGCGACACAAAAATCGTAGGTTATTGTCAATTTTTTTCAGAATTTTTCGGACATGTGCACTACAAGTTCACATTTCTAGCATAGGGAATTGATTTACATTGATTTGTGACCTTGACCGCACCTTCTACCGCGCATAAAAAAAACTATGCTTGTGCAAAACTCAATTTTTATATATTCTGGCGACACAAAAATCGTAGGTTATTGTCAATTTTTTCAGAATTTATCGGACATGTACACTACAAGTTCACACTTCTAGCATAGGGAATTGATTTACATTGATTTGTGACCTTGACCGCACCTTCTACCGTGCATAAAAAAAACTATGCTTGTGCAAAACTTAATTTTTATATATTCTGGCGACACAAAAATCGTAGATTATTGTCAATTTTTTTCATAATTTTTTGAAACTGTGCACTACAAGTTCACGGAGCTTGTCTATATGGATGCAATTCCAGTTGCATATGAGCATATGACGCATATGATATGTTGCTATAGAAGAAGGCTTGGATGCCTTTCCTTTTTTCATTATAATTATCCTTTAAATGCAACACTATTTTTTATGCATAATACATTTTTTTATGGTTATACACATGCATTACTAAAAGGAACATTCATGCCAAATTTCAAATAAATCGGTTCACACGTTCATCTGTAAATATGTTGCAAACAGACGAACAGACAAATTCAAAACGGTCGACACGATACAGAGACCTCTTTTCGTTCGGTCAATTATTGTGATTCCATATCATTTATAATTTTCCCAAAGCAAGAGGAACGAATGTGTGTGTGCGCGTCTGTGTTTCAAGTACAGTATCAATTTGTTGGTCTATGTTGACTAATGTTGACAATTAGGCCATAATTGCGATTACTTACTTCCGTATTACAGATTACAGTATTTATTTTTCCCAACAAAGGTGGAATGAATCACACTCTTTCACACTCCCTCATGCTCTTTCTCTCTCTTATCATACCTAACAATATATCTTTGATGAATAAATAAATAATAAATAAATAAATACTTTATTGCCAATATAATAAATATTTACAGAAATGATAAATAATATAAATTATACATTGGCGTGGCTAGAATAAGAAAAACCTTGTGCTTTAGCCACGAGTTCTATAATGAAATATAGGCTACTTGCATATTAGGTGAGATACATCAGGCACATGATAAAGCAAAATATAAAATACAAATGATCATAGCTCAAATTATAAAACAAAACATATGTAATTACAAAAAATTAAAATACAGACCAAATTAATGAGACCTTTATAACTTGAGTATAAATAAATAACTTGAGTTATAAAACAAAACATACGAAATTACAAAAATTTCAAATACAGACCAAATGAAACATTTAAATACAGTAAACATTTTGAAACAGAAGTAGAATAAATATAAATATTGTCAATGTCAAAATTTCACTTTTTTCTTCTGTTAACTTAATATATATTTTCCTTATTCTGTTATTCATGTTTTAACATCTACCGCTCATCAAATATTTATTTTGGGCAAATCAAGAAGCTGTAATGCACCATACTTTGTAAACACTAGGTACCAATTCCATTATCTAGTTCGTAAGTTTAAAATAATAATTCTCTTTTACCCATAATTTTATTAATATTAGTTTATTTTTTGTTATTTTGTCCTTAATAAAATTTTCCGGAATTTTATTTATCAATTTATTGCACTGATATTCAAATTGGCGTCTGGAAGTCGTTAATACAGTGAGATTTATATTAAATGCATTAGCTGCTGCTGGACGTATGTTATATGGGATAATACGAGGAGAAAATAATTTTGTATTTTTATTGATGTATAAAATTAAATTTGTGACGTACGTTTGCCGAAGCGTGGGTAAGTCAATTTCTTCAAAGATCATTTTGCTGGGATAAAGCCTGGGCCTTCCCAGCGCAGCTCTTATGATATGCTTTTGAATTGTGAACAACTTGTTTAAATGAGTATCATACGTATTTGTAGGGCGGCATGTGCAGGACGTGAATCTGAAAAATCAGTGATAGTTAAGTTATTCAAGAGCTGGATGTACTGACAAACACGATCTAACACAAATGTACAAGTCCTTTTTTTGGACAATTGATTTTGTCAGAATGATAGTGAAGTAAATTCATTTTGCTTGGGGAGGACAGTGGCCACCAATATAACTATATTACTAACTAGTAGCATGTAGTCTAAAAATATTATTATTTATTGTTATACTTATCAATTTAATACTCAATAAATTAGTAACATGTAACTTTGTAAAACTAACGTAATATTTTTTTGCATGTTCTAATACCCTATAAAGAAATAGACAAAATAGTGGAATCCCGACACATATTTATATAGTGGGAACCACAAAATTCACAACTGCATTACTTTAGATTTAAGACTTTAATTTATTTTCTTAAATGATAATTTTTTAAATTTATTGTGAATAAACTCCTCTGGCAGTGCTGTACTCACAACCAGAGAAATTATTATTATTATTATTATTATTAACCCTTAAGTGCATGGTGTTGCATATCTGCATCATACCGTAACTCCCCATACAGATTGACGGAAGTCAATAAATGTAGTTGTAGTTCTGCGTTTAAACGATTCTAAATTATATAGACTAATCATTAAGTTCAAGAATTAGCCACTAGATGGCGTTTAAAGCTGAAAATGGAAAGATGTTGATGCCAATCCCACTGTTCAATGCTCACGAGATATCCGGCTATTTCAAGATTTTTTTTGAAATATATAGAATCGGATTTGTGGACTGGTAATTTTTTCCCCAGTTACAAATATTATCAAGTTTCGATTTTTCATAGAATTTTGAAATTCGGTTTGACATAACATCTGTTATAGTAAAAAATATGTGTGCAGCAGATCTGCATCATCATGGAGTTGGGAGCCGACACGTGTAGACTGTAGATTCAGTTTCAATGTACTGAGGCTTTGAGGTTAGGTGATCAATGTTTACTTCTGTTTGATTGTTTGCTCAATGCTCGTATTCAGTGATTTTGTGTGTTTGAATTCATTTCTGTCGTGTTTTGTCATGAACAATAAATAATATGGATTACATACTATTCGAAATAAATACGGAAAACTGTAATGATGATAGAATTGTGCAGCTGGTTTTGGACACTGATTTTGAGATACCCGATGACAGTGAACTGGATACGGATGATGATGAGGACAACAATGGAATAAGTTTAGGTGCATCAGTTGACAGACAAGTTATTTCTCTTACCAAGTTTAGTGATATATTACCAGAAAATAATGAAGAGGTAGAAGAAAGCCCTGCTAGCTCAACTCATAGTGAACCTACAACTTCAAGTCTTGTTTCTGATAGCAATGAACCACAACCTGGGCCATCACGTTCATCAGTGGTAAGCAGAAACAAAGGTAAGAACAATTTTCCAAAAAGTAATAAGAACAAAAGTGGTCCACCAAAAGCTCTGTGGAAATGTAAGCAGTTTGAAGCTCCTAGAGACATAAACTTTTTGGGAAGTACAGATTTGCCCCCTAGTATTACAGAACTACAGACACCTTTCCAGTTTTTTTCTTATTTCATAACAGATAAATTTCTAGAAATGATTGCAGCAGAAACTCTAAAATATAGTGTACAGATAGATCCCAACCGTCCTTTTAGT
This sequence comes from Conomelus anceps, assembly GCA_948455865.1. NCBI lineage: Eukaryota > Metazoa > Arthropoda > Insecta > Hemiptera > Delphacidae > Conomelus > Conomelus anceps. The sequence continues at coordinate 11,127,538 of OX418218.1, forward strand.
GTGACAGTCCCAATGCTGAAGAAGTACATCGGCATACTACTCATGATGTCAGTGGTGAAAGTGAACAATATTAGAGACTACTGGAACAGTAGAATTGGTAACACTATTATTGCTGAGACTATGTCTGTGAATGACTTCGAGAATATTAGAAGATATCTTCATTTCAATGACCAAACATTGTTCAAACCTCGAAATCATCCTGAGCATGACAGACTGTTCAAACTTAGGCCAGTCATAGAACATCTTCACAACAAATTCCAGTCTATTCCTCTTGAACAAGAACTTTCAGTTGATGAGCAAGTGTGTTCAACCAAAGCTCATCACTACATGAAACAATACAATCCCATGAAACCCCATAAATGGGGTTACAAACTTTTCATTTTGAGTGGAATATCTGGATTTGCTTTCAATTTTGAAATTTATTCAGGCCAGGAGAATTCTAGAATGCTGCCAGAGGAGCCGGACCTTGGTGCATCAGCAAATGTTGTACTAAGGCTGTCTAGGATAGTACCAGAGAACCAGCACTTCAAACTTTATTATGATAACTATTACACTACTCTTCCACTGCTTCTTCATTTGGAAAAGAAGAAAATCCACTGTCTTGGCACAATTAGAAGGAATCGTTTTCCTGGGCTCAAACTCCCAGAAGACAAGGTGCTGAAGAAAGAACCTCGCGGAACTTCTTATGAGAACACTACCACAATCGATGGGACTGATATATCTGTTGTGACCTGGGTTGATAATAAGATAGTAACGCTAGCCTCCACATTTTCTGGTGAAAATCCGATAGGAAAATGCAGTCGCTATGACTGAAAAATCAAGCAAAGGATCGAGGTGAGACGCCCACAAATAGTGGAAGACTACATAAAATTTATGGGTGGTGTTGATCTCCTAGATATGATGATGGCCACTCATAAAATAAATATGATGTCGAAAAAGTGGTATTTTAGAATTTTTCATCATTTACTGGACTTGACTTGTGTGAATGCATGGCTGCTTTACCGAAGAGTTCATGGTAACTCTATGATACAGACTCGATTTCGGGAAGATTTAGCAGTCACATTATGCAAAATTGGGCACAGGGAGGTTGCCAAGAGAGGAAGACCCTCATCTTCACCGGTTCAGTCAGGCTTGGACAAGAAAAGGAAGAGTGGACCAGCAGCTCTTCAGCCAACAATTGATATAAGAAAAGATGGGGTGGAACATTGGCCATCCTACACAGACTCACGTCTACGGTGTAAATTTCCTGACTGTAAGGGTTACTCTTACATACAATGCAAGAAATGTAATGTGAGCTTGTGCTTCAATAAAGAGAGAAACTGTTTTGTATCATATCACACTGCATAACTAATTTCAATTTTTAGTGGTATTTTTCTTTTTTATATTAATGTGTAGAACTTATAAATTTTTTTTAGTTCACAATTATCATTACTATTCAAAATTTGACTAGACCAAACAACATTTATGCAGTACTGGGAAAGATACATTTTGACTCTTCATTCAACAGATTATTTTTTATTTATAGGGTTTATATAATATGTTTTCGTAGTTTATTACTATTTTTATTAGGTATTATCATTATTTTTTTAAACTCAACATATGAAAATATCAATACAATTCAGGCAGTACAGTGAAAGATACAGTGGATATACAGTATAAAATATAATAATGTTGTACATAATATTCTAGTACCGAAAAGTTCATGACTATACTCCATGATGATGCAGATGTGCATCATACCATAAAACAGCCAATAAAAATGTGTAGAAGGTGAGTGAGATTTTTTTAAATATTTTTCCCTTTCCATTACTGATATGCTGAAGTTGAAAAAAAATATTTGCAACGGAATAAAAAAATCATGCATTTAAGGGTTAATATACGGTAAGCCAAAAGTGAAAAAAGCGGTATAGATAATTATTATATTATTATACCAAACAACAAAATTACTTTATTGGAATAAGATATTAACTTGAAAAAATAGTAATAAGAAACAAAATTGTGACAAAATTCAAACTCTTCAGATAGATTTTTTAATAAATGCCCCTCCCCCTCATAAGCTGGACTAAAATGACGCCCTTGCTTAGACCTAGTTTTTTGATATGAAGGTTTTTGCGTTTAATTCCTATGATTTTTTTTGGAGGATGAAGCCCACATAGGACTGAGACCTGTGCGTGGGTAGTGAATTGGATGATGGTGATTGCTGAGTTGGACTTACAGTATTAGGCGGTTTCCGAACCACCGGGAAGTGATTATACAGCAGAGAACAGAGTCTCTTTTGCTGACCAATCGGTCACCCTTACAAAGAGTGCCCAGGAGTTTCGTAGCTTATCTCTGATTGAACAGATACCTGAAAATGGAAAGCAGAAATCCAAATCACGCACTATTTCCACATCAAATTCTACTCTAAAGAATTTTCACATCATTACAAGAATTTAAAGTTACTATTCTTTAGACGTCCTATATGTTCTGCTGCTCGCATGAATACTAGCTCAAAATATTAAGTTTAATTCAATTTTTTCACATAATTTAAAATAAATTAAATTACACAACAATCTAAATAAGAACTGCGAATGATAGGATGATAAAATAATAGATGCCTACATGAGAAAATAAAAAAATTAAAATTAACAACACCTATTACTTGGCCCCAAAAGGGAATTGAGAACAGAAAGGAAGAATAGTAAAAATTCATGAAAAGCGGTAGTGAGAGACCACCAAGATTAGTAGCAGATAGATCTGTCTACTAACTTTGGGTGTCCCTAACTTCGCCAATCGCCAGAGCCTTGTCGGCCGCAGTCACTGTGGTATCCCACCGTCAGGGGACATCTCAACACTGCCTCCAGTCAAGAGATGAACCAAACCGAGGGCACCCAGGACGTACGTTTCCCAGCCCACACGAGGTGTGGCATCAACACCATTCGAGGACGTAAGGTTGACTTGCCCCCCTTCCCGGAGGGGCCTTGTGGGCCACGCGAGGTGGATACTGCTCCTAACTACAACCCATTAACGGAGGGAAGTAGTGTTGGAGTTGAGAGGCAATCCCTGGGGTACCTCCAGAGATCACCTCTGTCCTGCCAACCAAACAGTATCCCCTGACCACATTTTCTATTAATAAATAATAATTGTTTTAAAAAGAATATATTTTAATATAAATCTCATTTGCTGGGTTTTCTGCAGTACTCCTCTGATACAACAAATAGACATCAAAAGCTATTCTACAAACTGACACCGTAGCAACACAATAGAACCAGTACCGCAAACAATACCCCCCTCCCTAAACACCAAAAAGAGAACATCATCAAAATACACCAGAAGAGCAGAACTTCAGATGTAATTCAAGATGGACAAAAAGAGCCTCTCAAAATCCTCCATCGGTTTGTACAGCAGAGAACCCAGTATAAGATTTTATAAATGAAATTCATACAAAAGAGAAAATAATTTTGAATAAATCATAACATTTAAAAAACAATGTTTCCTATCTATATAACAATAAAATATTATTAAAAGTGGAAATTAAATTAAATGTTGATCATTCAATATAATATACTAAGAAAGATGGAGAAGCCCGTGGCCTAGACCTCCCACCTTTCTCGCTTCTTCCTTCTTCTGCCCTTTTCATCCTGTATTTTTATTTATTATTATTTGAATTTTTTAAAGATTAAGCCTTGAAAACTCCACACATGGAGTACAAGACAAGTCAATACCAACAGTATTCTCACATTACATTAGTCACCATCGATAAAATTACAGCAGTTGAAACTTGAAATTATACTTAAATTATAAATCATTATCAACTAGATATATCTTCAATTGTTTGAAGTGGGAGCTGACATTTTTTAACAATGATTGATACAAAGTGTCTGGTAAAATCAATGACAAGAAATACACAATAAAACAAATAAACGAAGTAACAGAGAACTGCATGCCCTACCTAGTAGTGGATTGTACAAACTGTGTTTTAAAATCATGCCTTGAAGTATTAAGACTAGTCAATACAAACAGTATTCACAAATTACAATAGCCACAATCGATAAAATTACAAAAGTTGAGACTTGAAATAATCTGAAAAGGTCACTTGTACTCTATAGAAACTTTATCAACTATATATATTTTCATTGTTTGAATTTAAATAGAAAATGATTTTTTTGCTATTATTAATACATAACGTTTTTTAAATCAATGCCATGAAAAACACAATATAACAAAGAATTGTAACAACATAAATGCATGCCCAATTACAAGTACAATATAAAAAGTTGCTAAAAAATATTTTTTTAATTCCCGACATACTTAGAAAAACGTTCCGGTATAACCTTGAAATCTGCGTTCCAGAATTTGTGCATAATTCCTTCCCCACCAGTAGAAAAGCAAAAAAAAAATATTATTTCAACATTAAACAAAAATTATTGCATTTCAATTCTGATTAAAAGGTTTATAATACCAACGAACTACTGAAACTGTGTATTGGTAGCCTAATCATGTTTACAGAAATTTTCATCAAATTTCCTGCATCAATATGAAAACAATATAATCTTTTGAAGAATATTATTCTATCATTTTCAACAATAATATTTTTTCAAGTAACTGTCCATCTAGCAGTTTGTCTGGATCATCAAATACCAAGCTTCAAACAAAAATTCTGTTCAGGTAAGCTACCGGTACTACTATATATCTTATCAGTTTTAGTTTTGGAGTTTCCATCCTCTTTGATAGCAATTAGATGAACACTTCTGCTGGCAAACTAGCCTAGAAAACAATCAGAGATAAAAGAAATTTTCAAAGCATAAAGTCCACTAAATAGTTTTAAAACAACATAATTTAATTTTTAATTCAAATAATCAAGAATAGTTTAGAATTGGATAGCATTTAAAAAAGCTAAGTCGGATTGGCTGGATTTATTATCTGATTTATTGATGGAGATTCAGAATCATCACTCATGGAAACATTCAATTATTACTGCGTTGAGATATCTGGACAAATCTAAAAATGCAATGCTTGAAACTCAGCACTGGATTAGATATTTGAATTGCTCTGAAACCGAATCTGTTTAGCTATGAAGGCTATTGTGATTTCTTCAGTTTTCTAGAATATATTCTACAAGAAAAGAAAAACAGTTAATTACCTAGTAGATGAAGCTTAAAAAAAGACTGTAGCACGAATGGAGTTGAATCTGTTTGAGAAGAATACCCGAGAAGAAGTGGTGATGACAACAACACAGTGTGGCTGAAACAGACTTGAGCAAGAGTGATTAAATGGGGAAAATTCCTTATTTAACAATAGATAGTATCACATATTTGCACTCCTACCATCTGCAGGCAAGCGCCAATAATCTATCAATAAATAGTATCAAATTTTTTGCACCCCTACATCAGTAGGCAAGCGCCAATAATCTATCAATGAATGATTTCAAATATTTTTGCACCCCTACATCTGTAGGCAAGCGCCAGTAATCTATCAATAAATAGTATCACATATTTTCATTTCCTAGCAAGTATAGGACAGCACCCTTAAACTACCCTTGAATTATTGCTTCCATGCTTGAATGTACCCAAGTGAACTCTATTCTCAGTGTGGTAGAGCTTATGACATTTTCACTGCCAAAGCATTGCCAGAGAGAATGGCATAAACTCTAAGCACAAAGCCAGTAGCTGAAGCTAAAGTGAGAGCCACTTCCCCAAATTTTGAAAAATCAATGTCTAATCTAATTTCTTATCACAATTACCAAACATAAAGGTGCTAACACCTGCACTCAACATATGTCGGAGACATCATTACTCCAGGGTTTTCACCTGGCAACCGGCATCTCTTGATCACAGGGTAATTCATCTAATCTAATTTCTTATTACATTCACCGTACATGAATAGGCAAGAGCCAATAATCTATCAATAAATATGGTATCACATATTTTTGCACTCCTACCATCTGTAGGCAAGCGCTAATAATCTATAAATAAACAGTATAATATATTATTTTGCACTCCTACATCTGTAGGCAAGTGCCAATAATCTATCAATAAAAAGTATCAAATATTTTTGCACTCCTACATCTATAGGCAAGCGCCAATAATCTATCAATAAATAGTATCAAATATTTTTGCACCCCTATGTCTGTAGGCAAGCGCCAATAATCTATCAATAAATAGTATCAAATATTTTTGCACTCCTACATCTATAGGCAAGCGCCAATAATCTATCAATAAATAGTATCAAATATTTTTGCACCCCTATGTCTGTAGGCAAGCGCCAATAATCTATCAATAAATAGTATCAAATATTTTTGCACTCCTACATCTGTAGGCAAGCGCCAATAATCTATCAATAAATAGTATAATATATTTGCAATCCTACATCTGTAGGCAAGCGCCAATAATCTATCAATAAATAGTATCAAATACTTTTGCACTCCTACATCTGTAGGCAAGCGCCAATAGTCTATCAATAAATAGTATCAAATATCTTTGCACCCATACGTCTGTAGGCAAGCGCCAATAATATTTCAATAGATAGTATCAAATATTTTTGCACTCCTACATCTGTAGGCAAGCGCCAATAATCTATCAATAAATAGTATCAAATACTTTTGCACTCCTACATCTGTAGGCAAGCGCCAATAGTCTATCAATAAATAGTATCAAATATTTTTGTACCCCTACGTCTGTAGGCAAGCGCCAATAATCTATCAATAAATAGTATCAAATATTTTTGCACTCCTACATCTGTAGGCAAGCGCCAATAATCTATCAATAAATAGTTTCAAATATTTGCATTCCTACCATCTGTAGGCAAGCGCCTCTAAGCAATTGATAAATAGTTTCACATATTTCCACTTCCTAGCATGTGTATAAGAGCCCCAGAAAATTTTTTGATTCTTTCAAATCATGATTTGTACTTTTGAAACTGGTATATAAATACCATATAAACTAGTTATATATTTGTTGATTTAGTGCAATTTTATTTTATATTATTCAGATGTACTTTTTATATTTTTATGTTTCTATTTTTGTTGAGGAGGATATATAAATGATTTGATTTAGTGAACTCTATTCTCAGTGTGTTGGAGCTTATGGCATTTTCACTGGCAACAGTAAATACGGCATAAGCTCTAAGCACAAAGCCAGTAGCCGAAGCTAAAGTGAGAGCCACTCCCACAATTTTTGCATAATCAATGTCTAATCTAATCTCTTATCACAATTACCAAACATAAAGGTGCTAACACCTGCACTCAACATATGTCGGAGACATCATTACTCCAGGGTTTTCACCTGGCAACCGGCATCTCTTGATCACAGGGTAACACAGTCCATGCACAATGAATGTGACATGAGAATCCTGACAGGGACCTAACAGCAAATCCCTATTTACATTTGTTAGCCTTATATCAACCCACCAGCTGCAATGAAATGTACCACACCATAATAAAATGGTTGTGGCGACTGAGCAGTGCACCCTGTTCTCCTTGTGGAACTAACAAGTAGTCACAAGGCCTTAGCGAGGAGAGAGACTCTCGAAGCATCCGTGAGAGCCACTGAACCCAGCCAAAAAACCATCAAGCGCGATAAGATTATGTCATGGCACAAATCAAGAGCCCGGATAGAAAGTGTGATACATGATTAACAACTGCAAATGCCCTACAACCCAACAAATCTCCATTCACGATTGTTAGCCTCATAACACATCCCACCAGCTACAATAAACAGTACCACTCCATCATAAGACGGACGTATAGCAGCGTTATCTGACAACTGCGGTCATGAACTCTACAAGAGAGACATGGACTCTCAGATGCAGACCCTGCCATCGAAGCCACAAATATGACTTTGTGGCACAATCCAAGAGCATGGTTGAAGAGTGTGGTACTTGACTAACAACTGTGAACCTCCTAGCATATGCAGGAGAATGGTGGGAAACTTCTAACCTAACTGACTATAAAAGCAAGATACATAATACCAAATCTCCAGTTTCACGTCCTGGCCAGTTTGTACTCCACCATCTTGACCTACTGAAGAGGTTACCGTGAAGTTGAGTCTTTTCATATCTCCTTCTTGAAGTAGGTTGAACTGATCAGTCATCCTGTTGAAAAAAAAAATAGTTCAGTTAAGCTATTACAAATTTGGAGGTGTGTTGATTGCTTCAATTATATCAAAATATGTGGTGGTGTTACATTGATAAAAGTTTGTAAAGTTGATTGGAAATTGATATGTGCTGGCAATATTCAATTGACTAAGTTATAGAATGTGTTTGAAGTGATGATGTTGATTAAGATCAAGTATCTTGAGCATTAAACAATGTGTCCTAATATACTGATACTGCATCATATGTTTTTCTGGATATAGTTGAAAACTCAGAAATACTTGTTCTTAAAAATGGAAAGCCATACAAAATAAACCAGTATCAATACGGCTCCAACAATAATTATATTGAAATTTTGATAGGGTAAAACAGCCACTTCATTCATCAAGTATATCAATGAACAATCTCTGCCCTTGAGAATAATGTTGGAGGATACTTGGAATGAATTAAAATTTCCTATTCAATCCCAATAAGACTATCATTAGTATATATTAGAATTAATTGGTGATCCAATGGAATTGAATTTGGAATGAGTCATTTCGATTCACTGGCATGGAAATAACATCATGATCAATTTAATATATGGTTCATGCCTGGTTTCTTAGTCGTTTAGAAAATCATTCAAAAGCTATTGATTCATTAGAGGCCCTAAGGCTTGTTTCACACATACCCAGCTGTTAGGTAACCATTATTGTTTATCCGGTATGATTACATAGTCCCATATAATGCAATGTTCGTACAGCTGGGCAAACAACACCAGTTACCCGACTGCCGTGTGTGTGTGAAACAAGCCTTAGGGCCGCTAATGAATCAATAGCTACTGAATAATTTACTAAACGACTGAGAAACCAAACTTGAAAAAATATTTTACAAACTAGCTTCAAGTTAATAATCTTGCTAACTATATTCAGCAATGCCTGAAACGACGTCAAATAGTGGAACCCAATTTTATAATATCCTAAAAATAATTGTGAAATAATCAAAGAAATTGGTCAATTTGGGTTGCAGCAACATAATTTTGAGAAAATGTTGGATTAGTACAGTAGGCCTATCTATAGTCACTGAACATGTCAAATTACAAGTGGGATGTGTATATATTTGAGTAGTGAGTAAGTGGAGTTTGAGCAAAAGGACAGAGATTAAAGATAATAATTAAATGAGACTGAAAAACATTTTCTCATTGAAAAGAATATGGATTAATTATCTATAAGGATTGGAATAGTTTGAATCAATTATTGGTAGATCATGGTTCAAATCAGTACGGTAGCTGCTGGCTTGTAAGAAACATTTCTTGAAATCATAAAATTAAATTAGCCCAGTATGCATACAAGTTCTAATAAGAGGTTTATCAATATAGTTACTAGTTACTTGGATGATCATCATGATATAAAAGCTCATTGAAATTCCACTAAGAGGCTACTAGTGTGATAACTAATTTTAATTTGATTATATAATATCACTATCAATTTATAATAATTATAATGTAGGCGACGACCAGTTCTGAACTTATTTTTCAAACAATGAATTATTTCTTTTTTCAGTCAAAAACAATTTAAATTCTCTGCTTTTGATTTTTGAAGGACGTTTCAATTGATGGATAGTTTTAAGATTGACTTTTGAAGCACACTGTCTGGAAAATAATTTCCAAGGGAAAATAGAAGCAATAATAAAAATAAATTCATGAGAAATTTGAAATCAAGCAGCATTGGTAGATTAAAACTAACAAAATGAGAAAATGCATGTTCACTGAGAATGTCCCAATAAAATTTATAAATTCTAATGATCTATAAAATAAATTGGTACCGTAGTCAAGGTCAATGTATAATAATGAATAGCGAGAAGTCTACCTAAAAATGAATAACAATTCTTTCTTAGTTTTTTATATTAAAAACTGTAGTTATTAAATAGTTTCTTAGCTTGGCTTTGAAATAAGTTAATAAAGGGGAAAACTAGTAGAGTTTACCCTACCCGAGTATTGAAACATAGTTATTGAATTAGAGTTGGTAACTGAAAATGACTAGACAGATTTCAAAGAGTTAGTGATGATGAACTTTTTAGGTTAAATTTTAGCCATTTCATTTTAGTTATTTCTCACTTCAAAATAATGGAGCAAAGCTATGCAATTAAGAAACTATGGTATTTAAGGGTGTCTTAAAATAGACTAAATTGCAAAAATTGATATGAAACTGCTTACCTTGTGAAAGATATCCAGAATTGATTTTCCATTTATTCATCACTAAATCATTTGAGCACTTCAGTATTTAATCAGTAGGCACTGTTTAAATAGCAAAATTAAGGTAACATTCCAGTGATGTGTGTTGAAAAATCTACTGGAGCACAAAACAGCTCTTCTCTCTATCAGTGCTAGACATCAACTGATGAAGGTTTGAGGTTTGAGGATGAAGAAAATGGAGACAGTCAGCTGATTATGAAAGCCGGTAACTGGTAGCAATGCCAACTTGATTATCATGTGGTTCTAGTTGGTATTACTGGGACTGTTTTTGTTTACAGGAGACCGAATCAAAGTGGACCCGGTTCATCAGCTGATGTTACCATATTAACGCTCTCAAATCGACAATATTGTCCTAATCGACAATAACTATAATAATTATTGTACTTTTTAAAACTATATATTTTTGGATTTTCAAAATTTTTCTTAGAAAAATAACAGTTTTAGATCAAATAGTATTGTTACTAGTAATACAGTCGTCGCCCTTCCACTTCTTGATTGCCCATTTTGTGCCAAAAGCGTTTTCAAGCCCCCCCCAAACAATTTGTAAAATCAGGTTGAAAAGTAGATTATTGGTTGAGTTTATGGGAGCCTTCTCATTTACTGGTAAATGTTACTGGTGGAGTCTGATTGGTCTATTCAAATTCTTCAACATCTTTGAATTTTAATAGACCAGACGACAGGGAAGTGATAGCCGTGAGCCGAAGCAGGTATCTGTTCAATCAGATAGGGATAAGCTGCGTTCTACTGGGCACTCTTTGTAAGGGTGACCGATTAGATCGGCCAGCAAAAAAGACACTGTTCTCTGCTGTAAAATCACTTCCCGGTGGTTCTGAACCCACCGAAAACTGGTTAAGTGGTAGATTGGACATAACTGTCCAAACTTCGCCACGTCAACAAATAAAAAAGTCATTCTATTCTAAAACTGTAGGTCCAGCTCATCAATCATCATCATCATCATCATTCAACTCATTACCCACACACAGGTCTCAGACCTATGTGGGCTTCATCCTCCAAAAAATGACACTGGTAACATTTACTGGTTTTGAAATCTTGAAATTTGGTATACATGACGAACTGCGCGTATTACTAATAATAATTACAGTATTTGACTTTATGAATAATTGCACGACTATGAAGTCAAATATTTGAGTAGAAAATTAAAATATTTTACTCACTGAGCACTGCAGTGGCGGCCGGCAATCAAAAATTTTGGTGGACTCTTATATTAAATTATTCCACAGAAATTAAATTATTTTTTAATATTTGGATTTTCTCTTAGTGTTGGAGACACATTTCGACCATTATGCTAGAAATGGGTGATCACATAGGGAGGTCGGCAGGATGGCTGTAGTATATTCGTCATTGAATTGGAAGTAATTTTATTTATGATGTTGAAGATCCATCTTGTTTCCACTAATATGTAATATAAACTTTAAAAAACCACTTTTAAATGGAAATTAACTCACGTTATGGCGTGACGGCCGTTTCGCTCTGTTGTCTAGAGCATCGTCAGACAACCCACAGTACACTGACTTAAGGTATGATTTTGAGGGTTATGTATGTTGGAATGGTGAAGGGGTGGGGGGATGAGTAGGCGGGAGGTTTGAAATTGGGATTATTTTGTCAAATAGAGTGTGTGAGAAGAAGTTAAGTTGATCATTTAAAATGTTGTCAGGTTCCTGCTTTGCATGTTTGTAAATCTCATATTGTTCTAAAACATTGAGTTTATGGCTTTTGTGAGTGAAGTGTAGTGTGTCTAAATTAGTGTCAATGTCTGTATAACTGTGGCCTGTTGAAATGATGTGTTCAGCAAAAGTGGAATGTGTGTTTGGGTGTGAGATGTCTCTTGTGTGTTCTTTGAATCTAGTGGTGAATGTCCTGCCAGTTTGTCCTATATAGAACTAGTTGCAGTCATCACATTTCAATTTGTAAATTCCAGATCTGTTGTACTTGTTTTGAGATGTTGTCTGAAAATGCATGTGTTTTTTGAGTGAATTATTTGTTCTGTAAGCTATTTTATGAGTTTCCTGAATGAAGCTGCTATTTTATGAGTTTTTTTTGTTGAGGTAGGTAAGTGTGATGAATGTATGGGGGTTGTCATTCTGTTTGTTGCTGGTGTGAGTGATTGGTTTTGTTGATATTCTGTGCAGTAGTTTGTCTATTAGTGTGTGTTTGTAACCATTCTGTTGTGCTATGTATTTTATAGTATTCAATTCTGTAACGTAGGTGGTAGAAGTAATCACAAACTCATTGTAATTGATGAAATACATTTTATTAAAAGAACGAATAGCGTAAGTAAACTCATTACATCATGAAAATTCAATCGACAATAGAGACATAGTACAGTAGGCGTTGTCTCTCTGGTGTGGCACAGTCTTGCCAACTGCATAAAATAAAACTAAAATTCATGTTGTACAAGGATATATGACACCTCCCCCCGTAATGAAACCTAGGGTGAATACCTTTCAGGAGGTTTTCTGAACCTAACAGGTCTAGCCTGTGGCGTATGGTAAATAGTATCTGTCACAATCGGTAATTTTGTAGAAACTGGCGTTGAATGTAAAACATTCTTGAAAGAATTAGAAAAGAAAGTAGAATCATCAACATCATTGCTTGTAATAGCTTTCGATTGTTCAGAAAGTACTGTTGATTTAGGCACAATTACATCAGTATCATAATGAACATTAGGTATATCAGTTGAAAAATCCTTTAAATTAATTTTACAATCCTTCATTTGATTAGCATGTCTCCTAATAGAAAGATTATCATCAGTAATGATATTGTACATAGAAGAACCAATTTTATCAGCTACAATACCTGTATTCCATTTACCCTTATTATTGTAAATTCGGTACATAACTCTATCATTGATATTGAAACATTTATCTTTAATTGTCTGTTTTTGCATTTCCTTTCTTTGAGTATCTAACACTTTGTCAGTAATATTGGGTAGCATCAAATCTAGTCTAGTTCGAATATTTCTTTTCATGAGTAAATTACATGGACTTCCACCAGTAGTAGCATGTGGTGCTTTTCTGTAGTTCATTAAAAAATTATTTAATTTGAACCGTAAAGTAGAATTTACAATCATACCTTCGCAACATTTAATTAATCCTGACTTCACAGTTTGTACAAAACGTTCTGCCTGACCATTGGATGCAGGAAAGAAAGGAGCACTGGTAATATGCTTTATACCATTATATTAGTACAAAAGGTTTGAAATTCACTAGAGGTAAACTGAGTACCATTATCTGATACTAGTGTAACTGGTAAACCAAATCTAGCAAAACATTCACGCAAATTTTCAACTGTTTCTTTGCTTGAAAGAGTTTTCATTATGTAAGTTTCAACCCACTTACTGTAACTATTGTTAGGCAATATTCTCAGGTTGGGCTCCAATTCCTCTATTTGAAAGCTGGAATGGAAATAAAATGTAATGTTCCATCAGCTGTGTCCGGATAATAGGCTCTAACATACAAACTCAAGCAAGGCTTGGCTGTATTGAAATTTCGCCTCCTGAAAATACTCCATAACGAATAAACGTTCACTACCTCTCAAACAAATGATAATTATAAATTACCACTAATCAAAGAGATAGAGGGCGTTTTCGAGCTGAGTACAATCAAATATCTGAAAGCAATAATATTACCACTAGGTGTTCTGTTGTATGACCGGTGTAAGGAGGATTTCTCTGGTAGACTGTAGACGATCTCACTGAAGCAATTGAACCTTTTATGCTAAGGTCAGTCAAGGTATCCTTGAAATCACAAGTGGACTTTCTCATGAAGTACCACAGGCAAATGGACCCTAGGCTATGTGTGCGAGAACGTGTACTTAGTCTAACACCAAGCAAGAAACTCCAAGAGAAAAATACACAAAAGTCAATTAACAACAGTATAATTTATTAATGCCAATCAAATAAATCATGTGTCTCAGTAATTGTATTACAAGAATAAAATAATCTCCACTTGAGATATTTAATTTCCAAAACGTTCTTTAAATTCTTGAATTAAATTTGAGTTTTTAACTTAATTAGGAATAAATTTCCTGTGTGAGGAATTAGACCTAAGGGTCACTATTGTATGTTGAACGTCTTTACCAGATATTACATGAATTCAACTTGGTATGTTACACTGATATATGCGGCGAGATTTGAATTATTGGCCATGGAATTCACACTCAAAAAGCTTTTATAATGATAATTATTCCTGATCAGGATTTAACTCACGCACTTTCCTTGTATTCAGCCCCCTTTTCGATGCACTTGGTTTTTTCAGCCTCGTGGACATCTGTATTCTTTTGTGGTGGTGGTTTTAATCGCCAGGTTTATCACAGTTTGATGTTTTTTACAATAAAAGAATGTATGATCAAAAACATTCAACATAAGAGGACATTTAACATTTACTAGGAACCTTAAACACTTGTGCTACATTTATTAAATTAAAGCAAGTAAAGGGATACGCGAATCCTGCGTCCTTCTCCTTCCGTCTTTTAGTAGTAAGTTCTCTAGAACTTTTTTCGGGAACCGGAAAAAGTCCTAGAACAGCTGACAAATTTTAAATTTTAAATTATAAATCGGTCAGTCAAAGCATGAATTAATATAAAACTTAAATGTAGCACTAAAATTAATATTTGCAAAGGGAGACTCAAAATGGGTCTCAGGGAATACGTGAGCTTTCCTTTTAACATTTGAAATAATTTTAGTAGAAATATTACGAAACAAATATCCAAACATTCATGCAGTACTTGGCTTGTGATAACAAGTCCAGCCTACATTATCACGGCTTGAAACGATGATTTAATATTTCACATGAATTTGGGATATTTGTTAGTTTATGCAGAGCTTGAAATTATATAAGAAATTGTAGGATAGCAATATGTTTGATATTCATAATCAGAGTAGAGCTTTTTCACTATTTATATCTGTGTCATATCTGTCATATTGGGTTTGAATTTTCGCTCCAACAGACGCCATCATCAATAGATGAATGGCCGACTGGAGCGCGGCGTTTTCAAATCTTAAGGCATAGAGGTTGATTCAAAATGTTCCCTCACACTATCAACAATTATTAACAGCCATAATCCTGGAGAAGGATTAGCAAAATCTATATGTAATCTTTGCCATGGTCCTGAAGGAAATTGCCATGGATGTAAATTCACATTAGACTGTTGTCTAGAATGACGCACACAATGTATACAATTCTTTGTAACAAGCTCAATATCAGAATCAATATTTGGCCAATAGACATAACTTCGTGCAAGGCCTTTCATTTTTACAATTCCTAAGTGTCCTTGGTGTAGTTCCTCAAGTACTTTAGATTGTAAAGATTTTGGAATCATAACTCATAAGCCTTTCATAATACAACCTTGTTCAACTGAATATTTAGCAATATTGTTTGTATTTTCACCATTTTCAGTACCTAAAATTTGTCGAAGTAATTTACACATATCTGGATCTTTTCTAGTTTCATGAGCTATTTGTTCCCTTGTAACCGGTAAAATATTAATTTGATTCATTTGTACAATTTGAACCTCATCAATAGTATTGTCATTAACCATTTCCATAGGAAATCTTGAGCAAAAATCAGCATTCATATGTTCAGTGGTCTTACGGTATTGTATGGTGTAATCAAAACCTTGTAAAAATAATGAATAATGTAATAAACGTGTAGCACTGATGGATGGAGTAGCAGCATGAGCATTTAAGATGCTTTGTAATGGTTTGTGGTCAGTCAGTAAAGTAAAATGACGACCAAAAAAGTAATTGAAAAATTTCTTAACTCCCCAATAAATTGACAATGCTTCCTTGTCTATCTGGGAATAATTTCGCTCAGCTGCAGTGAGACATCTACTAGCAAACATTATGGGCCTTTCCACACCTTTTTCATCTAAACATGACAGAACCGCACCAATAGCATATTTACTAGCATCAGTAGCAACAATTATAGGTTTAGTGACATCAAAATCCGCAAGAGTAAGTTTTGTTTCAATATCTTTCTTAATTGTTTGAAATGCAGTTTCACACTCTTGTGACCACGAAAAAACAACATTTTTCCTGAGTAAGTTGTATAAAGGTGAGAGAGAATTAGCCATGCCCTGTATAAACCTTGAGTAATATGTAACAAACCCTAGAAAAGATTTCAACTCTGATACATTTGTAGGACGTTTTGCATTCTTAACAACTGCAGCAATCTTATCATCAGTTTTATGTATGCAATCTTTGTCAATTTTAAACCCTAAATAAGTAATTTCAGATTTCAGTACTTCACATTTTTCCCATTTAAGTCTAATACCATTTTCACGGCACATACTAAAAAACATATTTTAAAACAAAAAAAGAAACCGACTTCAGTGAAATGATTAAATACTCACGTACTAAAAAGTTTAAAATAAAGTATTTACTTTAAACTGAGAAAACGGAAGATAGTTTTCAAGTTTTAGGCGATAAACTGAAAAAAGTGCCAAATTTGTGGGGGTATTTTGCCCCAAAAAGTTCTGCACAAACAAGATTTTTTTGCAAACTTGGGGGAATTTTTTCGGGGATGCCTAGAGTGGATTAAAAAAATCAAGCTTTGTACAGGACGGCCTTTTTTTGGTTTAATTTGCGTGGGATATAAACCGAAATGGCAATGGGAGACTCAACAGAATATTCCATGAAAATTAATCTCGTACAATAAAATACATTGAAAATCTATAACAATGTATTTATTTCCGGATTTCTTTATCCATACCGATCTGTGTTGTTAATATCAACTTTTTATGGTAAATTCAACGAATCGCAGTCAATTTTGCAGGCCTTTGAAGATGAGTCTCCATGACTTGAAAACGTTTGGCCTGAAGTGAGTAGAAATATTATTTATTCTCAATTGAAATTAACTGCAAGTTAATTAAAGTCATTGAATTTACTATTTAACTAAGTCGTTTTTACTATTCTGCTAAGTCGTTGAATTTTCCATAAAAAGTTAATGCTATTTAAATTAGGCAAAAATTTTATTTTCATTTAGTACTGATCCATACAAAGTACTGATCTATACAGTACTGATTTCATACTTTTCGCGCACAAGTAGTTATCTCTATTTCAACTCTGCTAGCAGCATCCTGCAGCAATATTGCCTTATACTGGACTTGAAGTGGCATTGACACACTACTCTATGCTATCTGCTTTCTCTATGAATTTTTGTGTCGTCTTTTCCTTGTTCTGGAATTTACTCTATTTAGGTAAACTGCATTTTCGGCCCTAGGTGCGAAATATACTATTTTGTTCACTATTATTGAATAAAATAGAAATGCTTCATAAAATATTGCGAGCTAAAAAGTAAATAAATTAAAGATTAGACCTATCTATGATCCTAATTCTCTGAACCTATAAGTGATCGTATAACAGCGGCCTTAGAGCGAGCATACATGAGTAGTTTTGAATTTAAAAAAATTCTATGATGTTTGAGAATGTTTTAGCTTTTACGAGTTTCTTGACTGCAAGAAATTTGACTGCCACTGCAATTTACAGTCAGATTTGTGATGTATATGGTGAAAATGTCATATGTCTGCAGTAGCCTACAAATGGTTGATCTTTGGCGAGTAATTTTTTTGGAAGGAAGGGATAATGTGCACGATGATGAGCGAAGTGGCCGACCTCGGCGACCTACTGCATTGCTGCTGTGCAAGCCATTGTTGATTCCGACAAGCGCATCACAGTATCACATTCGAAATCATGCATCAATTGCCACCAAACATTGAATTAAGCCGTACATCTGTGTACAGCATTATGAAGAGCTTCAGCTGTCAAAGGTTTGTGCGAGGTAGATGTCTCGCTTACTGAATGACGTGCATAAGGAGCAGCGAAAAACCACTACTTGGTTTAAACCAATGGCGGCAAAATGGTATGCAGCTGGGCTAAAAAAGCTACCGAATAGATATGAAGAGTGCTTGAAAAGGGATGGTAACTATGTTGAAAAATGATATACAGAATTATAATCAATAGTTTTGAAGGTGTTCAGATTTGTTTTAAGTTTTTTATTGGATAGGGAAACTTATTTTATGAATACTCCTTATAATATCGATTTCCCCAATACATCAATTATTGAAGAATCGATATCTCCAACATACCGATTATTAAAGAATAGGTAGTTCGATATGTTGGTATATCGATAGCTTGGTCAGATAAATATATTGAACATTTCTTCAGTGAACGACAAACTTTCCCACCGACAAACTGGTCCACATTCCAGAGTGGTACAGGTTGACGCTGCGCGTAGACGACAAACTGGTCCAAATCAGGTTTGGTCAACGATGACAACGAACGACAACTGACAAACTGGTCCACATTCCAGAGTGGTACAGGTTGACGCTGCGCGTAGACGACAAACTGGTCCAAATCAGTTTTGGTCAACGAACGACAACCTGTCCCACCGACAAACTGGTCCACATTCCAGAGTGGTACAGGTTGTCGGTGCGTGCTCACGACAACCTGGTCCAGAAAATCTGGACCAGGTTGTCGTTGGTATGCTTTGTCGTTGGGATGGTTTGTCGGGGTCCCCTCAGCGCCTGGCTACAGACAGAGATGCATTGCTGTTGCTCTTTCGCTTGGATCTTTTTTGCGTTGCAAATCTGCGTGTAAATTTGATAGGTCTAATTAAAAAATTATTGCATGTTGGATTTTAAATTTAGATGAATAGTTGAAATGATTACAATATTGTTAATGTTTACAAATTGAGTTGGAGTGCTCAAGTTGGTAACTTATACAGTATATAATATGAAAAATGTAATATTAAGTATAAACATTTTGCACATTAAAAATAAAAATTGAAGTTCTCCAAATATTATATTACTTAATTTATAAGAGAAATTAATTAATATATCAGATTGAGTAAGATTTCTAGAGAGACCTGAATTTCAACTCCTTTTACTAGGTGTGTCCTATTTCCGACAGATATAATTAACTATGAATGATACCCTAGTTAGAGTATAAGTTGTTAATTTCATCAAGTGATTTCTCTTCAGGAATAAAATAGTGAAAGATCTGTTTATAGTCAGTGGGAACTTGATTTTTTTTTTTATCCAAAGCTGGAACAAAACAGCATTTACTAGGCCTACAAAGAACCCATCTGGAACAAACTACTCTATGCGGCACTAATCATCCTCCGGGAAGAATCCCTCAATTAATTAAGATACGGTATTAAAATATTTAAATAATGAATATTTTTTGATCAAATGACTGTTAGAGTACCGTATAATGAATTAGAGGTTGATTATAGCATAATCATCATTTTGTATAGGCTACATTTGTTTTTCATTGGAATAATTTTGAACAATTATTTCAATAAGCTGAATAACAGATTATTTAATAAAGTTGGTATAATTTGATAATTGAAAGAACATTTGCTCCTTATGCTCATAATGATATACCTGAAATAATAATCTGGCACCTAATTTGTTTAGTGACCAACTATCAGTTCCTAATTTTAAAATATACAAGAACTAAACGTATAATACGGGGGGGGGGGGGGGGGCAATTGATCCCTCCCAAGAGTTATTTTGCTTTTGATAAATTTTTCTATAACTAAAACATACTAGGGAATAAAATTACATTTTCAAAACACAGTTAATTTTTTGTTATATTTTTCAAATACTCGAAATTTCCCACGATTTAAATAAAATTTGAAACCTAAAAAGTTAATTGAGTCTTCTTTTTAGTGTAGTTTACGTTTTAAGTTGTTTTCTTAGTAGACATTTTTTATGTCTTCTCATTTCTTATGTGAGTTTTAGATAGAAAAAATATCAATAGTTTAAAAAAACTGATTGGGAAGATCAATTGCCACCATAGAAACAAAAAGTTCAATTTTGATCACCCATATAGGCGTTACCACAAAATAATTGAAGAAAAAATTATGTTCAAGACCGTATAGCACGCATCAGCCTTTTTGAATAAAAGCTATGCTATTCATAGTAGAACCAGGAAGAACTTTTGAAAAAAATATGCTAATTGAGTTGATAGAACGATAATTTGTAGGTTGTGTGAGATAACTGATTACTGACAGTCATTGAACATTTTTGGCAGTTACCATACGTTATATTGAAATTATACAGTATAGTATTGAATATTAAATGTAAAATTACAACGCTCATTAGCAAACAATGCAGGTCAGACTTTTAGTGCCCCAACTTCATCACTAAACGCAACATTCTTGCCTGCATCGTTCACACATTGTCAGAAGTTTCCGATTTTTTGTTAAAATTCGTTTCTTTGTCCAAGAAGCTCTCCCAGAATCAGTCAAGTTTATACGATTATGAAGTGAGTTGTTATCAATGAATTAAGTTATCTAGGAATCATCTACAACTAGCAAAGTTATATGTAAGTATTTATCATTGTAAATCAATCAATTCAATTAGTTTAAATTTATAATACAACAAATATATTAAAGAATCAATAAATTGTCCATAATAAGTATTTAACTCATATGAATATATTATATTATTTCATCTAAAATTATGATTTTAGTATTATTATTTTATATGATTAATTTAACATTAAATATTTATATTAATAATTATTTTTTATTAATTACCTGTATTATTATTTATAATCACTTAAAAATTTATTTTATTATTTTCTACTATATTAACTCTATATTATTCTTTATATCAATCAATCAATTCATAAGCAATTCAAAGAGAATACAACAAAGAATTGAAGGAAAAATTTAATAGACGGAAAAAACAATACAATAATTAAATAATTACACAATTTAGCAATATAATTGCCGCTCTGGCTGGTGGCAGTAACAGAATCAGGTAAAAACTTTAAATGGGAAATATTTGATAATTATATCAGTTTTATCGATATTATTGATTTTTGTCTGTGGCTTATTTTTTCATGATTTTCCTACGCCACTCCCTACTATTCAGTTCACCCTTCCAGCTACAGTACTAGAGTGTACCAGGAAAATACAAAAAAAACTCACGTACTAACCCTGAAACAGTATAAAAATCCAGTTTCACTTTTCCCTTACTTAATTTTATATTGATGAAATAAATTTTTCTTTAGTAGGCTATAATAAGTATTTTTAACTTCCAATTAAAAGGTTTGATTTGAAGAAAAATTTAAATTTATAAAGCCTACAACCTTTTTTTGTTTCGATTTTCTTTTTTTAACAACCATTATATCTAGTTCAAAATTAGTATTAACAAACGTGGAATATTTCCTATGATAATACTGAAATTAGAAACATCGGCTGAATTCATGGAAGCCGTACTGGGTACCGGTGAATGTTACCGGTAGCGTCTGATTGGTCTATTCAAATTCTTAGACGTTGAACAATTTGAATATACCAATCACACGCCACTCGTAACATTTACCGGTTACTTGTAAGGTTCCCATGAACTCAACCATTAACTTTGTTTTACAAGAAGCATGGACTGTTGCAATGAATAATTCCCCCCAAAAATATCAATACTGGCACAAATAGACCGCAGCTTTTACTAAACAGACACTGCATTTATTTATGTCATGCGCAGAAGTTTTTAATTTTTAAAATGTCATTTACTATTTCAATCTAGTCTATAAGAAGGCTAATGAGCAATTTTTCCTGGTATTATACAGTTAAAATAATAAGTTTAGTAGTTCTCAGCAGGACTACTAACTATACTTCTAAATATATCAACTACGTATGAGAATAGATCCAGTTCATATTAATTACCTAGTATATACATTCAAACAAGCAAGAAGACAACCATAAAATAATAAATATTGTAAATAAAATACAACCATATTATTATAAATATTACCATATAATTATAAATTATAATTATAATATAACCATAAATTATAAATATATTATATTATAAATATAATATAAATAACCATAAATTATAAATTATAAATATTATAAATACGGTAACTTACTAAAATTATAAATATCTAGGGTACGGTACTAAGAGTTTTTTCATATTGTATTTCCTTTGAAAATGTCTATCGTATTTAATTGTGATTTGTATTTATCTAGACACATATGAATCTGACCCCTGCTCACATATAGGATTTTCCTATGTGAACAGGTAATTTCCATAATGATGTTCAAATCACAGTGTTCGTTAAGTTAAAGAGTAAAATGTCTTTCAAAGTGTGCAATTTTTTGTTGTATTGATGTTTTTTTGAAAATAAATTTTTATTCTATTCTAAACAATAAGTATAACAAGTATATAATTTCTGAAAAGAAATTATGTGTACAGCACTGTATAACACATTCACACTGTTATCACAGCTCTACTTTATCACAACACCCCAACACTACACATTTCAAAGGGTATGGTCCGCTTCAATCTGCGCAGCATATCAGTGTTGTTGAGCAGATGCATAACTTCTTCATTCTCATGCCGCTGGATCTTATCTGCATGTTTGCGTGCGTAGCGCCCAATTTCGCTTTCGACGAACTCCACCACAGATTTCTAATGCGCAGAAGTAAATAATAATCCGCATATATAGAAGCGAGATTCATTCATTCAATACATTGTACATAACAGTTATGTTACTTCCGTTTGAATTTGTAGATTATTATTCACTTTTCATGTGAATTCAACGACTTGCAGTAGTATTTTACTTACTCTGTAGGCCGAACGTTTTCGAGCTGTTAAAACCCGGTTACAACTCGAAAACGTTTGGCCTACAGAGTAAGTAAAATAGTACTTATTCTTAATAAAAATTTGACTGCAAGTCGTTGAATTCACTTGAAAGGTTAATTTTAACAACGCAGTTCATCATGGAACAAGAAATCCAGGAATTATTATTCACTTTCCCTACCCCTCTTTATCAATAATTTCCTGGTTCCCCTCTTTTCCGTTACTAGAAGTTGGTTAAAATCAAAGTGGTGACTAAACATGTTGGTTATTGTGTATGATCAGTTTGATCAGTATGATGTGTAAGAACTGATCAGTGTATATATCAGTTTGGGTTCATGAATCATAATCAATTATTTTAATGAGTAGGCCAATGTTGTACGGTAACTATTGAAGATTATTTAACTTTGTAGGACAAAGCTCTAATCTATAATATATTTCTGTTCAAGCTGAAGTTGTATGGTAAATTTGAATTCGATAAAGAGTTTCAATCGCGATGGAAGCAGAGCCACCAATGCCCATACCCGAGTTCTTCAAAGGAAAATGTATTTTGATAACTGGAGCTTCTGGATTCATGGGAAAGATCCTGGTGGAAAAATTACTTCGCTGCTGTCCCGAAATAAAAAGTATTTACATTATTTTGAGGAGAAGAGGTGATAAGAACCCAAAGGAAAGGTGGGATGAAATGACAAAACTTCCGGTGAGTGTATCAAGTGAGTAAGCTTGGTTCAATTTAATATTTTTGTGCATTCAATCATACTTCATGCTTCACGATAAACATGTAGGCTATACATAAACAGTTACTAAGTCAGTGCTCATTTTAAAAGTCCAGTTTCAGTCTGCTTTAATGACCATAAAATTCTTGATGAAATAAATCAGACTTCTTATTTTTTGTTAGGAGATTGAGAAATTGATATTCTTGATTGATGAGACTTCAGTCATTATTTCTAATACAAACGGATCAATAAAGTAGGAAAGTAACTACACAACATAAAACTCAAAGAAAATGCACCAAGATGACCAATTCATCCATCATCATAATGCAGGTCGCATTTATAGTAGGCTTGGTATTCATATTTTTTTAGAGGTAGGCCTATACGTCTTGAGGATTCCATACACTGAGTATAAGACAAGACAGTTGAAAAGAATTATTACATATTTATTTATATACATATCACCAATACTGTAACTTTCCTTAGGTACCATTAATACAAAGTAATAATGTATAATATATCATATAAATACTATAATAGTTGAGGATGAAGATTAATCCAAAAGTAATTCTTGTTGCTTAAACTATAAAAATAGCTTTATCTTAGTCTGAAAATGTTTCAGTATTCTTTGAAAATTTCAATTCGAACTTTTAAGTCGTACTTCGACTAATAGGCAAATATAATCGACTACAATGGTTGTTTTTTACATTTTATCCACCAATAGTTACCTACCAACTTAATATGGTACGGTACCGTATTACATTAATGCAGGCTGTAGTAGGCTACATATCCTCATTGGAGAAATATATTTCAAGAAGCCATATGATATGCATTTTATATTTCAGGTATTTGATAGACTTAGAACAGAATATCCTAACAATTTGGAGAAAATAGTTGTTTTGGAAGGTAACGTGGCAGAAAAGAATTTGGGACTCGCAGTTCATCATCAAATAGTAAGTGAACTTCATTATTATTTGTTATTTATAAATATTAAGATTGCCAAGAAATACCAGAAACTTGAAGAATACCTATAACTATAAATATTATTATAATTCAAAGTTAATTAATTTGGGAAAAATATAAAAAAATCAATAACAACAATTGAATAACACCATACTTAAAAATTAAAAAACGATCTATGATACTGTATCATTATAGAGTTAATGGAAAATCGGCCACACAATACTGAATATATGTGGAATTGGCCTCAATAATGTAATAATTCTAGTGAGTAGGTACATTACATATTGCAAATAATAATAATAATAATAATAATAATATAATAATAATAATTGTCAATCATAATAATTACTATTGAGGGCTAGTTGTTACATATGCTTTTAATGATATTACTTTCTGGGTGAACGTTCTTAAAATCAGCATGTTTTGGCAGTGCATAACTAATAAATAAGTACTTTATTTCACTAATCAAGGTACGGTACTGTACAATGAAGGTACATACTGTTGAATCACTTGCATAAAATAGTCTGCAATATGCAAGAAGCGACCATTTTTTTACTGAATATCATTAGCAATTCAAGTTCAAATTATTTTTGAGTCAGTCGCACAAAATTGGAACATGAATGTAAGTCAAATGTAAAAAACAAAAAAATGCATCCGTAGAATGAAGATCCTTAGCTAATATTACTTATTAACTAGTCTGCATCAATATAGGCTTATCAGAAAAACTTATTTTTAGTAAAACGGTAAGAGTTTCATCTAGGCTACAGTATATCCATGTAAAACATGTAAAAGAGTAAGATAGTAAAAGTAAGAGAGTAAAAGTAAAAGAGATTGAACGAAAGAAAATTAAATTTAATCACCGTAAGATGATGTATTATGGAGCTCAATAGGGAAGTAGTTGCACTCTGGCTCTGTCAAATGACGTCATCTTACAGTGGTCAAATTTAATCTCCTTTTGTGCAGCTGGCCATAATTCTGTTAAATCTATTGGAATATCAGAAAAGATCTACAGTATGCATGGAGCTGCATTTTATTGATTTGTAAATAAATGTCTTGGAGAATATCTCAGGGTGTTTACATAGTTATGATGTTTAAGATCTATCTTGTTTCCACTAATATAATAATAAAAACTTAAAAACACTAAGTGGAAATTGTGACTCACGTTATGGCATGACGGCCGTTTCACTCTGATGTTAAGAGCATCGTCAGACGACCCACAGTTCACTCTACAGTATATTACACAGTACTATCGATGCCACATGAGACTGAGTCTTGTACACAGTACAGAAGCCTACAAATTAACCAACCAAAATCCTCCATTCATCATCTCAACAACAATGTTGTAGGCATACTGCAATACAATCCAGATTAAGGACATTTACTCTGATTCACATTGTAATAATTTAACCACTTACTATTTTAGATTTTGGAGGAGGAAGTTTCGGTAGTATTTCATTCAGCTGCGTCAGTGAGATTTGATGATCCACTGTGCAAAGCCGTCTTCCTCAACACTCGCGGAGCTTTGGAAAGCATCAAACTAGCTGAGCGGATGAGAAACCTCAAGGTAAGATATCTTTCTAATCTTACTCTACAAAATTAAACTGTAATTTTTGATGGAGTATCATAACTTATCTGAAATTGATTAAGCTCACATAACAATAATTGTTTTCATGTGAATTTAACGACTTGCAGTCAAATATTCATTAAGAATAAGTATAACTTACTTAATCTGTAAGCCGAGCGCTTTCGAATCTTTGAGATCCATCTTCAGAGGCCTCTGAGATAAGTTATACTTATTCTTAATGAATATTTGACTGCAAGTCGTTAGATTCACATGAAAAGTTAACACTAGATACCATATAATTACTATATCAATTAGTTGAGGTGAGCCTTAAATTTGATGTGAAAGGAACTCTTATACACTATAAAAAGCTTTATCAACTAAATATTTTATCAATTGTTTTTTAAATATTTTTCTCATATATATATATGATGTACTGAGCTGAGTTTATAACCGAGATATTCTGTTTCAAATGGCAACTATTTTTTTCAGTGTTACCTCTATGTTTCAACCGCTTATTCCAATTCTCATCTGGATGTTCCCGAGATAGAAGAAAAGGTCTACCCTGCCGAAATTGATTACAAGATGTTGATAAAGCTCATTGAAAGCCATGCTAAACCTGCTGATATTGAGGTTCTCGCAAAAAAGTAAGAAATATATTTCATTCTATGAACATGTACCTTATGATTTGTTTTCAAATTTGATTTATATTTATTTATTAAATGTGACAAAATTACAATGAATGTGAAGATGCTACAGACTCAAGTCCAAAACTGCTTCCTCCACAACATTTAAATATGCTTTATTGTTCAAAACAATTAGCTTAATTCACATCTAAAATTTAGATTTTCTAAAAAACTTCTCTTAAAATATAATAAAATTATTATTTTTTATTTAAAGGAGATAAATTTGAAAGTTCACTCGAAACGAAACTCTCAGAACAGTTGAAGATAGTTTATCATATTAAATTTTTATGAAAACTTTTAGAGATTATAGGGCTTTCTTGGAAAAAGCAAGGGTTTTCAAGGAACCATTTCAGAATGAAACATATAAAACCTGTATAAATGTAGGCAGGAAACTGTGTCATAGAAATTTACAAATTAAAAGGTCATTACAATTTATCATTACTCACGCACAAGACTCAGCCTCATGTGGGCATCATCAGCAAAAAAAAGAGTATGTATGAGAGAAATTCTTATATTCAATAAGTTGGTCATTGTTATTTAAATGATACAAAACTACATCCTTAGAATTTAAGATTTAAAATTTTCGAGGCTCATGCCTGGTTGCAAAAATGTTCAGGGAATGTAACATGAAGCATTAAATGAATGAAAATGTATAATTGCCAATTCCATTACAATTATCATTAGTAGGCCTACTGGTATTTGTAGTTATAAAGGGGAGTGATAGCCGCGAGCCGTAGCAGGTATCTGTTCAATCAGATAGAGATAAGCTGCGTTCTCGTAGGACCTGTTTGAACGGTGGCCGATTAGATTGGCCAGCAAAAAAGACACTGTTCTCTGCTGTAAAATCACTTCCCGGTGGTTCGGAACCCACCTAAAACTGTAGGTCCATCTCATCAATCACCAAAATCCAACTCATTACCCACGCACAGGTCTCAGACCTATGTGGGCTTAATCCTCAGAAAAAAAAATTCGTATGGCTTTTCGTGGTGGGGAGACCCTTACGGGTAGTTCCACCTCGCCGCTTTTTTAACGACTGCTTTTTTTTATATGCAACCGGGACCGACGGCTTAACGTGTCCTCCGAAACACGGGAGTGGCTCGAGAAAAATATCTTGTACTCAACTGGGATCGAACCCAGGACCTTTGGCTTATCAGACCAGCGATAAGCCAACTCGGCTACGCCGACTAGTTATACTACCAATCTTTGAAAAATTTCAAGAGTCTACTTATTCTTAATAAAAATTTGACTGCAAGTCGTTGAATTCACTTAAAAAGTTAATATTAACAACCAAGGTTAATAGATAGATTTATCTATTAACCTTGATTAACAACGCAGTTCGTCATGGAACAAGAAATCCAAGAATCAATTATTTCTCCTACAATGGCTTTATCAGATCTGCATAAATACTGAATCTTGTAGCACCACAATTTCACAGTTTAATATCTTTTATTTCAATATAATATATGAACCATGACACATTGAGACATTATTGATATTGTTATACAAAAGCTCCCTATTGTAAATATGTTTCAGAATAATTGACAAACATCCAAATACCTATACATTCAGTAAATCTCTGGCCGAACAAGTGATGGCTGATTACTCCACTAAAATTCCAATAGTCATTGTGCGACCATCAGTTGGTAAGTTTACTCTTGATATTTTATAATTTTCTCATATTTCCAAACCAAATTAAAGTTTTTCATTTCCGTAGTTTGTCAAAACTGCGTAATAAATACAAAAACCTTATTAAAAATTATAAAAAAACAAATTTATATTTTTAACATAAAAATGAATTGAAACGAATGCACATTTTTTAAAAACAGATTGACTCTTTCTGCAACAAGAAAAGAAAGTTAATATGCTTATAAATATTTAACGAAGAAGCTCTGTTAAAAATAAATTATTAGGCAACTGGTGGCCTGTGCGTAGCTCAAGTTGATATCAACAATAAATTTATAAATGCAAAAGATTGGAAAATCATAAATATCTAACAATTTGAAAGCAGACCCGGTGGTTCGGAACCCACCTAAAACTGTAGGTCCAACTCATCAATCACCATCATCCAACTCATTACCCTTGCACAGGTCTCAGACCCATGTGGGCTTCATCCTCAAAAAAAAAAAAAAAAATTCAATTACAACCTAAAATAAAAGGTACATAATACGATGTTTTATAAGATAGTAACAAAAAAAAAAGAGAAAAATTATTAATAATTAATAGAATTTAAGAGCAGCAGTAAGCACAGTAATTTTATCAAGTAATGATGACTTTACTTGATTCTTATTACGTACTTAAATATTCAAAACCTTAATTGGAAGTACTGTTTATTGTTAGATCTTATCCTATAAATTTTATTGGTTTCTCTGTATTTCATGATAAATAATAATTATTTTATATTCCATGTGCTAATATTGAAAGTGTAGTATAATTAATTCAATAAATCTTATTATTAATTGTGGGAATAATCAAAGGATATTAAAATAATAATAATTAATAATAATAATAATAATAATAATAATAATAATAATAATTATTATTATTATTAATAAAATCATAATTACTTAATTTTGAAATTAGTTTAATTAATTTAAATTAAATTCAATTAATTGTAAAACCATGGACATGGTAGTATTTACGAATTCTCAGTTTAATTGATAGCCGCGAGCCGTAGCAGGTATCTGTTCAATCAGATAGATAAGCTGCGTTCTCGTAGGTCCTGTTTGTAACGGTGACCGATTAGATTGGCCAGCAAAAAAGACACTGTTCTCTGCTGAAAATCACTTCCCGGTGGTTCGGAACCCACCTAAAACTGTAGGTCCAACTCATAAATCACCATCATCCAACTCATTACCCACGCACAGGTCTCAGACCTATGTGGGCTTCATCCTCAAAAAAAAAAAAAAAAAATTCTATCAAATGCACTGAAGACTTTCAGTTTACAAATACTATATTGACAACAGTAACAAATAGATTTGCGAAATTTTGATGAATGCTCTCATCCAAAAAATCTTAAATATTCGTAAACCCAAAGTCTTTAGTGTATTTGATAGATTCAAATAGAAAACTCGTTATCTATTATACCATCTAAATATTATTAGTTAGTTCGAAGTTACTGACAATTGAACAAACTGACAAATTTACTTAAACAGAATTTATTAATTTCGAATTCCTTTAATTGCTATTAGTTTATACTGAAGACTTCCGCAATGGCGGATATTGACAACAGTATTTAATAGCTGATGGAAATCGATGAATGCTACTGTACAAAAATATCAGTCACCACCGGGAATCGAACCACGGACCTCCCAATTGCCGGTCGGGCGCCTTAACCACTAGACTAGTCTATTGGGAGGTCCGTGGTTCGATTCCCGGTGGTGACTGATATTTTTGTACAGTAGCATTCATCGATTTCCATCAGCTATTAAATACTGTTGTCAATATCCGCCATTGCGGAAGTCTTCAGTATAAACTAATACCAATTAAAGGAATTCGAAATTAATAAATTCTGTTTAAATATTATTATTTGTTTTGTAGATAAATTTAGAAATAGTTATTGGGAAGGCCAATAGTGAATAGTGAATAGTCAATTATTATTGTATCTCATCACAATTATATTCACAATGGTATTCTTAGAGTTCTCCTGAGTTTTTTTAGGAATTTTTATTAGGAATAATTTCATTTCATTTCTGCCATTAACAAGAGAGCATGCTTATATTAAGTTTTTAGAGAATTTATTTACTCTTAAAAAATTGGATCTCATAGAATTTGTAGATTTGGTAGAAGAAATTATATTATGATTTTGTTCAATAATTGATTGAATGTCATTTTATATTATTAACTCTATCAATATTAAGTTTTTTATTTGTATGTTATCGAATAATGTTAAGGACACGTTAAATCACGTCAGAGGCCATGACTTGTTAAGTTGCGACCAGATAAATGCATAAATCTGACAACAGATCTGAGTCAGATTCACAAGATATTATTACTAAAAACATAATTTATTAATATTTCGAATTCCTTTAATTATTATTCTTTTATATTTATTACTATTTTTTATCGAATAATAATGTAGTAGTATTCCATGCATTATGGACATAAATTTAATTAAGCAAAAATTGTAAGCTTCTCAGCCAATTTTTGCTTTGTTAATTGTGTTTCGAAAATCTGACTGACTGTCTTTGATCAACGTATTTTCATTTTAATTTTTCATCCTAATGTATTGTCTGTAAGAGGAGCACAGTAGTTAAATATATATTTACATCTATTTAAACTTTTCAGTTATAAATTCAATACATGAACCAGTGATTGGATGGTTGGAAAATCTAAATGGACCAATGGGAATTATTGCTGGTGTAACCAAAGGTATTCTGAGAGTTTTCTTGGTGAACGAGGACTGTTCTTTAGACTATGTTGCTGTTGATTATGCTATCAATAGTCTCATAGTATCAGCTTGGCATAAGGCACTTGTTGATGAGAGGTAGGTATGGTACGCTAATTATTGTTCTGATATATTTTATTTTTAAGCACATTACTTTCAATTCGTTCATTCCTTTATATGGACTTTTTATTGTAAATCTAAAGACTTGCAGTCAGTTTTAAATTTTGAATAAATACAATAATTGTACCAGTACAATAATAATTCTACTCACACTTGGACGAACGTTTTCGAATTATGGAAACTCATCTTCAAGTCCAAGTGTGAGTTTCCATAACTTGAAAACGTTCGCCCAAGTGTGAGTACAATTATTATATATTCACAATTTAAAACTGACTGCAAGACGTTAAATGCACAACAAAAAGTTAATATTAACAATGCAGATCGTTATGGAACAAGAAATCCAAGCATTTATATGCTTTTTAGAAGGTTTTAAGTGGTGCAACCACAATATAACAAGTGAAGCAGTCGCTCCAGAACGCATAGCAGAAAGTAAAAAATTAAAATTTTTGTGAACGCGTTTCATTAAGTGAAGTAGAGGTTCAAGTTTTTTTTTTTAATTTTAATTCCCAATTACGTAGAAATCGAAATATTTTATTGACCATCAAATTTAGACATGTACATATCAGGCTTCGTTCAAAAGTATAAGCTATTACAGTCTTACCATGAAGTCTGAAATGACTAAATCTTGTCTTGATTACAATATAATACCATACATTACAATTGCAATACATCATCTTTAAAATAACTGTTAATTATACCGGCAGGCAGCTCAAACAAATCCTGAACTGGATATAAATAAGTATTTTCCAAAAGGCTTAGCCTCACATTCAATTTAAAAACAGACAGTCTGACAATCTACAATAATTATTATTAACAACAAGAAGCAATATGTAATTATAATTTTTTTTGATTGGCACTGCTGTTTTTGAGCTGGACTAAAGGCACATTTTAATAACCCACCTTTTCTTGTAATAAAGGTTTAAATACCTGCGTTTTGGTATCCAATAATTTTTTTGTAAAATGATCATGCAGATCAGATGTAAATTTAAGCGACTACAGGCCATATGAGCAATAAAATCATTACATTTATACATGCTGTGTAATGCATAGTCTTCACAAACCTCGGCTTCCAACTGGTCAGCTGTCAGGACAAGAATACCCTACATATTACGGATTCCAAAAGAGGCTTTTGGTATAGGAAACTGTATCGAAAGCATCAAGTGCAGGGTATTCTGACCCTCGACCGTTGCCCATTTTGTTCAAATCCGTGTAGTTGGAAACCTCTTCATTCCAAATATATGTTTTTGTTTTATAATTCAATTTATTTGTATTTTTGATGTAATACCTAACAGAGGGCCAAAAATCTAAAAAATCTAACTTTGTTGTTTTATTTAATAATTTATGTCGACCATAGTGGACATTTGGAAAACATGCCGTCAGTCTTGACCCATTTAATTTTGAAAATATCTTGTGATTTTTAGTAAGGGGAAGGACTATTAATACATGAAGTCAGTCTGAAATTACACATGTGACAAATAACAGTCGGCATTAGCCATCAGTCTCACTACTTTTTCTGAAGCATCGGTACTCGTCCTACATTATTAGCAGCTCATTCCATAATGCTGATGAAGGTTCTCTTCAGAAGCGAAATTTCATTCCCAATCAAAGTGACTGAAAACAACAATTCAAGAAATACAGTGTCAGTTTTACAGTGAATTTATTTTTTTCCAGACAGAAGAAGCAACTTACCATTTACAATTGTGTGTACGGCAATGTACGAACAGCGACATTTGGTGATATCATAAATGCTGGACCAACTGTGGCGTACGAAAATCCATATACTGATGTTCTGTGGTATCCGAGTATAATTACTACTACAAATACTACACTTTTCACATTATTGTTTTATATTTTCCAAATAATTCCAAGCTTATGCTTGGATGCAGTACTTTGGCTCTTCAATTACGAAACCATGTAAGTGAATATTGTTCATATTTATTTCATTTTCTTCAACTCGATAAAAACAACTCTTATTGAATCCTACCAAACTTCTTGGATTTTTGTGAGGGTAATATTTTAGTTTGACGGAACTGAATACCTCAGAAATAACGAAACTTTTAAAAGTCAATCAAATATAGTCAGAACAATTTAGATTATAATCCAAGCTCTCTCCAATCAGATCCCATATAAATATTATGTGAACATTCGCTCATACTTTGCTTATCAAATATTTGTATCTCTGCTCTCAAAAATGTCATAGAGAAAATGTAATTTTTTCAGTTCTTGATTGAGTAAGTGTAATGCCTCACCACAATTGATTAATTTAGTCATTATGGTAACTAGTGTATAAGATGTATTGTTAATCTGACTTGTCTTATACTCCTTAACTGGAGTCTCCAAGATGCAATCTACAAAAAAATAATGTCTGAAGTATTTTTCTAATAAGTGGCAATATATAATACCGGTATGACAATTTCAGTGATGTTTTGGAATATTTTTTTGCAACTTGAATAATATATGATAAATACGCATTAAAAAAATTTGCAATCAATTGAGAAATTGTTTTAGTAGGCTATTATTTATTATATTGTTTCAGTAGAGTATGGAACTATAATAAGTTAGTTTGAAGTAACTGGAAATTTAACAAACTGACAAAAATATATGAGCAGAATTTATTAATTTCGAATTCCTCAAATTGCTATTAATTTATACTGAAGACTTCCGCAATGGCGGATATTGACAACAGCATCGAATAGCTGATGGAAATCGATGAATGCTACTGTACAAAAATATCAGTCACCGCCGGGAATCGAACCGCACCCTTTCTGAATATTTAGGTATTATAGAATATTTTGAGTATCTCAATGATAGAAAAATTGACTAAATACAATCCTTCCTTCCTATTAGTACAACAGTATTAGTTACAATAGTTTCTTGTATGATTTGATGTACATATAGCATCAGTGGCGTAGCCAGGATTGAACTTTGTGGAAGGGGTGGGGGGGGTGTTTACCAGTGGGTCTGGGGGAAATTTAATCCCCCCAGTTGATAGGATGGTCCGGGGGCCCTGCACAGGATTTTTTTTATATTTATCATTTTATAAATGATATTTTGAGCATTTGAATGTAATTTTTACTTATATATTTCAATTGAAGCAATTGTTAATTTAAATGAAATATAACTCCGATCCTAAATAAATTGATGTAGACCTATCATAAAACTTTAAGTAATTTACATGTTAGCTTTTTGTATTTGAGCATCTAGCAATATTGGCCACTTGCTAAGCGAAATACTTTTGATTTTATCATTAATTCAGGTTTATTTTTGAATGAATAATAAGACGAAATTGTCACAACCACATTTATTAAAACTTCGAGAAACTAGTTTCGGTTGTTACACCATTATCAATCTCAATCAAACTGAAAAACTAAAGTACAGAGAAGCCTTATATATTATTTTATTTTTATTTTTTTATTTTTGAATTAACTGTTTTAGCTTAATTTGTAAGTTATTAGTTTTATGAAAGACGACCAAAAGATTTCGGTGGGGGGGATGTATTCTGATATCCCCCCTACGACCCTGCATAGCATTATATGGAATAATTTGTTGATTTCTATTCCAGGTTTCTGAAGATCAGTAGAAAAATCTATATCGTGTCTTTCGCTCTACAAGTCTTTTCGACAAAAATTATAAAATTTTCAAATAAATGCTATCAAACATTATGGACAGCTGTTAGTGA
This sequence comes from Conomelus anceps, assembly GCA_948455865.1. Lineage (NCBI taxonomy): Eukaryota > Metazoa > Arthropoda > Insecta > Hemiptera > Delphacidae > Conomelus > Conomelus anceps. The sequence continues at coordinate 11,162,559 of OX418218.1, forward strand.
GAGTGATGGCAAAATATTCTACATGAAACCTCCAGAAGACATAACTGTCTCAAATATTATAATGCTTTGTCATTTGGGAATGCGTAAATTCTACTTCCATGAAAGCGAATCAAATCTCCCACAAGCAAGGGCAAAATTCAACAGGTGAGTAATCATAATTTCTAAGTTTTAAGATTATTTTACAACTCAATGTATAATTTCATGCCACTTGAGCATGATGTATAGAAGTGTTGATTGTAGCCTACGGAAACTTCAAGGTTTAGTAAGAGAGCACATTAGTTTGAGAGGCTAAATTCCCAGATTTTTCTAGTAGAACATTTGCTGACTCCAAAAACAGTGTTCTTTTCAAAAGCAAAAAGAGAAAGAATTTTTCATCCTTTATTCAATAGAAATGTTCTTCTATTACTACCACATGCATAATCTACAATAAAATAATTTATATTTCAGATTGTACTGGGCTGATAGAATACTTCGATTCTTCTTTATTGGCATTCTCACATGGTTTTCTTCGAAATATGTTATGAAATATTTAATTAATTCTGTTATTTGAAAAAATAAACGGTATGAGAAAAACTTGTCTTTGTTTCATTAACATTAACTATTCATTTAAATAGTGGATCCATCAAACATAACAAACTATATTAATAAATTGTAATAAGTTACAAAATGGAGTGGGATGGTGATGATGATGTAGTGGAAATGGAAGCTGAATATAAATGTCATCAATAAAACATGAAAATATCGTCTGTTCACCTCAGATTATTCATTTATAAAATACTAGCAGTTCACCCCAGTGCATTGCAACGGAATTTTGGTTATAATAGTGGTACCCGGCGCATTCCCAAGAGCCTACTTATTAAAAAATGAAAAATGTCATTTTTCCTACAACTGCTCATAAAGTAGTTCTTTGCGTACTGAAAACTGATTGCAAAATACCTCTTTACTGCTCAGCGAGCACATTCCCAAGAGCCTATTCATTAAAAAATGAAAAATTTCATTTTTCCTACAACTGCTCATAAAGTATTTCTTTGCGTACTGTACTGAAAACTGATTGCAAAATACCTCTTTACTGCTCAGCGAGCGCTGAAGTACTTTATGCTCGCCAGCTGTTTTCTTTACGCTTCTGTTCTGAATTTGATGTCTTCTCATTGGTGGATCTTGAAATTCATGACAATTGCGCATGCTAACCAAATCCGCACATGCTAAAATGTTACAAACTACAAGATTTTATTGAGTTGAAATCCAGAACTGCAGTTGTAGGGAAATGTTTTATGTAATTCGCATGCAAAGCTTCTTTAACCCTCTCTCAAAATTACTGCGCTCCACTGCGCATCACGCAGTAGCTGTATTAACTCGAGCGATAAAGTCACATTTTTTACGCTCTTAATACAAAAATAACTATTTTGTTTGGTTAAATTGCAATTAGAATTTTTTTAACAAAGAAATAATGGAGGAAACATAAGCTGATGAGTTTTGATTCTCCAGTCATATGTTTCCTACATGACTACAATGCTCTGTCTACATGGTATGCACGTATATAAGTCTACATACAGCATAAATAACACCGCAAAGGGCCCACCATGTGATTAAAAACAGTTGACTTCTATCAGCTGTTCCTTTAAGGATAGATTAAGGATAGATTTCTCCTTTTTGTGTCCTTCAGCAAGGACTTTTGAACTCCGAAACTTCACAGGAACCATCTCAGGACTATTCTACATTGTGCCTGGAAATTTCATAAAAATCAATTCTCAGCGGTTTTGGAGTGTACTGGGAACATACATACACACATGGCCTTTTATATATATATGTATACAGATTTTTTGTATGAATGTTGTGATGATTGACAAAATTCTAGTCCAAGATGGGAGTTTTGCATTAGGACTTCATATCAACCAATATAACATGACTGAAAGAGTGGATGGTCATGTTCAGACATCAAATGATTAGCAAAGTACATTTTCATTCATTAATTGTCCAAAGAATGCTCACCAAAACATTCAAAATACGCCAAAACAAGCTCTTCTGCCATCACAAAACAACCTGCCATCACAAGACTGATTGAAACACAAAATATTAAATTACAAGATTACATTATTAAATTAAATTACAAGACTAGATTATTACAATGTAACTTATCTCATGAACACATAATAAGTTGAAGCAGAGTATAGACTGAGTCCAGAAAATGTATTCTATGGAATAAAATCCATGAAGGATTTTATTTCGAAACTGTCTTAGTGTTTTACCAATACCAAGATAAACATCACCAAAATAGTTTAAAATTGTTTTCAAAAGACCTTTTTTTCAAAATCAACATTTTTCTGAAGGGACGCCCCCAGAGCCCAAAATTTTAAATATCTACATAAATAATTACGGTAATATTTTTTTACCATGAGTGTTACAAAGTAAGAATCAGCTATGAATAAGGTATTGTTTGTTAACTGTGTGTGAGTTGGTTTGACAAGTTGAAATACCTAGCTAACCTAGGAGAAGGTGACTGAAAATAAACCCCTGATCCTCCAGGTTGGGGGTTTGGCACTGGGCCAACAACCCACTCTGTAAAACGAATCCGTTATGAATCATCAACAAAAAGCCTCGGAATCAGACAGAATAATCAGTATCTGGAGCTAGCGATATTTTAGCTCAAGAGCTGAAAAAATACAACATGGATGTAGTTGCCTTGCAAGAAACAAGGTGGCACTTGGCAGGGAGGATTAATGCTAAGAAATATTTCATATACTATAATGGCTGTGAAGAAAATGGATACTATGGTGGAGTAGGATTTGCTGTAAATAAGAAAATAGCGGAATCTGTGATAAATTTTGAAGCCAAAGATGAAAGAATGTGCAATATTAGGTTAAGGGGAAAATTAAAAAATATATCTATAGTAAGTTTTTATGCACTTTTCAAGCGAGTTCAACGACTTGCAGTCAAATTTTTATTAAAATAAGTAGTATTTCACTTACTTCTGTAGGCCGAACGTTTTCGAGTTGTTAAAACCCATCATTGAAGATGAAATAAATACTACTTATTTCAATACAAAATTTGACTGCAAGTCGTTGAATTCACTTGAAAAGTTAATATTAACAACGCAGTTCGTCATGGAACAAGAAATCCAGGAATTTTTATGCACCTACAGAAGAACCACGAGGATGATGAAAAAGAGATTTCTCTGAAATTTGCTGATGATGTGGTAATTTTTGCAGAAAAATTAGACGATGTACATCAGTTAACAAAAGTGTTTATGGAGGAAGCAGGAAAACTAGTATTGAAAGTAAGACACAAAAACTAAATACACAAGAAATCCAGATAACATAGACCCAGGTCCTCTTCAAGTGGACGGTCATGATTTTCAAAAAGGACTTCCAACTATATCTATAGGCGTTGTCATTTCTAAACAGAACACAGAATAAACAGAAATACAAAATAGAATAAATATTATAAACAGATGTTTTTATGCATGCAAAAAACTTATGTCTTCAAAATTATTGTCACACACAACCAAAATTAAAATATATGAAAAAATTATCAGTCAAATATATTGCTGTATGGAGCGGAGACATGGAAATTAGATAAAAAAAGAGGAAAGTAAATTGATTTTATTTGAAAACAAGATTCTTAGGAAAATTTATGATCCAATAAGTGAGTGAGGAGAGAGGAGGAAAAGACACAACAGAGAACTAAGAGAACTTTCTAGGGATCCAGATGTAATGTGTGAGTTTAAGTTTAGGAGGATTAGATGGGCTGGGCATGTTTTGAGATGTGATGACAACAGTCTCAAACAAGTCGTAAAAAAAGAAATTCTGAAGGAAGACGACCGAGAGGAAGGCCAAGGCGAAAATGGTGGAGTCAAGTGATGGCTGTTATGGAGAGAATGGGAGCAACTGAAAAAGACGCAGGGAATCGAGAGAGATGGAGGCTTTGTTGGTGCAGCCAAATATCTACTTAGATATGTATGGCCATGGCAGTAAGTAAAGTATGTAGCCTACAGAATATTATTGAATATTGAATGTAAAATTGCAACGCTCATTAGCAAACAATGCAGGTCAGACTATGGTGCCCATAGGCGGCTCTAGGCAAAAATGTTCTAATTTAGCATTGGCTTACTGCCGTGCCTGGGGGTATAGAATCAAATTTTTATAACCAGGCAGCTGGAAATCATTACAGTAGGCTAATTAATTTTCTTATCATTATATTAATCGAAATACTGACTAATGTAGGCTTGTTTTTTTGGCAATCTAATATCAAAACTGACACTGTATTTCAATTTAATATATCTTTTTGTTTTTTGAAAACGAAATCTACAATTTCCCTACCTATTTTTTGGGGGAATTGTTGACTCCAAGTTACACACCTTTTTAAAAATTAAAAACAGTTTAGCAATTAGATGGAATTACACAAATTGAACGGTGGAAAGCGAAGACAAAAATGAGAACCCAAGAACAAATGTTTATATAACTTTTAACAAAATACAAATTAGATATTTAACAAATCTCACACATTTTAAATTAAAATATTTGCTATTTTCAAGAATTTCATTTTAAAATATCAATACCGGTATTCAAAAAGTAAAACAAAGTGTCTATGTCATGTGAAATTTTCTCATCTCCATATTGAACCTTTCTGCACTATCTTTAATTTGAATCTGTTTTCTCAGTGTTTTCTTCTCTATGTACAACAACGATAAGTTGGAGAATATCTCTTGCAGCATTGAAGTTCTCATCCTCGTCCTCATAGCAGAGAAACTTCTTTCAAACGAGGCTCTTGACGTAATGATGTTTCTATTTTCTAACAAATTTTGATGTTCCAATGATCTAGATTTAAGTAGGCAGCCTAACTTATTAGGCTACTCGTAGCTACTGGCATTTCCGCTTCAAGTGCAGCAAGTGCTTGCTAGAGCAGCATGGAAAATTGTAAAGAAGGAAATAGGGCATGACTCAGCTCCTCAAAAAATTAATATTTCACCGGACACACTCAATGACTTCTTTGTTAATGTGCCGAATGCTGCAAACCAAGGACAAAACCAATCTTCGGTGACCTATGCCGAACTATTGCAGAATTTTAAGTTTACTGAGGACATTGATAGCAACACTCTTAAATTTTCATTTGAAATGGTTAAACCTGAAACTGTGAGATCCATTGTCAATAATTTAAGCTCCTCAAAAAGTGAAGACTGTTTTGGTATATCCAATTTCATTTTAAAAAATATTATTGATTCAATTTTGATACCATTAACTCTGTTGATAAATTTAGTCTTACTCACTGGTGAATTTCCGGACTGTTTGAAACTGTCATTGGTTAGTCCAATTTTCAAGAAAGGCAATCGAGACTTACCAGAAAAGTACAGGCCAATAGCGATTGTACCTATCATTAGCAAAATAATAGAAACATGTATATTCTATCAAATGTATGAATACTTCTCAATCAACAAATTGCTGAATGTAAACCAATTTGGATTCAGGCCTGACTGTTCAACTTCAATGGCTGTTGAAAAAATTGTCAACTACATCCTTGATGAGTTCGAAAAGAGAATGGTTGTAGGGGGGAGAATGTTGGACTTGAGTAAGGCATTCGACACTATCCCACATAATATTCTCTGTAAGAAGCTTGAACATTATGGTATCAGAAACAAAGAGCTTAAATTGATTGAAGACTACCTTAGCAATAGATATCAAATGGTTAAACTTAATGATAAAAGATCTGAACCAAAGAAAATATTAGCTGGAGTTCCACAAGGTTCAGTCCTTGGGCCCTTTCTATTCTTAGTTTTTGTTAACGATTTTAATGATAATGTACCTTGTTTTTCTGTACTGTATGCTGACGATACTACCGTTTTGGATACTAATATTAATGTAGACAATGTGTTGGACAGGCTAGATACTTCAATTATCAGTTGTAAAGAATGGTACAGTGCAAATTGTATGACTCTCAATGAGGGTAAGACAGAAAGTATTATATTCACACTTAGAAATAACTTGAGCGATGTACACCAAATTTACCTAAAACCTGTCAAACTGTTGGGCATTGTATTGGATAGTAAATTAAGCTGGTGTAGTCACATAGAACATCTGTGTAAAAAGTTATCAAGAGTCATGTTTCTTCTTAGAAAACTAAAATGCTGCGTTAGTAGGGATACTCTGATTCTTACCTATTATGGTTTGTTCCACTCGCAACTAAATTATGGCCTTCGACTTTGGGGAAATAGTAGCGAGGTGAAAAAGGCATTCATATGGCAGAAAAGGGCTATACGTTGTATTGTTGGGTTGAAGAGTCAGGAAACATGCAGAAACATCTTTATAGATTTGAATATAATGACTCTTCCATCCATGTATATGTATTTAAATCTGATCTATGTAAGAAAAAACCTAAATCTTTTTCATAGACATGACCATCAACATGAATATCAGACCAGAAACAGAGAAAACCTAGTAACTCCATATATCAGATTACACAAGTCATACAAAAGTCACAAGTATCAGCAATACATTTTGTTCAACAGGTTACCTCAGTCAATCAGAAACTTGCCATACAATAAATTCAAGCTTACTGTATCATATTGGCTCAAAAAACAAGCATTCTATTCAATTGAAGAGTTTCTTGACCATGACTTAAGAAGTTTGACGAATCGCTATCAGAGATAAAATATGCTGTGTTTTGCTTAGGCCTATATGTTATGTATTGCAAATATGTTATATTATATTATGTTTATTATACAAATTATACACTATGTTATGTTTTTACAAATATGTTGTCAGTAATTGTACTATGTTTCTTACGCACAGACTGAGTCTATATATTAGCATATTGTATATGCTTACTCTAATTAATATAGTTTCCTTTGACTCGACTGTAATTCAAGTCTTAATAGTTTAGTGACTAAGTCCTATTGTACGCTAGTATAAGATACAATTGTACTGTACTTAATGGCGAATAAAAATCTTGAATCTTGAAAAAAAAAAAAAAAAAAAAAAAAAAGTAATTTGTTGTCTATTCTAAGTAGTAAGGTATCCCATCATAATGTTCAAGGAAGACTTTCGATTATTTTTCATAACTCAAATCGAACAGTGCATTGACAACTTCGGCTAACTTTAGCAATTCTTCATTAAATCTTTCATTCAATCGTTCAATGATAACGTTGGGGACCTTAAAAAGTAAACATGAGTTCTCCAAAATCTTTTTACTCCGTCTTGACCTTCATCCTGACTGACATCCTCTCCTGCTCCGATAGTTGACATTAGTGTCTCTCAAAAGGACACTCATTTTCTTTTTGAACTCCTAACGTTCTCCAAGGAAATGGCATGCTTTTCTGCAAAATCTGTTATTTTCGTTCAGATTTTAGAAACATCTGTCTCACTTCTTTTTTAGCAAAGAATTAATTGTAGCTTTAATTAGGTATGGTACCTGTGAAGCTACTACCAGTGTGCCTTCAGAGTTCTGTAGATGTTGGCTCAAAATGTGAATAATATGAGAGTTAATACTTGGTGGAAGACAAAGAGGTTAACAACGAAGTTCTCTTTAGTTATGGTGCTCAAAATCCCTACAACTTCAAACAGCATCCATGCTTTCATGTGTCGCAGCTCACCCAGTAAAAATCGCAGCTGCTTTCTTCTGATTATTGTTATAATCCAGCATTTCCCCTGACATTACAGAGGCCCCGTCATATGTCTGAGCAATTATAGAAAGATTACTTATTCCTAATTCTTCAAAAATAGTCAATATAAATAAAGCTATGGATCCTCAGCATTTCGATCATCTTATCAAAACATGAGGAAACGTTCTTGGGGTTTAGCTTATCGTCTACGTAGCGAATGCACAAGGAAAGCTGTTGATCCTTATAACTTCTGGCTTCATCGACCATAACAGAAAAACTCCAACAAGATTTTACTTCATCAACAATTTTCTCAGTTACCATAGTTGAAATAATGTGAATTTTTTCATTTTGTATGGATTTACTACAAAAACTTATGGTTCATGAGAGCTACAGTCATGTTTATAATTTTTGTAATAACAAAAGGCATTAAGAAGATTCCAAGAACATCCTAAAGCACACTATTATACCGGTACTGTACTAACAGAAGAGAGAAAAAAGGCAACATCGGAGAGAATGAAGAAGTACTGAAAAAACCGGAAAGAAGCATACATGAAAAAATAATTGATTCAACGTAGCCCAAATTGGGTGATTCGAAAAAATAAAAAGTATTTGATAAACTAAGAACATAATTTTTATTCACAGATACTGGAGGGATGCATTTCATATCTAAAGAGAAGCTTCATCAGCATTTAGAAGTGAAATGTATCCCTTCAGTATCTCCAGTATACGTGATTGAAAATCATATATTAAATAAATACAGTGTCATTTTTTATATTAGATTGTTCATCAAGCAATTCTTCATGGAGCATCACAGATATAATTTTTATTGATATTATTATCATTACAATTGGTATTATTTTTTTATGTGGCTTATTTAATTTGAATGTAGTGGACTCTTTTTTTTAATAAATATGATTTTCCTACGCCACTCCCTACTATTCAGTGCACCCTCCCAGCTACTGGAGTGTACCGTACAACCTTTTTTTGTTTCGATTTTTTTTTAACAGTCATTATATATAACTAGTTCAATTCCAGTATATCAACAAACGTCGAATATTGCCTATGATGTAATGGAATTAGAAACATCGGTTGAGTTCATGGGAGACTATACTAGTAACCGGTAAATGTGACTGGTAGCATCTGATTGGTCTATTCAAATTCATAGTCGTTGAACAATTTAAATATATATATATACTAATCCGACGCCATTGGAACATTTATGCCCTAGTTTGTGGTGCATCAGTAGGCCTAGCCGGTAAAGCTCCCATGAACCCAACCATTGATTTTGTTAACTTTTCATGTGAAATTTAACGACTTGCAGTCAAATATTTGTTAAGAATAAGTATAATAACTCACTTAATCTGATTTTGTAACTCAAATTGATTTTGTTTTACAAGAAGCACTCTGACTGTTAATTCCCCCAAAAAATATTAACCCTGGCGCAAAATAGACAGCAACGTTTACTACGTAGTTTTTATTAGTACATTTAGGCCTATCTAGAGCACAAAAGTAAATAATAATAGGCATATAGAAGCGAAGTGCATTGCAAACCGCAATGGCTATTCATTCATGCAATACAATTTACATGACTTCCGCTTGAATTTGTATATTATTATGCACTTTCCCACCTCTCTGTTATCTTTCTTTGCCTGGTTCCCCCTCTTTTTCGTTACTACCAGTTGGTTAAAATAAACGCGATGATTTTGTGTATGATCAGTAGGCTATATGGAAGAACTGATCAGTGAATGGTCAGTTTTGTGTTCATGGATCATAATCAATTATTTTGAATGAGTGGGCCAATTTTGTAACTATTGAAGATTTTTTAAATTTTGCAGGACAAAAATCTAATCTGTAATATATTTTTGATCAAACTAAAGTTGTTTTGTAAATTTTTATTCGTTTGAGAATATCAATCGTTCAATCACGATGGAAGCTGAGCCACCAATGTCCATACCCGATTTCTTTAAAGGAAAAAGTATTTTGATAACTGGAGCTTCTGGATTCATGGGAAAGATCCTGGTAGAAAAATTACTTCGCTGCTGTCCCGAAATAAAAAGAATTTACATTATTTTGAGGAGAAGAGGTGATAAGAACCCAAAGGAAAGGTGGGATGAAATGACAAAACTTCCTGTGAGTAAACTTGGTTCAATTTAATATTTTTGTGCATCCAATCATGCTTCATGCTTCATGATAAACATATAAGTAGGCTATATATATATAAACAGTTACTAAGTCAGAGCTCATTTTAAAACTCCACTTTCAGCCTGCTTTAATGATAATGAAATTCTTGGTGGAAATAAAATGAAGTCTTCAGACTTCTTATGTTTTTGTTGGGAGATTGAGAACCTGATATTCTTGAAAGATAAGACTTCAATCATTAATTATAATAAAACAACTTAATATACAGAGTGTTTCAGGAGGAAAGGTTCAAACTTCGGCAACTGATTCTAGATAAAAAAAATAAGAAGAAAATTCATAATAAACATTTATGTCCGGAAACGCTTTGGTCGAGTTATACAGAGTGAAAGATTTCGCCCAAAACTCAGTACCCTCGGTAAAAGAAAGTCATACTGAAATTCCGCGAACGTAAATTAAGGAGCAAATACAGTTATTACTTATGGTTTTTGATCTGAGAAAACGAATAAGACAGGTCTCAGGACTCTATCCTCAGTAGTTTTTATGATATTATGATGTAAAACAGAAAATTCTGTGCCTAAAAACACGTTTTTCAGCTTTGAAGAACAATAACTTTGTTAAATGTACAATAAATGCATGAAATTTGAATAAAAAACTTATAGAGAATTTAATTCTGAAAATTTTTATGTAAATAAACTCAACAACAAATAAATACTTCTTTCAAATATTCAAGCGTTTCCTGTCATATGTTTATTATTAAATTTTTTCTTATTTTAAGATCTAGAATCTGTTGCCGAGTTTTTCAGTATGACTTTCTTTTACCGAGGGTACTGAGTTTTGGGCGAAATCTTTCACTCTGTATAACTCGCTAACAAAGTGTTTCCTGTCAAATGTTTATTATTAAATTTTTTCTTATTTTAAGATCTAGAATTTGTTGCCGAAGTTTGAACCTTTCCTCCTGAAACACTCTGTATATACCTCAAGGCAATACCTATACTTCAAGATGACCCATCCATCCATCACTAGCAGGTTCAATTTTTTCGGAGGATTAAGCCCACATAGGTCTGAGACTTGTGCGTGGGTAATGAGTTGGATGATGATGATTGATAAATTGGACAACCGTTTTAAGTGGGTTCCGAACCACCGGGAAGCGATTTTTCAGTACGGGAAGCATTTACAGTATGGTATTCATATTTTTTGAGATTAGGCCCATGTAATCAAGTTACCCTAAAAGTACACTAGGGTACATTATTTACCCTAAATGCAGGGTACTAATATCATAACAGTTGAGGATTAGAATTAATCCAAAAGGAAAATTCTCATAGCTTACACTATAAAAATAGCTTCAACTTAGTCTCAAACTAAAAAAAAATATTCTTTGAAAATTTCAATTTTTACTTTGAAGTTGTACTTCGATTAATAGGCCAGCAGCCGGTTATATTGCCGACTATGGCGATGTTTGTTTTTGACATGCTATCAACCAATAGATTCCTACTAACTTGATCATTACATTAATGCAGTATGTAGTAGGCTACATATCCTCATTGGAGAAAGATATTCTAAGAAGCCATGATTCACATTATAATTTTTAAGCATTTGACAGCTTATGACAGAGAGTATAGCTAACCGTAATTATTTGAAAATAATAATTTGGAAGAAGTTACCGTAATTGAAGAGTACGATATATTATAATTTTCAGGTTTTTGACAGACTTAGAACAGAATATCCTAACCATTTGGAGAAAATAGTTGTTGTGGAAGGTGATGTGGCAGAAAAGAATTTGGGACTCGCAGTCCATTATCAAATAGTAAGTGGACTTCATTAATAGTAAAGTTGTTGTTATATATAAATTAATATTAAGATTGCCAAGAAATATCAATGTACGGTACATACCAGAAACTTGAAGAATACCTATAACTATGAACATTATCAAATATTATTATTATTACTATTATTAATTTTATTATTATTATTATTATTATTATTCTGTATTTTCCTGCAGTATTCTGTTTCAAAAAAAACGTCAATAGTCATTTACAAAGCTTTAGCTGAGTCGGTTGTTAGATATTATGGTGATAACGTCTGGCGAAATGCAAGTGCATACAAAATTGATAGAGTTAAAAGATTGAAAAACTCATTACTAAAGATTATTAATTCAAAACAGAAAAGTTATCCAAAAACTAATTTATTAAAAAAGTATAATATTTTACCCGTGAATGACTTACAAATTCAACATTCTTATCAATAACTATTTTAATACCGATTATAAAACTCCAAGTAGGGTTATGCATGAGCATGGTGCTGTTTATCGGCGCAATGTTGTGCCCGATTTCAATAATTATTATGGAAAAAATGAATTGAGAGTTGTGGTGCCTACACTTTTCAATGAGTTTCCAGTTGATTTGATTGCTCTTGATAGGCCATCAATTGTTAAAAAATATATAAAACTGTTCCTGATTGAGAAAATGAGTGATTTTGAATAATTTTGTTTTGCAATCAAAGTTAAAAATAACTTTTTAATTTCAATCAAAGTTGAAAATAACTTTTTAATTTTTTCCATAGATTCTTATTAAACTATTTTTTATAGACATATTCATATGATTGTATATTATTATTAATTGTTGATAATTATTGTTGTAGATTATTACACAACGGTTTTGATTATATAACATTGCTGATTTTATTTTACTGAAGTTTTTCCTATTTTTTATGGATAAAGATTTAATTCGAATTTGGAAAGAGCCTTATAATTTCGACTATAGATTCTTATCAATATATTGATTACAAAGTCACATTGTTTATTAATTTACTGATTTTTATATGATGGATAACAATATAATTTAATATAAATTTGGAATGAACTATATAACTTTTCCTATAGATTCTTATCAACATATTCTGACTTAGTAATTCCTGTATGGACATAATTTATATTGATTATATTTATATAATTTTATTAATTGATTATTGCTGATTATAATATAATATGGATTAACTCGACTCCTCCAGTCAAACCTTCTTGTGAAGATTTCGGAGTATCATTCGTTCCTGTATAATGTACGGTATTTTTTTCTAGTTTAAAAAAAGGAAATTTGCAATTTGTATTATATTTTTTTAAATCAATAAACTTCCTTCTTCTGAGGGTATCGGGACGAAGGAAAAGCAAAGGAAAGGATTATTAAAAGTAATTCTGCAATTATACAATACAGTCATAGTGAGTAGATTTATTACATACGGTATTGCAAATGATATAAATAATTGTCAATTCATAATTCTTCCTGGATTTCTTGTTCAATGACGAACTGCGTTGTTAATATTAAATTTTTATGTGAATTCAACGACTTGCAGTCAAATTTTTATTTGACATCGATGATCAAGGAGGACGCCTCTGAAAATAGATCTATAAGATTCAAAAACGTTTGGCCTACAGAGTAAGTACATCTACTTATTCTTAATAAAAATTTGACTGCAAGTCGTTGAATTCACTTAAAAAGTTAATCATAATTCTTATTGTGGGTTACTTGTTACACACTATTCATAATGCATTTCTGGAAATTTTTTTTAAAATCAGGCTGTTTTTTGCTGTGCGTGACTTAATTTCACTAATGAAGGTACTGTACTATGAAGGTGCATCCTATTGAAACTAGTCTGTAATGTGCAAGAAACAGTCAAATATTATTCTACCAAATATCAATCACAGCTCGCATCCATAGAATGGAGGTCTTTAGCTAATATTACTTATTAACTAGTCTGCATTAATATAGACCTACAAGAAAATACTTGGAACCTGTTATATTTTCCATGGCGAAATTCTTGATGAACATCTAATATCAAAACTGACACTGTATTTCTATTTGAATTATGATTTTCACTCACTTATACCGGAGGGATGCATTTCACTTCTAAAGAGAAGCTTCTTCGGGCTGATGAGGCTTGTCGTTATCGGTTTATCCAAGTATTTTAACAATCTTAATATCAAAACTTACACTGTATTTCTATTTAAATGAAAAGCTTCTTTTAGAAGCTAAAAAGCTTCTTTTCGATGAAGCTTCTCTTTAGAAGTGAAATGCATTTTTTCAGAATAAGAGAAATAAATCATAATATAAATAGAAATACATTACACGTATCAGTTTTGATATTAGATTGTTAAAATACATGGATAAAAAAAACGATGAGGATGAGAATTCTATCCACTGTTTCTGCATCTAAAAAATAACAGAGTAGTTCTGTTAAACCTATAAGAATATCAGATGAGATCTAGATTATGTATGGTACTGCATTTTATTGATATGTCAGGGGTTTCTTAATGTTTTGAAGAATATCTCAGGGTGTTTACATAGTACAGAAGCCTAAAAAGTAACCAACCAAAACCCTCCATTCATCATCTCAACAACAATATTGTAGGCATACTGCAATACAATCCAGATGAAGGACATTTTTTCTGACTCACAATAATTTAACCACCTGTTTTTTTAGATTTTGGAGGAGGAAGTTTCAGTAGTATTTCATTCAGCTGCGTCAGTGAGATTTGATGATCCACTGTGCAAAGCTGTCTTCCTCAACACTCGCGGAGCTTTGGAAAGCATCAAACTAGCTGAGCGGATGAAAAACCTCGAGGTAAGATTTCTTTCTAGTTAGTTTGAAGTGACTGACAATTGAATACACTGACAAATATACATAAACAGAATCTATTAATTTCGAATTCCTTTAATTGCTATTACTTTATACTGAAGACTATGGAGTGGCCGTAGCCGAGTGGGTTAAGTGCTGGTTTGCTAGCCCAAAGGTCCCGGGTTCGATCCCAGTTCTGACCGAAAGTTTTTACCTCGGGCCACTCCCGTGTTTCGGAGGACACGTTAAGCTGTCGGTCCCGGCTGCCTAAAAAACAGTCGTTAAGTCACGTCAGAGGCCCTGAACTTATTCAGGTGCGACCTGATAACTCTGACACCAGACCTGAGCCAGCCAGGTCACACGATATTATTATTATTATTACTGAAGACTTCCGCAATGGCGGATATTGACAACAGCATTGAACAGCTGATGGGAATCGATGAATGCTACTGTACAAAAATATCAGTCACCACCGGGAATCGAACCACGGACCTCTCAATTGCCGGTTGAGCGCCCTTAACCACTAGACCATGGAGACCTTTCTGCACAGCAGCATTCATTTCAACTTGGCCATATCGGCTCGTATCTCACAAGTTAGTTTGAAGTGACTGACAATTGAATAAACTGACAAATATACATAAACAGAATTTATTAATTTCGAATTTCTTTTATTTGCTATTACTTTACACTGAAGACTTCCGCAATGGCGGATATTGACAACAGCATTGAACAGCTGATGGGAATCGATCCATGATGGAAACCGTTGATGGGAAAGGTCTCCATGGTCTAGTGGTTAAGGGCGCTCAACCGGCAATTGAGAGGTCCGTGGTTCGATTCCCGGTGGTGACTGATATTTTTGTACAGTAGCATTCATCGATTCCCATCAGCTGTTCAATGCTGTTGTCAATATCCGCCATTGCGGAAGTCTTCAGTATAAAGTAATAGCAATTAAAGGAATTCGAAATTAATAAATTTCTTTCTAATTTTACTTTACAAAATTGAACTGTAATTTTTGACAAAGCATCATAACTTACGGTATCTGAAATTAATTAGTATAACAATACTTGTTTCTGATATATTTTTGATGTATTGAACTGAGTTTATAACCTAGATATTCTGTTTCAAATGAAGAGGACAATTTTCTTTCAGTGTTACCTCTATGTTTCAACCGCTTTTTCCAATTGTCATCTGGATGTTCCCGAGATAGAAGAAAAGATCTACCCTGCCGAAATTGATTACAAGATGTTGATAAAGCTCATTGAAAGTTATGCTAAACCTGCTGATATCGAGGTTCTCACAAAAAAGTAAGAATTATATTTCATTCTATGAACATATTCCTTATGTTTTTTTCATATTTTAGAGATTATTGTCCTGTATTTATGAACGTTTCTCTTGACTCAAGAGGCTCTTCAAATGACTCTAAATGCATTTCAAGAGTTCCTTGAGCCACTAGATACTGAAGGAAGGTTCATAAATACGGCCCTAGGTTTTTTTGGAAAAGCAAGCGGTTTCAAAGAACCATTTCAGAATTAAACATGTAAAACCCATGTAAAGGCAGGTAAGAAACTGTGTACGGAGAAATTCACAAATAAGTGCATTACAATTTATCATTTACCTCATTACCCACGCACAAGACACAGCCTCATGTGGGC
This sequence comes from Conomelus anceps, assembly GCA_948455865.1. NCBI lineage: Eukaryota > Metazoa > Arthropoda > Insecta > Hemiptera > Delphacidae > Conomelus > Conomelus anceps. The sequence goes on from OX418218.1 coordinate 11,178,549, forward strand.
ATCATCAACAAAAAAAAAGAGTTATGTAGGCCTATGAGAGAGATTCTAATAATCAATGGTCGATGTTATAAAAATGATACAGGACTTAACTATATCCTGAGAATTCAAGATTTAAAGTAATAATTCGAAATAGAAGGCTAATGCCTGGTTGCAAAAGCGTCTGAGAAACGTAAAATGATGCATTAAATTGATGAAGACTTGTTATTAACATTCCATAACAATTAACATAAGGTACTACTTTTATTTTTAGTGGTATTTGCAGTTATACTGAGCAAATCAAATCAAATCAAGTTTTATTCAATGACTCATGTTTATAAAATATGCACATATAATACAAGGAAATCAAATCCTATACTAAGTCAATGAATACAGTACTGCTTGCTGAAGAAACTCTTATTCTTGTCTGCAAGCAGGAGCATTACACATTTAAACTCGAAATTGATATAATTCTAATCTGAAAGTTACTTTCAAACTACCATACACACACACGCACATACACACACCATGGAGTAATAAATTATCCAATATAATCCACTGCAAGACTGCAGGAGTTTTCACAAACAAATAAGAAACAATACTTATGATTAAAGGTGTAATAGACGAGGTGTAATTCATCTGAGAATCACAAATAAATTCTCAACTTGATCCGGTGACAGACCCCGCACCCACACACTCAGTTTGGACTTGAAAGACCCAAAATTTACTGAATTTTTCATTCCAAAAGGTAAATTGTTGAAAAATTTTGGACCCAAGAAAACGAAACTCTTCTGAAAAAGACTACAATGCGATCTGGGTAATACTATAAAACCACTATTTGTACTTCTGGTATTGTAAGCTATGTCAGACCCCCGATTGCCACTCTGCCTAAAAAACAATGAAAGGACTTTAAAAACATATAAGTGACGCAAAGGCAATATAGATGTTGCTCTGAAAAGAGGGTAAGAATGTGCTCGCCTACTTTCACCACACATAACTCGGACAAAGGCCTTCTGCAGTCGAATCAGTGGCATAAAATGCGTCAAATATGTTGAAGCCCAACAAGAAATACCGTAGCTCAACCTCGACTGCACAAAGGCGAAATACATGTTCCAAATAACTTTACTGGGGAAAAAATTTTTTATATAATAGAATCGCCTCAATAGAAGAAACATGGATTTCTTTAGTTTCTTGATATGGAAATTACATCTTAAAACATCATCAAGAGTCAAGCCCAGGTACTTCATGGAACTTGTTTTGCATACTGTGCCACAAACACATTCACACCTCTGGAATATACAATCCAAAACATGGTATTTGAGAGGCTCAGGAAAGTCAAATGAGCATTTTTATGAAAGTCTTTCCTCCTTGAAGAAAGCAATAATTGTTACGGTATTTGTTAATATATTGTTATTAAACAATGTAAATTAAAAACCTTCAAAGCAGGATTATATTTAATTCATTCTATATTTAATACAGTAGCCTACGTTTATTCTTGCAACCGGATATCTACATTTATTATTCATTTATTTATTGGGACAAAATTACAGTGAATGTAAAAATTCAACAGGCTCAAGTTCAATATTATTATTATTATTAATTAGCGCAAGATCCAATGTTTATATTCTTTATAAAGTGTTCCAATAGGTATTGTAGGCATTGGATAAATTATTAAAGTCTTGTCTAAACTCAGAGGAAAGATTTCAAGGTTCAAATACATTGATAGATAAACTATTATAAATTATAATTAAGCAAAATTATTATCCTCCTACTTGAATTTATCCTGTCAGACCGTAACTAATCATGATAAAGTAAATTATTGGTTTACTATCGAAATATTTATATTTCTCTTGTCTTATTATTTCAGTAAGGTGTACTATATTAATCGTATTATTTCTCCTTCAATGGCTTTATCAAATCTACATAAATACTGAAACTTGTAGAGCCATAGTTTACATTTCAATAGAGGTATGTGCAGAGGGCTTAATTTCTAAATTGAGAAGTACTGGAGCTGTGACTTGGAATACCCCCCCCCCCCCCCCACCCTAACAAAACGGTTGGTCCGGGGTCCTCCCCCAGAAAATGTTAGAAAGTTACACTTGAATTGGTGCATTTTAAACGCATTTGAGCATGGTTAGTAATGCACATATAATATTACAATATTGATACAAAATAACAAGCTAGTTCAGATCTGCTTTAAAATAAATGATTTTATTATCTATTTAGATATAGTCAGAGCTCCGTTCCGGTGTGCTCCAGCTGAAATTAAGCCCTGGGTATGTGATTTCTACACATTGAGATATTATGATAATTTAAAAACTTATTGATTTGCTATTGGAATATTTATATTTCTCTTGTCTTATTATTACAGTAATATATTATCCATATTATTACTCCTCTAATGACTTTATCAGATCTACATAAATACAGAAACTTATAGAACCACAATTTCACTGTTTACAGTTTAATATACGGTATGTAATTTCAATATGTGAACCATGACACATTGATATATTGATATTGTTATACAAAAGCTCCCTATTGTAAATATTTTTCAGAATAATTGACAAACATCCAAATACCTATACATTCAGTAAATCTCTGGCCGAACAAGTCATGGCTGATTACTCCACTAAAATTCCAATAGTTATTGTGCGACCATCAATTGGTAAGTAAACTCTTAATATTTTATAATTTTCTCTTATATCCGAATCGGGTTTAATCAAGTTTTACCAAGTTTTTTATCTCCCTAGTTTATCAAAATGCGGTATAAAAAAAATCATTCAACAAACTCCAAAAGCCCAAAAAATGATTTTTTAAATTTATATTTTTGATATAAAATATTATGACAATCATATCTTAATTCTTATTACTTAAAATTCAGGACCTTGATTGAAATGCTGTGTATTTATTAAGATAAAAATTAAATTATTTATTTATTGTCAGACTTTATCCCATAAATGTTATTGTTTGCTCTATAATTCAAGATGAATAATAATAAATTATCTTATATCTCATGTGATAATATTGAAAATGGTGTATAATTGAAGGAAGAAAATTCGATAAATATTATTATAAATGGTGGAAATAATCAATATTACAATTATTAACTTATCAACAATATAGTTAAATGAGTGTAGATGGTAATAAATAATTTATTACAAATTCTCATAACTCTATCGAATTGGGATTTTCATTTAAAAATTTGTAAAGGAAGCAGTAGAGTGGGCTACGCCGTTTTTGTTTACTCGATTTTGCTTTGTGTAATAAATGAATAAATAAATGCACTGAAGACTTCCAGTTCATAAATATTGACAACAGTAACAAATATATTGCAAAAATTCGACGAATCATAAATATCATGAATATTCGTGAACCGAAATTCTTCAGTGCATTTGATAGAGTTGAATTTAGAACTCGTAATTTATTACCATCTAAACATTATTATATTATATGTACTGTAAATGAGCTTAGAAAAGGATTTTGGGTAAGCTAATAGTGAATAGTTATATTGCACTCATCACAATGGCATTTTAAACGTTTTCCTGGTTGTAGAAATTTTATTAATAATCATTTTATTTCAATTCTGCCATTAATAAAACCAAGAAAGTATGCTTATTATATTATTTTTTACAAGATCTATTTACTCTTTAAAAATCGGATTTCATGAAATTGGTTGATTTGGTAGAATTGTTAGTAGAAATGGTATTATGATTTTGTACAATAATTGATGGAATGTTGTTCTATATTATTAGCTCTATCGATATTAAGCTATTTAATACGGTACTTCATCGAATGATAATATAATAGTATGGCATGCATTATGCACAGAAGCATATAAGCTACGATCTCGTAGGCCTTCATTGTAGGGGTGACCGATTGAATTAACCAGCAAAAAATAATGTACTCTGTTGTAAAATCACACTCCACTGGTACACGGCTCACCTAAAACTGTGGGTCCAACTCATCAATCGCCATCATCCAACTCAATACTCATAGGTCCCAGACCTATGTGGGCTTCACCCTCAAAAATCATTAGACAATGATTTCAAGCTTCACAGTCAATTTTTTCTTTGTTAATAGTATTTGGAATATCGACCTTTGATCAAAGTTTATTTTAATTTGTATTTCTCATCCTACTTTATTGTCTGTAATAAGAGAAACCCAGTAGTTATATTTATCTATCTAAACATTTCAGTTATAAATTCAATGCATGAACCAGTGACTGGATGGTTGGAGAATCTAAATGGACCAATGGGAATTATGGCTGGTGTAACCAAAGGTATTCTAAGAGTTTTTCTGGCGAACATGGACTGTAATATAGACTTTGTAGCTGTTGATTATGCTATCAATAGTCTTATAGTATCAGCATGGCATAAGGCACTTGCTGATGAGAGGTAGGTATGGTACGCTGATTGTCCTGATATATTTTATTTTTAATCACATTATTTAATAATAATGTTAATTTTTTAACTACAAAAAATATTAATTTTTTAATTATAAATAATTATTTACAAGTGGCAGTCTATGATGATACATTTTTTGATTGGCACTGCTGTTTTTGAGCTTTATTAAAGGCACATTTTAATGACCACCTTTTCTTGTAAAATGATCATGCAGATCAGATCTACATTTAAGCGACTATACAGATTATATTCACCCTGGACAATCAAAAATCAATTCAAATTTATACAGATTCTTCAAATACAAATACAATTAAAAACTATAACAAAATTAGAACTCATCATGCCTACAGAGAATCATTACATTTATACAAGCTGTGTAATGTGTAATCTTCATAAGCCTCTACTCGTGGATTCCAAGGTTAATATTAAGAAGGTTGTTCCATAATTCGCTCAAATTAGCAAAATAAAAGAGTTATGATGTCACTGTTCAGAATTACCCTTAACTTGCAAATTTCAGTTCTAATGGTACACCTTTTTAGTACAAAAATGGTTTTTTGTACATTATTATCACATAATATATTAGAATCTTGATCAGCTGGCAATGCTATTGAACTGAAATACATCATACCCCACATGCAATTTCTCCAGTTCTCAAAAACCGGAACAACCTTGTTTCTAATAACCTTGTGTGGATTCTGACAAAATAGTCAGCATACAGGGCAAGAATATACTACAATTGATGCTTATGGTATAGCTTTCTATACGAAAAGCATAAATTATTGTAGAGTATTTCGATCCTGTCTGCTGTCCATTTGGTCCGAATCCGCGTAGTTGGAAACCTCATCATTCCAAATACATTTCTTTTTCTTTTATAATTAAATTTATTTGTATTTTCTATGTCATACCTAACAATGTGCTAAAAAATGTTAAAAAATTCTAACTTTGTTGTTTTATAAAATAATTGATGGCAATAGTAGACATTTGGAAAACATGCCATAAGTCTTGACCCATTTGATATTGAGAATATCTTGTGATTTTTAGGAAGGAGAAGGATTAAAAGGATATGAATAAGTCAGTCTAAAATAGCAGTCAGCATAAGTCATCAATTAATTAGTAGTAGTAGCTCACTACTTTTTCTAAAGCGTCGGTACATTATTATTAGCAGCTCATCCCATAGTGCTGATGAAGCTTCTCTTCAAAAGCGAAAATTCATTCCCAATCAAAGCGACTGAAAACAACAATTCAAGAAATACAGTGTCAGTTTTCACAGTGGATTTATTTTTCAGACAGAAGAAACAACTTACCATTTACAATTGTGTGTGCAGCAATGTAAGAACAGTGACATATGGTGATATCCTAAATACAGGACCATCTGTGGCGTACAAAAATCCATATACCGATGTTCTGTGGTATCCGAGTATAATTACTACTACAAATACTACACTTTTCACATTATTGTTTTATATTTTGCAAATAATTCCAAGCTTATGCTTAGATACAGTACTTTGGCTCTTCAATTACGATACCATGTAAGTGAATATTATTTATATTTCTTTTATTTTCTTCAACTCGATAAAAACAACTCTTATTGAATCCTACCAAACTTCTTGGCTTTTTGTGAGAGTAATATTTCAGTTTTACGGAACTAAATACCTCAGAAATAACGAACCATTTAAAAGTCAATCAAATATAGCCTGAACAATTTTGATTATAATCCAAATTCTCTCCAATCAGATCCCATATCAATATTATGTGTAGATTCGCTCTTACTTTGCTTATCAAATATTTAAATCTCTGCTCTCAAAAATATCTTGAAGAACCATATTTTTCAGTTGTTGATTTAGTTCAGGGCTTAATTTCTAAATTGAAAAGAATTGAAGCTGTGACTTGGAATATCCCCCAGCAAAATGGGAGTCCTCCCCAGAAAATGTTTGAAAATTACGTACACTTGAATTGGTGCATTTTAAACGCATTTGAGCATGGTTAGTAATGCACATATAATATTACATAATATACAAAATAACAAGCTAGTTCAGATTTGGTTTAAATAAATGATTTTATTATTGACTTGCTGGCCCGACGCGCGTTGCTGCGTTCTCATAAAAAATTCTCTTTGATTTTATGATTCGCCACCTCCCACTGAGGTTACATTTCGAATTTTAACCTTCTAGGACTATTAGGGAAGAAGTTAGTCCTAGGGCTCTTCCAACCGATCATAGTTTCCTTCGGTTTTCCGGTCCTTCGTTGTTTTCTTAATCACCACCTCTGAATAAAGAAAAATTTTAAATTTAAACCTACGACTATGAGGATAGAAGCTAGGTATTTGATTTTATTATTCGCCACCTCCCTCTGAGGCTTTATTTCATATTTCTAGCTGCATTGGTTAACAGATTTCATCAACCTGGCATATTATGTTTCCTACATACTGCAAGGCTCCGACTACACGGTACATGCAAAGTCTTTGCGTTTCAGACAGCGTAAATAATGCCACTAAGGAGGTGCCATATATGATTGAAAACTGTTGACTTTGATCAGCTGTTCCTTTAAGGATATATTTCTCCTTTTTGTGTCCTTCAGTGAGGACTTTCTAACTCCCAAACTTCACAGGAACGATCTCGGAACTATTCTACATTGCGCCTGAAAATTTCATAAAAATCGGTTCAGCGGTTCCGGAGTCTATATAGGGAACATACATACATACATACAGACAGACATTTATTTTTATATAATAATATAGATTTAGATAGCTGGAGCTCAGTTCCGAGGCGTCCTAAAAGGTACCGGAGCTCCGCTTCAGTGTTCTCCGGCTGAATTTAAGCCCTGATTGAGTTAGTGTAGTGAAAATGTCTGCAAAACGTTTTTATTCCTGAAAAGATTTCAACATACAGTACTGTAGTTTTCATATAACTTGGCAGCAGTATGTTGGGTTCAGATGTAGCATGTCCCATCTGCTACACGCTGCCAAGTTATATGAATACTACAGTACAACGTTGGAATTATTTTTTTTAATAACACATATGACAATTTCAGAGTGATGTTTTAGAATATTTTTTCCAACTGGAATAATATATATGGTAAGATATGTGTTAAAAAAATTCGCAATTAATTGAGAAATTGTTTTAGTATGCTACGTAGTATTGTTTTAGTAGAGTATGGAACTATAATATCATTTAAGTACGGTATTATCTTTTTATTGTAAATTCAACGACTTGCAGTCAATTCGTTGACTGCAAGTCGTTGAATTTACAATAAAAAAGTCAATATTAGCAACGCAGATCGTTTTGGAACAGGAAATCCATGAAAATTTAATTATTTTTATTGAATATTTTGAGTACCTTGATTGAAAAGTTGACAGAATACAACAGTTCCTTACTATTAGTACACTATCAATAGTTACGATTATTTCTAATATAATTTATTTGCTATACATAGCATTTATGTGGAATAATTTATTAATTTCTATTCCAGGTTTCTGAAAATCAATAGAAAAATCTATAACATTGCTTTCGCTCTACAAATTTTTTCAACAAAAACTATAAAATTTTCAAAAAAATGCTATAAAACGTTATGGGCAGCTGTTAGTGAGAGTGATGGAAAAATATTCTACCCTCCAGAGGAAATTACTCTCTCAAATCTTTTAATGGTTTGTCATATGGGGATGCGTAAATTCTACTTCCATGAAATCGAATCAAATCTCCCACAAGCAAGGGCCAAATTCAACAGGTGAATAATTATCATTTACAGGTTTCGAGATTATTTTATAATTCAATTCAATTTATAATTAATTATTGCATACCACTTGAGCACGATAGATATCGAAGTGTTGAATGTAGCCTACGAAAATTCCAAGGTTTAGGAAGAGAGCATATCATAGTTTGAGGGGCTAAATTCCTGGATTTTTTCTAGTAGAACATTAACTGACACCAAAAACAGTGCATATTTTACATATTTCACATATTTTCAAATGCAAAAAGCAAAAAGAAAAATAATTTTTCCATTCTTGATTCAACTATTACTATCACAAGCATAATCTACAAAAAATAATTTCTATTTCAGATTGTACTGGGCTGATAGAATACTTCGATTCTTCTCTATAGGCATTCTCACATGGTTTTCTTCAAAATATGTTATGAAATTTTTAATTTGAAAGAATAAACTGTTTGATAAGATTTTTTGATGTCTTTTATAACGAGTATATACTGAAAGTTTTTATGATCTGCTTGTCTACCAAGCATTATTATAGTCTTTGTTTCATTAAAATAGTCGATGTATCGTAAACTATATTTTAAATTGTAAGTTACAAAATGGAGTGAAATGATGATGATGATGATGATGATGACGCAGTGGAAATGGAAGCTGAATATAAATGCCATCACTAAAAACATGAAAATAACGTCTGTTACGTCAGATTATTCATTTATAAAATATTTTTCGTATGAATGTTGTTATGATTGACAAAATTCTAGTCCAAGTTGGGAATTTTGCATTAGGTCTATATATTTAAAACCAATAACATGACTGTTAAGTGGATGAACATGGACATCAAATGATTAACAAGTGCACTTCCATTCATTGTTCAAAGAATGCTCACCAAATTATTCCAAATAAGCTAAAACATGAATCTGTTGATTCATGCCATCACAAAACTGATTGAAACACAAAATATTAAATTACAAGATTATTACAATGTAACCTATCTCATGAACACATAATAAGTTGAAGCAGAGCCTAGAGTGAGTCCAAAAATATATTCTTCCATGGAATATAAAATCCATGGAGGATTTTATTTCGAAACTGTCTTATGTGTTTTTCTACCAGGCCATCTTGAAAGGATGGAAGCTTTTTCCCTGTGATACACGCTGTAAGTACGGTACACGACAAACATTGCAGGAAAATCTCTGCAGACAGATCATGCCAAAAATTCATTAAATTTGTTGACCTTGAAATACTTCTCTAGTGAATGTTGTACAGTTTATTATTTGTCGAATTTCATTCATACATTCAGACAGAATGAGCAGAGCAATATGAAAAATATAATAGAAAATGTTTCGTTTTTACCTCAATATGTAGGCTACTTCGTTTATGATAAGTGGATCATAAATAACCAATATACGGCTGGAATTCCCAACTGTTTTCCTGTGATCTATAATCTTAAAGTTTTTTTAAAAATCATATTTTGTTATTTATCATCCGATTTCTATAAATTAATGATATATAATTTTGTTCATTATATAAACCCTAAAAATTGTTTAAGCAATAAGCGTTTTTTATAAAAGCAGCAGGTCCTGAGTGTAACAAGTTTAAATATTTTGGAAATTATCGAATTGATACTTTTATCTATTACGGTACTTATGTTATGAGTTACATGAATCCATCTAAAATTCTAAAACTCCGATATAGTGATATTTCTGACATGTTTTGTCAGAAATTTTAATTAGAGCCTTGGATTAACAACTAACAGGCCTCACATGAAAATTTTTGTGCGGGACACCTGTGTATCACCCATTTTGGCGTTCCGTACGTTAAATCAATTATTCTTATTTTGTGAATAATCTCAATAGGATTATCAACAGATAATTTTGGATTCACAAGGATTGATAAATAAGAAGAATACTGTAAAAAAATAATAATCAAGAAGCGTTGGGATCCAATTATTGTATGCCTACGAGTTACACTCTGAGCAACGCAAAGATAAAAGATACAGAAAAAAGAGCAACTAAGCAACGGACAGAGAGCAGCTCTGTCTGTAGCCAGGCGCTGAGACCGTTGGGGCCTTGTAAAACACGACCGAGTTGCCTAGCAACCATTTGTTTGAGGAGTTCAACGTTCAAGAGTTTGTTATGATTATGGCAGTAGCATTTCTAATTTATTCTCACCTGTAATATTGGAAATAGGAGTTTCTTTATAACAATTTAATAGTTTATTAGATAGTATAATTGAATACTCTATCAATTTCTGAATTAGATAGCCTGCCATACGATGGTTTATTATTGTTAAAACAATTACAACTGCGGGTTAGTTAGGCCTACAACTAGGCTAGGTAAGCTACTTATTGAATCAGATGATTATTATATAAATAATAATAGCAGCAGTGATGAACCCACTTAGTGGTGAATAAAAGGTCAATCCAAACTTGTGAGAGCTTGAAGATACATGGTGTAATTTGTTCAGATTAGTGTAAAATGTAGACTACAGTACCTGTATGCATGTATTGTATACAGTAGCCTACCATTGCCGATTACGACTGTAGGTGTGATTCTTCAAATCTCAACGTTGTATTGTACTCCAAAGAACGTACTACACAAACGAGGAGTGAAGTAAAGTACGTATGTACCATATTATTGTGGATTTCATCAATACTTCTGATGAAAAGTATCGATGAAATCATGGCTGAAGGAATTTTTCGGTTTTGCAAAAAACAACTGTCAGGCTTGTAGACTAGACAATGCGGCACTGCCAGTGTTGTCAATTCGTGCGTTGAGGTTGGCGATTCTCTACTATCAGCTGCTGCCATGGTCCCATATCTTGCAATATCGTAATTTCTTACAGAACAGCCGCCTAATTTGATGGCGTGAAGTACGGTATAGACGATGATTTGGCGCTAATGAATACATTATTCCTAAGAATTATATCATAGAATATAATACAGAGAAGAGAAGAATGTATAGTTTAGACTCAATTATTTTCTAAAACTAGAACATATTGATGTAAATAAAACGAAAAAATAAAATGATATATTCAAGCGCCGCCAGCAGAAGCCGAAGCTTGAGCGCTAGCAGCGAGTCAGAATAGTGTTGTGTAAGTTAAGATAAAGAATGATTTAGGATAATGAAAGACAGCAACGAGAGTGAGTTGACAAACTGAGGCGTTGATAGTTGACCCCGACCGCCTTTTTCATGCAATGCCATCTAGCTCATACATTTCTGGCGGCCATATACAACAAATAGCGTAATAATTAATTAATTCAATAATAATTGCTTTAGTTAGGAGAAAATAAAGTGATAATTTCCTACTCTTGGAAAGATTAAAATTTGAATTTTGTAGGACATATTCCTGATAGCGATCATTACAAAGTAAATAAAGAGATAATTACATTCTTACTCACAGGTGTGCCGTTACGGTAGCCGAAAAGATCTCACTTGAAATTATGAAATCCTTGTAAGTAGTTTTATTCAATACAGTACATACCATATAGTAAATTATTATATATCGTACAATTGAATAATGCCACATTTATTCAAAAAATTATATTGATATCACGAAGTTCTTACGTTGCAAACTATGCAATAAAAATCAGTAAATAGATAATGTAATCAGTCTTTTTATCTGCTAACTCCATGGCGCTCACACACATCACAATATCGCGAATGAGTTTCATATAGTTAAGTGCTTATAAAGAAAGCAATGTAATAAAATCTAGCAATATTTATAACCTAACAATAGTCAACAACTAATAGAAACAAGGTTTCATGGAAAAACACCGAGAAGTAGCATGTTTATTTAATAATGTAGTAACTACCACCAAATGAAGTTTGTGACTCAATAAGGACAATGCGGGTAAAAAAGAGTCTACTAGGAACTCATCGATTGTGTAGTAAGTTAAACCTTATCCACCAGCAATTTGAAAAGGGCAACCTTGAGTGCATTTACATTATTACATTGAGGTATGATTACATATTTGGTGATTTGAGGGTCATATGTTGAGAAGAACAACTCTCAACAGAGTACAAAATCAGAGAGTCAGCATTTCCTACATTCCACCTAGTATGATGGAATGATTTCTAGCTATAAAATCAGTTGTGAAGAAAAATGAATGCATCCAAAACTATATATCTCAATCTTTAATATTTTTAAATATTGTGATGGCATTTTTGTGTTTTTTTCTGTTTAGGAAATGTATGATGAAAGTATAGATGTGAGCAATGCAGAAGAAGTTCGAAGTCCCACACCAGAAAGTCTAGAGAGTAATTTTGAAAAGAAACGCGATGACAGCAATGAAAACTTGTTGAATAAAGATCGAGCAAAGGTGGGGTCGTTAGAATGACTAAAATATTACATTTACTACAGAATAATGAATAAATAATAATAATAGTAGTTGGAATTGGAGCATGCTTCTCATGAAGCACCAGAACAATGTTTTTATAGTTTTTTTTACAATTAGTTTGGATAAATGAAAAATTGGAATGATAAGTTTTTGGTTGATTAACTATATTATTGTTTCTTCACATTGATTAATGTATGTATCACATTTTATACCCTAAATTTATATGACCTTGCATTAGCAAAACTTGTCATTTTAATCTACCTACAGTAATTTCTAATTTTCATCTGAGTAATAATTATTTATTATAATAATTTTTGAAATAAACAATTTGTTTAATTCATACTATTGAAACAAATTTACTTATTACGCTGGAAGTAATGCATTCTAAAGTTTTGAATGTGTACCATGCCTTCATAATTGAGCCAGTACACACTATTATAAATAGTTCTAAAATAATAATTTTCATTATAAACTTAAAAAACACTTTTTGAATGGAAATTGACTCACGTTATGGCGTGACGGCCGTTTCGATCTGTTGTCTAGAGCATCATCAGACGACCCACAGTACACTGATTCAAGGCAAGAGTTTGAGGGTTAGTTATGTTCCCTATATAACCCTCAAACTCATGCCTTGAATCAGTGTACTGTGGGTCATCTGATGATGCTCTAGACAACAGAGCGGAACGGCCGTCACGCCATAACGTGAGTCAATTTCTATTCAAAAGTGTTTTTTAAGTTTATAATACATATTAGTGGAAACAAGATGGATCTTCAACATCATAATAATTTTCAGATATATATTTTCTATTCCAACTGAAAAAAATTCTTTATTGCACTGAAACTAATTTTCTTATGCTTACATATTTTCCTAATGAATCACGGGACCACGCTTAGCTCTGCTGGGTTGAAAATATTTTCATTCCATTTTATTGCTCTTTCTCTTTCAAAGTCTTGAAGTTTCTTCTTAGAAAAGAATGATTCTAAAAGTCAGTAAAATAAAAACCTTGTATTATTGTTGATAAACACCATCTAGTACCCTATAAATTTAAATTATTGTTATTAAACACCTCTTAGTAAAAAACTTTCCTGGATTGCTTGTTCCATGACGAACTGCGTTGTTAATATTAACTAAATAAAGTTAATAAAAAACTTTATTGTTGATGTTAATGACAATTATAAACGTGCATTCTTAACATAAATTATATTTTTGTGAGTAGTATTGGGCACGTTTCAGGATCTGAGTCCCATCCTCAGCGAATAGAGAACGCATACAACAAAACTTGAATTATTATTACTAACACCAAAAGATGGAGAATGGTGGAAAGTGCCAAATGAAGTAGTTTACAGAGAACTTGAACCCATCACAGACACTATATGGTAGAAAAGGATATCTTTTGTTGGTCACATTCCAAGGACACCAGAAACCAGCACATTATCAAGGAGAATAATAGAGCAACTGCGGGATATGAAGCAGCAAATAGAATGGATTAGAGAAGTTAGAGGATTTGAACAAACTGAAAATTGGAAATAATTCTGGGTGATATGAAAAACAAAGCCAAAAATATAAAGAAACTCAAGAAATGAAAACAAGATTCAAACAAAAAATAGACAACCAACCGACTGTACAAAGGATATTTGTACAAAGAGATGAAGAACGACAGAAAAGATCAGAATGAATGGAAAAGTACCGGACAGTGCGGAAAGAGAACTCATCAAGGAGGACCATGATTGACTTCGAGGTCCAATGAAGCCGTAAAAGCAAAAAATAAACACCTTTTATTGGTATATGTGTCGCATTCTATGAATGAATATTCTCTGTTCACTGAGGATGGAACTCAGGTCCTGAAACGCGTCCGATACTACTCACAAAAGTAAGCTCTGTTGTAAATTCAAAAATATTAATCGTCATTAACGTTGATAATAGCCAATTGTTCATGTAAGGATGAAAGCCATTGAAGAAATCAAAATTATTGTTACTAATCAGCCAAAAATGGATGATTTTTTATCGAAATTTGATGATTGCAGGTAGCAATGACTCGTCCACTGTCAGCTGTTAGTCGAGGTGGGGACAGGGAGAGACGGCGCACCACGGACCTCGACTCGGATCTCTCGCATTCTGAGGATGACGATGATGACGACGACGATGATGAAGATGATGATGACGTGAGAGTGCCAATTTTTGAAGGGTATACTTTAAAGAATCAAACTTGAACTTTCCTCTCAATTTTTCTATTTCTGCTTGGTTTATATATATTATAATTACCTATTAAATATTCTCCTATTTGGACAATTTATTTACTTAATTTATTCTGTCATTCTTGATCCATACCGATCTGCGTTGTTAATATTAAGTTTTTGTGATAAATTTAACGACATTCAGTCAATTTTAATAGAGAATAAAAAAATATCTATACTCATGTAGGCTGAACTCTCGTGACGATTCATTTTCAAAAATTGAAAATGAAAATTTTTGCTGTTGAGAATGAATCGTCACGATTCGAAAACGTTTCAGCCTACGTGAGTAAATATTTATTTATTCACCATTAAAATAATTGACTGCAAGTCGTTAAATTTACCATAAAAAGTTTTTATTCTGTGAGTGTTAGTATAGTCCGAAGTCCAAAGGTGATACTTGTGTCTTCAAACTGTCAGGTACCAGCAGTGCAAGGTTGAATTGGATTGAATTGAATAACTGCCTTTATTTAAACCTGGAAGGGCGAAGTGAAGGCGCAGTCGGCCCTCTCCACCACTTAACCCTCCCATACAATTATTCTAATTCATAAATACATATCCTAGAAATAAAACCAAACTAAAACAAATCCTTCTATAAGAAGGAAAACAGAACATGAGCCATCTCTCGTAGAAAGAGAGAAAAAAGAAAGAAAAAATACTCAAATTCCAAAAAAAAAATTATGAGAAAAAATAGAGAGAGAAAGCGTGAGGGTAAACACTACTGTATAAAGAGAATAGATAATATTGACAACTGTAAAATAATAACCCTTGAACTTTAATAAGGTCTTCACCAGCATCACTTTTTCACGAAAAGGAACCACAGAGCCAATTCTCTTCAGTGAATGTACCCCAGCAAAGACCCTTTTGCATGTTTTGGTTACTTGTTCAGTCCAGTCCAGGTTTTTATTGAAAGTAATCCCCGAATTAGTAATGTTGTCACAGTATTCCAGTCTATGTCCATTAATTTCAACAGACGGTCCATTAATTGTGTAATTTTGAGGTAAAAGTCTTCAATTGCCTATTATGATTGTTTTGGTTTTTGTTTCATTAACCTTCAATCCATGCTGTAGTGTCCAGAGTGATATTGCAGCCATGTCCTCAGGTTGGTAGTTAGATAGATTGATTGATTGATTATTGACAATATTGTTGCCAGGCTAAAGCCTATTGCAACAAACAAAAGATTGCTGCAACAACAACAGAATCTTTTACAAAGTAATACCATTGAGGTTGCGGATTTTTGTTTCAGATTGATCCGATGAAGGTACCGTAATTTAATAGATTTAGGTGGAAGAGAGAAAGGTTGATGCATTGAGCCGATTTCGTGGTCAACTTTGTCAAGCGCTTCCACCTGTTTGTGACTTCATGTCCAATGAAATTATTATTAAAATTCATCGATTTAAATTTCTCAACTCTGTCGAAATAATACCTAACGAAACATAATATCACAACTTTACCATCACATATCACCAGCAAATAAACATTTAAAAAAGATCTTGATACAAGACAGTAATTGCATAGGAAGAATGTGAGAACTTTGGCAAAGGTCACTGGGTGACGTCACACCGGCTACTCCCAGACTGGTTTTTGTTAATGCAGGGAGTGATAGGATTGCGTCAACATTTTTCTATACTAACCGTTTACCAGCAGTGTTCGATGATGCTCTTACAACAGAGTTTGATTGATGAATTGATTGTTTTTATTGATGACTGTTGCCAGGCTTAAGCCTATTGCAACAAAATGAAACAAAAGCATATTACAATCATTGTGGCAAGGAACAAAAGAATTAGTATTATAATGAAGAGAAGAAAAAACTAATAATAATATAATTATTATTAGAATGAAACAATTGTACAGACTGTACATTAAATTCATACTGAAACTAATTATTACTATACCTTACCAATGCAACTCATCTATTATAGAATGTAAAAGTGTTGATTTTTTATTTTCAGAACTTACGACCCTCGAGAATATGAACATTTGAATGTGTCACCAGACGTGAAAGATGTATTTAAATTTATAACTTGGTAAGTGTCTTAATTACTAACGATATGTAATCATACTACTAGTGAGTTTCCGGACTTATGTTTCTGATTGATTCAATGTGGATAATTTAATAGATTTGGGTGGAATGATTTTATAGGAATTTTTCATCTGGCGGAATCACCTCATTAGTTTTGAAAATATCATAAGAGCGAAATAAGGTTTCATACTTATCCAAGTCATGATGAGCATGACATTTTTAAAAACATCCAAAAGTATCTTCATATCCCTTTCTACTCTCACTACAGGATTTTAAAAGGTCAGCACCTTCCCACTACTTTTCCTACTACTAAGGAACTAAGGTAGACATGGTCGAGACGCATTCAAGTTCACTGGCATAAACATTTTACGAAGAGGGTATAAAAAACGTGTCGACAGGGATGACAAATGCCTCAATCTTCAAGGTGGTTCTGTTGAGAAGTAAGCATAAGTGTACATAAATTTTAGTGATGAAATATTATATTATGTTCACTGGCCTTATATCTATAGCCCATCGGAGTTTTAAAAAATGACCCTTGTATTATGTTTTATAGCTTTTAATTAAAACCCATAAGTGTGCATACATTTTGTTAATAGTATATTTTTCTATATTCACTGGTTATTTATTTATGGACCATCGGAGGATTTAAAAAATTATCCGTTTATTATGTTTTGTAGCTTTTAATTTATCATAATAATAATTTTGGACTGATTTCTTGCCTAGCTACACGCCGCAAAATGTGGAGCTTGAATACAAGTTGAAGCCCTTCGTGCCCGACTTTATACCGGCGGTCGGTGACATCGATGCATTCATAAAAGTGAGCAGACCAGATGACGTTGTCGATGACATTGGCTTGCGTGTTCTCGACGAGCCCTGCGCCAATCAGAGCGAGCCGGCTGTACTCTATCTTCAGTTGAGAGCTGGCACAAAGCAGACTTCAGCTAAACCTGTGGTAAATGACTTCAACTTATTTAAAATACTTTTTTCAGCACCTGTCCCGTTAACGTTGTGCTGTATGGGGTGACAGCTCAACATCTGTTGATATATTTATACTGCAAAAACAGGTAGTGAGAATTATTCTGAATGCACCTCTAAGAGTTCATTGCAAGCCTTTGTTTAGAAAGCTAGGTTTGTTGACTTTGCCATAAATTTATATATTAAGTTTGCCGCTTCATGCACATCTGAATAAAGCTCAATTGAAAATTAATAGTGATGTGCAAGGCTTTAACACAAACCTTAGAAATGATCTTCGAATAAAGTTTCTTCGCTGAACTAGATTTCAAAAGAGTTGGCTGTTATCCAACTCCAAGAAATTATATAATTCACTGCCTGTAACCATTAAAAATCTTTCCAGCACTCAAATTAATATTGAAGGATTAGTGTTTATATAGTGTATCAGATATTTTTAACATTGATATCACTAAGTACAGTTGAAATACTTGTGATATTGTTTTTTCCTGTATGTTATTTGTATGATATCTTTTGATGCTGACGATACGCTTTAAAATGATGTTTTATGTTAATAAGGGAATTTCTATTTCTATAATAATGATCTGTTGTAAGTACAGTATATACATATAAGTTATACATTAATTAATGTTAAGGGTTCTATCTCTAAAATAATGCTGGCAACACTTAAAATTAACACTCGCACTTTATTTACAAAAATTATCCACAACGCGCACTAATCAGTTATCTCACACAAAAGAAATCAATCAGGAACAGATAAATCGAGAGTGTTCAGCTAATAAAAAATTTGCAATATTACTGTACAAAAATCAAACACTATCTGTTAAAAGGCCGATCAAATATCAAATAGTAACTGTTCAATAATTCAGGAAGAAACGTCTAAAACATAACAGTTGAAACACTACAAGCACATACGAGTCACGTATAAAGAAGCCTGAATAATAATCTGTCACAATATACTGCGATATTACTTAACACATTAAACGTTCATATAACACAGTTTGTCTTAGCGCTCACTGATAATCCGGTTTGTATGAGCGGGAACTGTCACTGTCACTTTATCACATTAACGTTCGAATCACAACTGACTGACTTTTACGAGATCTTATGCTTTTATACATTTCTCATAATCCAGAAAGAATGAGAAGGTTCTCGATTTCTGTATAAAATTCTAAATGAAACAGATAAGACATTCTCCAATCATCGAGACTTTTCTATTTAAACAGATAATGCATTCTAAAGATGTCCTGATAAACCGCAAGGCGATGGGTGTATGGGGGGGGGGGATAGCAAACAAAACACGCTGATTATTGCAACCGGAATATGTATTGACACAGCAGTAATTACGTTGAAAATCACTGTTCCTTCTTTCTTGCCTCGTCCATAACATTAACATGTTCAAGGCGAGGAGCGGCCGACGATCATGTCCGCTTGGTGCATCTTTGTTTTCAGTTGCTCTCTTTTGTCTGCCTGTTCAATTTCTAAGATAGGTTGATTATTGTCATGTTGGTGTATACATACTACCTTGGACAAGTGATCGTTTCATATTAGGGTGTCTTTTAGGGGCTAGTGAGTTATCAAGAGGCTACAACCCACTCCCATTAGCGATGAGTCGAGACTAAGATTCACGTTGACCCCTAAATGCGTTAAAATGGATAAATTCGTGCCCAGTATCGCTTAAAATACTGTTTTGAAGTGATTATTATCTATATATTTTTCCCTCCAGGAGAGGACCCCCAGATCCCATTCTATAACAAAAAATAATCAACGTCAGTGGCGAGGCGTCCGTTCATCATTTGATCCGGCGATGAGTATAGAAATTGGACTTGAAATATTGAAACAATATCAACTCTTAAATAATGGACATTTATAGGCTTCAAAGTCCTGAAATATGTTCAAAAACTGTGAAAATTGTATAAAAAAAAAAAAACAATAAGAATGTGACGAGTAGATGCTTAATATGTATAAGAAGCGCCAGAGGCTTGCGAATCACACCAGTCCCCTCCCGCGCCTGGCTCGGAGCCCCCTGCCTTCAGTTTCCAAACCATTCAAATAATGATTGTGTTACTTCGCAACCGGCTGCGATGAATAAGGCTTCGTGTGTTCTCGGCCACTGTCGTGGGCTTTCGGTAGCTGCCTGTTGTGCACTTGGATATTCTTACACCAAGTGAATTGGTGAAGAGAATGTACTTGATAACCTGAAATTCAATGTTAGATATCAATGTGAGTTTGATAACTAACTGAAAAAGGACGTACAAAATTGCAATGCAGTAAGATCTCCAAGTTAATGGAAGTATTTTTTCATTGTTGAACTTTATAAATAAAACATTGGCTTAATTAGAAAGATATTAACGATTTTAATTAGAGCTAAATCTTTGATAAGTAGTAAAACTAATTATTAATGAGTCACTAGGAGAAATATTGAAGAGAAACAATAGTTCTGTAGCAGCTTGAATTTATTGTTTGATAAAAGTTACAAAATAGTTAAAATACATGTTTATAACAATTTTACAGGTTGTTAAAAAAGTTGAAGACGCTGAAAAAAATCCCAAGGCGATTGACCGATGGATCAGAGATATCAGTGAACTGCATAAGAGTAAACCTGCACCCAATGTCCATTACACTAAGTAAGTGAAATTATGTTGATTGAACTTTCTATCCAAAGTTACATAAATGAGATCTGACTCTTTACAATAATACTGTATGGCAATATGTCGGTGCAGCCTATAAAATATACTGTCCAACGACTTTCAGTCAATTTTAATTTTGAATAAATAATAATAATAAGACTCGAAAACGTTTGGCCAAAAAGTGAGTAGAAATCTTATTTATTCACAATTAAAATTGACAGCAAGTCGTTGAATAGAAATTTAATATTAATAACAACGCAGATCTTTATGGAACAAAAATCCAAGAATATACTGTCCATTGAAATACAGACAGGGAAGCCAGATCATTCAATTTCATATTGCTTTTTGCGATTTATTTTTAAAGCTTATATTTCATGCTGAAAATATAATATCCTTACGGTAAGTTATTTTTTGTTCGGAATTCCCAGCTGACGGTCTAGGACTATGTTGTAGTAGTGTGTGTTTTTATTTATTTTGTTTTTGTCTATGAAATGGAGATTATTGAGTAAAGCACGATTATATCTGTCTATCTACATATCAACTTATTATAAATTTCATTTTCCCTCAACTTATAGCATAGTCATTCGGCACAAGTTATTGCTATTCAGCTTGATACAATTCAAATTCAAATTCAAATTTATTTATCAAAAACATTTTACAATACAATGAATGGATAATATAATATTATATATAATACAACGATAATAATTTCATGCCTCAAGTTTTTTTAAATATAAAAATGTAATTAATAAATTAATATACCCCACTATAATACTATGTGTTGGGGTTTTTCTACTTCAAATGTTTTCTATATTACTCAAGATATTAGTGTGTAAGTTTTAAAAGTGATTAATTACAATGCATTAAATAAAAGTGAAAAAGAAAATTAGTTGAAAAGTTTAAAATAAGTCAAGAAAAAGAACGAAAAAAGTAGTTGCTCAACTATTTACAGTCTTACTAAGTTCTCACTAATGTCCACTCCAATGTCTATCAGCCATTGACTAAACTTCTTTTTAAAATGATATGTGTTAATTTCTTCTTTAATATTTGCAGGTATTATGTTGTAAATTTTCGGCCCTAGGTAAATGTAATTTCGTTGTCCAAAAGTTGTGTGCATCCTTGGTACTATTGAATTTGTGTTTCTTTGCCTTGTTTGGTGTATGTGATTTACCAGTCTTAATTCTTCGGTGTTTTTCTTCATTCTTGTGATGATAGCCTGGATGTAGAGTTGCCTCACACTGAGTACTTTACTGTCCTTGAAGAGAATGTTCGTGGGGAATTGATTCTCCTTGAAACCAATTATTTTTAGAATGCGTTTTTGAATTTTATAAAGTGGTTCAATATGGATGAAATGTGTAGCTCCCCAGACAATTATGACGTATCTTAGGATTGATTGGACTAATGAAAAGTAAACGGTTTTTATTGTATCATAGTTTAGGATTTTACGCAGTTGATAAAATTTATATAGAAGTTTCCTAATCCTGGTTACTGATTGATTGATGTGCTTTTCCCACTTGAGTTTGCTGTCCACTATTGTACCTAAATATTTCATCTCGTTGACCTGTTGAATTGAGGGGCAATCACATGTGTTGTTGATCCTTCCACAGTGATGCAATTTGATTGAAGAGTCAGGTGGTCGCGTGCGCTCTGTCAGAGAAAAGGCCAAGAATTTTGTTTTGGTTGCATTTATTGTGAGCAAATTCTCTCTTAACCATTTATTAGCTTTCAACAATTCTTCCTCTGCCAAATGAAAAACCTCCTCCCAGGTGTTTCCCTCGAACAGTAATGCTGTATCGTCAGCAAAGGCAATGACTCTCCCCTCTATCTGCAACGAACATAGCTCATTTGCATATGCCAAATACAAAATTGGCCCCAGTACCGTTCCTTGAGGAATTCCGAATTTCATTGTAGTTTCTGAGCTGAGGTGGTGTTCTATCTTGACTTTCTGATGACGGTCACTGAGGTATGATTTGAACCATTCCAAAGTTACTCCTCTAATTCCCATGGCTTCTAATTTTTTCAGCAGCAAACAGTGATTTACAGTATCGAAAGCCTTTGCCAAATCCAGGAACACTGCTGCACATTTTTTGTTATTTTCTAGCTTATCTATGACAAATTTTGACAATTCCAATACCGCATCCTCCGTACTCTTACCCTCACGAAATCCAAATTGATTTGTGGAAAGTAAATTATTTTTTTCTAAGTAATTCACCAGACGTTTTTTAACTAGTTTTTCCAAAATCTTAGAAATGTTACTAATTAGTGAAATAGGTCTGTAATTGGTGGCATTTGTTTTATCCTCTCCTTTATGCAATGGTCTAACACATATCTCTTTCAAAGCATTTGGGAAAATTCCTTTTGTCAGACTCAAATTGAATATGTGTGTTAGTGGCTTAGCAATATAATCCTTTATGCACTTCAATGTCCTATTATTGAAACCATCAAGTCCTGGGGCACTGTCATTACGCAAAGTACCAATAGCTTCAAGAAGCTCTTCTTCATTTATTGGATGAAAATACATGGACTTTAAAGTTCTTGTAATGGGTTTATGTTGTGTTATGATTTGATCCAGTGATTTATTCAAAGAATTTATTATTTTCTCAGCCATATTTTCTCCAATATTAGTGAAAAAATTATTCATGTGGTTGAGCACAGCTTCTGAATTTTCCTTCAATGTTACAACTGTATCATCTATTTTTATAGCATCCAAATTCATTTTTGTTTTCTGGTTAGAGTCAGTGGCGTCTCTGATTAACTTCCACATTTTTTTATTGTCCTTTCCAGCTTCATCTAATTTTTCTTTATAATATTTTTCCTTTGTTTCATGAATTAAGGTTGTGAGTGTATTCCTATATCGGCGATAGTAGTTGGATAAGTTTATGTCATTTGGATTTTCCTTTCTTCTTTTGTTAAGCAAGTTTCTGGCTCTTATTGCTGTTACTAGCCCTCTGGTGATCCATGGTTTAATAGGTTTGTCCTTCTTCCGCTGCCGATGTTGTTTAGTATTATTTTGTATATGCTGTTTTAAAGTTGATATGAAGGTGTTGTAAGATGTATCCGGATTGTTATTTTCAAAAACATCAACCCATTCCTCATTTTGTAATTCATTTTTCAGGCTATTGATGTCTATCCTCTCATATGTGCTATTTATTTTCTGCATTTCCATTTCATTCGCACTAATTCTTGATTGATGTTGTAATCCTAGTATTGTGGTGATGTGATCAGTTATTGTTGATTCATAAATTATTGGAAAGAGGTTATCCCTAGAGTTGGTAATAATGTGATCTATACATGAAGATGTTTCTGTTGTAATTCTGGTTGCTCGTTTGATGCAGTGCCTAAGCCCATGTTCACCTAGAAGATCGCAGTAGTCATTATATTGATGATGTGGCCGAGGTTGAAGGGTGTTGATATTCATGTCTCCTGCACATATGATCTGCTGACCTCTTAATCTGTTAAGCACTGATTCCAAGCCCATTAAAAAATCGGAAATATCATTGAAAGAGGGTGATCTGTAGATTGCAAGGATGTTGATTCTCCTTAGTGCTGTTTCCAATCGAATATGTAGGATACTTGCCTGATCAATTCGTAGCTCCACACATTGAACATTCAAACTTTCCTTTACATAAACAACCACTCCGTCGTTTTGTAATGAGTTGTTTGAGGTGGAAAACACATTATATCCATGGATAGATTGAGGTGTGAAATCGTTCCTAATCCAGCATTCGGTCAGAATGATAGCATCAAAAACAAAATCCATTTCACATAACTGAACCATCAGATTATCATAGTTCTTCCTGATACTTCTTATATTCTGACAGAAGATGCTTAAATCACATGAATTCAATACTCCACGAAGGTGATGACAGCTGTTGACCACTTCATCATCTATCTCTTCAAAAAGATCGAGTTCCTCAAAATTATCATTCATTGTTGATTATTGATTTAGCTTCCACTGCGCCTGCCTTTTCCTTGTGCCAATGTATGAGATACGCATCATTAAGATTTTGAATTCTTTTTGTGAATGTTAGCATTAAATCATCCTCTCCTGTTGTTATATATCTAAATTTGTGTGTATGTCTACTCAAGGCTACAATTGTATGGTGGATACTGTTATAAATTTCCAAATGTTTAGTATTGATTCGCACTAGGACAACATTTTTATGAGTAAGTCCCTGAGCTTCATGAATGGTGTGGATCTTCATAGTACTATCCAATTTATTGTACACTACCTCCTGTAACATTAACTTCTCAGCCTGTGTGTAAGTTAAAAGAAGTGTTTCTGGCTCCAGCTGTAAAAATTCATCACTATAGATTGTCTTTTGTATTGACCTGATCTTCGTATTAGTTGTCTTTATATTATTGTAGTATGTTGAAAGCAAGAAGCACACATCAATTGGACATCTGCGTGTTAATGATACCTTTCTTACTTGTTCACAAAATGAAGAAGGGTGAGACCATTCCGTTGGTAGTTTGCTCCTTTCAATATATGGAATCTGGTTGGAATCACCCAACAGAAATATTTTTGAAGAACCTGATAACTCCGAGATAAATCCTATATAACCTGCATGCATCAAGACCGCCTCGTCTATGAAAACACGATCATATCTTTTCCTAGAACCATTTATTATAAATGATGATACTGTCCTGTAGTTTGTTTTAATTATATCATCATACTTTCCTCCATATATTTTATTAATTTCATTCCTGATTTCACTGATTCCTGCTCTTGTTTGGCATAGGACTAAATCAGAGCCCGGTTTATGCTGGTTTAGAATTGTATAAGTTTTGCCGCAACCTGGTACACCATCTATCCAAGTTATTTGAGGCAATATGCAGGCTGATATATCCACTGTTGATATTTTTTTATATAATTCACTATTTAACATGATCTGCGTATCCCTACTTACAAGTATGTAATTCTGCATTGTTAAAAACCGTTTGCTGTGTGAGCAAAATGGAACGAATGTTCCTCCATTTTCCAAGCTGAATCCCATCCTGTAACTCGTATTAGTAGGCCACAAAAATTGTTTCGATCTATTATCATAAATATTCATTCCATTTGACTTGATTTCATGAATTGAAGAGCATGATTCCAATAAATTATTACTAGTGACACTTTTAAGAACCTTCTTATAAATATCTGCGTTCAATTGGTCATATTGCCTTAAAAGGTTCCTTAATTCTATCATACTATTAATATAATTATGTTTTGTAGATCTTTCTGGTAGATTACTGGTTGGACAGAAATTTTCATTAATTTCCACTCGTGGTATGTTCAAAAAATTTAAATTATTCATTCCTCTATAATAAAATACATATTGAATTTTTTTTGTTGACTTGACTAAATTCAAGAGATCAATACTCGATACATCGCTCATGTTTCCAATTTTATCAATTCCTATTGTTATTGTTTCATTTGATGACGCCCAGCTATCCACAACAAGCAACAACTGTTCTAGTTTGCGAAACAAATTGTTATTATCAGACAGAAGGTACAGATTTAGAATTTCAGATGTCTCGTCGCATTTCACGGTCAAATCCATTTGCTTAGTTTGCAGAATCACTGTTGTTAAACGCTCAAAATCAGGTCGCCAAATTGATTTTTTGTTGATTATTGTTGCAATGCCCTCGGAAAGGTTTATTTTATCTTTATTAGAACAACAACCAAAAGCAATGTTTATGTTTGTAAATTGTCCATAATTTATGTAAAGACTTGTCCTACTTTTTGCTTTTTGATCAATTTTTATTTTACTTGATGAATTTAAGATTTCAATCATGTCAATAAAAACCCTATTATTTTTTTCTTTCTTATTTGAATATATTTTTTTAAAAAATCCCATAATTGGTTCTATCGATTAATTGTTGCAGAGCTTTCTCATTGCACGGACATTTAGTATCGTTTACTTTGTGATCTGATTTTTTATTAAGTTTTTTGCAATTGACACAAGTTGGGTGCTTAGACAGATTCGGGCATGCTTTAATGTTATGATTTTCCAAAGCACAGTGACCGCAAATTTATTTTTCTACTTTGCAAAACTTGGTTATATGACCGAAGCTCTGACACTTGAAACATCTTGCTACTGCTATATAATCGTTTACTTTACAAGACGTCCAATCCAGAAATACTCTTTTATTATTAATCAACGCATTCCTAATGTTAGGTTCACATTCCAGAACCCAATGTACCTCTTCCTTATTTCTTGGGCCTAGTTTGAAGAGAGGCCTGCAACCATTTACAAACTCTGATTTTTTTAACATTGTTTTTGCAAAGTTCTTATTGTAGATTTCTTCTGCTAATTCCTCTCGTTTAAGCTCTACTGGTACATCGTAGATTATTAACCTCGGATTTTTATTTTGGGGCTCAACTATTTTTAAATTTTCTTGTTCATTAAGGTTTTTAATTGCCTTATTCTCAACTATTTTCTTTTTTTCTAGTTCAGAGTCTAGGATTATCAGTAGTCCTCCTCCTCTTACATTAACAGTCTTCTTAATTCTAATGTTTTCCTTATCATTAATATTCTTTCTTAGTATATTTCTAATCTTATTGCTATTTTCAAGATCATTTGAAACTGGTTGAGTGGGTTTTATCATAACTACATGCTCTTTTGGTTGCAATTTCCGTACATTACTCTCTTCCTTTTTGCTGTTGACATTATTTTTCCTAGGCAATTGAACTATCTCTGCAAAACTTTTTGGTTTATCAGTACTCTTCATTGCTTTCACTGTGTCGTTTATATTTTTTAGAGATTCCTTTATTCCGCAATTACTTTTCCCTATTGTTGCTGCCAATTGTGTAATAGTAATTACTCTAGTTTCCAGCCTAATTATATTTTCTGACAACATATTTGCTAATGTCAGGAACCTATCATAATCATTTCTTGTGAGTTTCCTTTTGTCAAATTCAGCTTCAGCCCAGTCTTTTAATTCATTTCTTACTCCTTTCATGCCATTTATATCCTTTGAAAATTCACCTTGAAAAAAACTGTATGTGTCCATGTTACCTGTTGTTGATGTACTCTTGCTGGTTAAATACCCTGATACCTCAGCTGCTCCAGATGATGGCTGCTCTTCCTCTTCCATCTCCTCGAATTCTGGAATTAGCCCGTCGGGTACTTTGATTGGTGTTCCCATCCGATGCAATCGTCCGGTTCAGTAGTACTCCAACGGCAAAAGTAGAAAAGTAGGCCAACCACAACTAAAACTAACTAACTACACTACTACTACTACTACTATTACACCTCACTGTTTACATTCGATGTTTACAGTTCGGCTGCTAGTTCAAGACTGCAACCGCAGTTTTCCAAAAATCCATTGAAGTTTATATTTCACTAATACTTGAATTTCTCTGTACCGTAAGTACCATAAGGAAATCTTATTCCTTATCAATGAAACTAGTGGATCACTCTTGATGAAGTCTATGAAAAAAATAATATGGTTTTTTCACAGGCCAATGCCAGATGTCGATAATTTGATGCAGGAATGGCCATCGGATTTCGAGGAGCGGCTTAACCAGATTGGGCTGCCAATTGGAGATCTGGACTGTGATCTGTTAACTTATGTGGATATAGTTTGCTGTAAGTCTGAGTTATATTGCAAGCTCCATTGTAATAATATTAGTCTTAGTTATGCAAGTTTGAATCATTGTAGTACTGCGTATCAATAGAAAAGCAATTAGGAATGATCTACATTGGAACGTCATCAATAAAAATCTGTAATCGAATAATATGAAAATCAAAATAATGTAAGTTCGTGTTATATTTATGGTATATCCAAGATAAAACTTTTGTGTATGATTTTGTTTCTTTCATTATTCTATAATGACACTTGTGATTCCATTATCATTATGATACTGATATGCATTGTTTCTTACATATTTATTTATTTCATAATAAACATGGAAGCATACGGGAGTTACTCCCATATTATTTGCTTCCTTAACACAAATTACAATGAATCAAAATTACAATGTGATACAGAAAAAAAGAGGGAAAAAACACTATCATAATAGTGTAATATATTTATTTATCTTCTTTTTGTTCATTCGTCGACTTGTCTTAACTTTTGTCTCAGCTTCACTCATAATTTTTTCTTGATTTTCCTATATCCTAATACTCAACAATCACCGTCATCCAATTCATTACCCACGCACAGGTCTCTGACCTATGTGGGCTTCATACTCCAAAAAAAAATTGCTAGCAGAATGAATATAGGTACTCAATAAATTGCATAGGCCATATTTATTCAAAATTATGTTACGTATTAAAATTACGTTTCAGTATTTATTGTGATGAAGAGTTGATACTTCAAATACATCTTCTAAAATTTTATTTTTTCCGCATATATGTAGGTGAAATTCTGTTCTATAAGCCCTGTGCATATAGTGCATTACATAAGCTACGGTACTGGAATTCACACCATATTTTTTATTTTCTTTTGTTCAGGGTTGCTTGTATCATAGAAATATTTTGTAGAAATTGAATAGACAAGTTAATATTGTACCGGTAAATTGATCAGTATTTTATTTTTATTTTTTTATTTTTTGTTGCAGGTCTATTGGATATCCCGAGATATGAATCGAGAATTGAATCATTACATGTACTTTTTACTCTCTATTCAGCTATAAAAAATTCTCAATATGAAGGTGTTAATCAGTAATTTAGATAACAATAAATAATATTTTTTCCAAGTAGAGCTTGTGAATTTCAATTATTTGTTTTCCAACTCCACCAAACACCATGTAATCGCAGATACTGCACGTATTTAAATATTCTACATTCAAACACTCAAAATAGCCATTTCATAGTTCATCCAGTGAAGCTATATTTAGTAGACTAAGTATTGTGGATGAATGGAAGATGGTCCATAAGTCATCAGTACAGATTGAAAACAGGCTATACTGAGGCTAGTGCTCATTGAATGATTAACGATTTCGACAACCATTTATGACCTCACAACCTCATTCTAGAAGAGATGTGATATGTAGGCCTACGTACCTTCTTGCGAAGAAATAGCTTTGATTTTAATCATAGGTAAACGGACTAAGGTATCCTACGGTAAAATGCAGCTCATTACAGCTTGTCAACTGATTCTTGGCAGTTGTATGGATTGTAATATCTATTAATATTGTTTTAATTATAGGTTGATTATAATACTATTAATAATTGATACTATTAATTAATATTATTGTGGTAATCATATCATTATTTATAAGTTGCACTCTATTAACGACTACCGTACCACTCATCTATTCTGTGAGATGTTCTCACATCATCTAACTTCATTATAAAAATTACTAGAAACAGTACAGCCGTTTCAAACGTTGTGTACGCTTCGCGCTCAAAACAAAATAAAATGTATTCCTGCGCACTGCCAAGAATGAGTTGACAGTGAAGAGGAAGGTAATTCAGTGACAGACTCAACTCACAATATAAATAGGTAGGGGTTCAGTTGGTGGTAAGTAAAACACCCCAATTGCCACTTCTTGTTCTTTTCTATTCTTTTAGTACCATATACTTACCAATCTTCTAGTGCTTTTCTCAGTGCTCATGATCCGAACCACTATCGATTATCGATAGCAATATCGATATAGTCTGTGTTATCGGCTATCGTTATAGGTTATATGAGCATGTCGAGTATCGAAGCGGTTCAAATTCAAAATAGTTCAGCAAGTTGAGATTGGGACATGAGTTTGAGGTTATAATTTATAACGCTTGATTTTAGTGTTTTTCTGAAGTTGGTGTTGTAATCTGATTATAAAAATTCGATAGTTGTCGCGAATAACTTTCATTTTCTATCATGGCGTGAATATTAATTTAAATTATCATTACAAAATCATGTCTGACTCATCAGGTGTTTGCCCAATTTGTGATAAGACATATCCATTGGTAAATCTGGAATCGCATGTCAATAAGTGTATATTTTTATCTGAAAAATCGAATAATTCTTCAAAAAGGATATGTGGAGAAATGAGCTCAGAATCTTCCATGTTTTCAGCTACTAAAAAGGCAAAAACTCAAGGGAGCACAAATGATAAACAAGTGGGTTTAATTTATTTAAACCTAAGATTAATTAAAATATTTTGATGTTGCATATCAAATTGATGTAAATTTAATAGTTCTAGTTCACTTGAGTTTATGATTCCTTTTGCAATCATCTCAGTATTATACTTTCAGTTATACAACAAAAATAACTTATTTGTAGCCTACAAGTGAAAGCCGCATAAATAACTGCAGTAATCGATATGTATTCCTATCCTTAGATAACCAATAAAATCATTAAAAATGATATACTACCTAGTATGTTAGTGAAACAGCCTCCAAGTTTAGCAATGCTGGTCCAGCACCAATCATTGATCCGATTTATACTTCACGTCATCAAATTAGGTGTCTTTAACAAATTGCGGTGTTGCTAGATATGAGACCATGCCTTCTGCGGGTCATCGAGAATCACGAACCTCCACGCACGAATAGGCAACAATAGCCGTACCGTTTTGTCTAGTCTTACAAGTCTGATACTAGCAGTCAGTTGTTTTTTAGTGCACCGCAATTTGTTTGCGCCACCTAATTTGATGGTGTAGAGCAGTGGTTCCCAAAGTGGTCCATGTGGACCCCCTGGGGTCCACGGGGACCTGCCAGGGGGTCCATGTCAGTGAAAAATAAAATTGGGGGTCCATGATATGTTAATGGGGGTCCACCATAGTGAATGTCTTTGGATCGGGGCGTGGTATATGCTATGTACAAACTAATATCAAAACGGACACTGTATATTTCTAAGTAAATTAGGATTTTTACTCACTTATACTGGAGGTATGCATTTCACTTCTAAACAGAATCTTCATCAGCCTAGAAGTGAAATGCAACCCTCTAATATCTTAAGTATACGTGAGTAAAGATCATAATTTGAATAGGAATACAGTGTCATTTTTTATGTTAGATTGTTCGTCATGTTTTTCGTAATGGAAAACATCACAGAGTACCAGTAGGCTACTTATGTACTTGTATAATACTGTTACTGTTATACGTACATGCAAGCAAGCATTATATCTATTTGAAAACATTTTTAAATCAGAGAATCATCCATACTTAGTTTTCTTATATTTGAAAATTATAAGCCTTCACTGGTAGGTGACTAAACAGCTCAGGTTTACCAGATATAAATTTCCGTTTTTAGTTGTATTATCATGAGAAAAGTCGAGCCCCATATCCTTCAATTATTTTCTATTATATTTTAAAACTATTAGCATTTACTGGTAGGTGACTAAACAAGTCAGGTACTTTAAATTTCAAGCTATTTTCAGCAATGTTGTTATAAGCAAAAGTCGCCTCATATATTTTAAAGTTATAAACAAAAGGAGCCTTGTATTCATATTTCAAAAAGGAGCGTTTATTGGTAGGTCACTCAACAACTTAGGTAGGTACCAAACTATTCAAGTTATTTCAGGTTTATTATTCTGAGGAAAAGGAACCTAATGTCTTAAAATTAACAAACCATACCGTCTTTCTTCAACATTCTAGCAAGCTCTTGTTATTCAATTAATAATTGTTCAAAATTATTCTGATGGAAAACAAATCTGTGCACAATAAATTACATTTATTTCAAAAATGAATTCTAGCTATAGTATTGGTGTTTAGTTTTTATTTTCCACGTTTACAAGAACTTCTAGGAATCTTAGCAGTCTATTCAATTCTAGTAAATTTGTTCTTATCTTTTGATTAACTTTTTTGGAATCAATTTTTAATATTCTTGTTAGAACACTCCATTACTGTCATTTGCGTAGCAGGGGGGAGGGAAGGGGGGTACCAGGTTAGAACCCCCCCTTTATACTGTGAAAGAGGCCCCAAAAATGAGTAGGGAGGCATCAATAAAAATACGATATTATCGGTTACTAGAGGTGAAAAATGTTTTCGTATGTGAAGAGTAGCTTAAATAATGTTACAGCTAGAGAAAACTATAATTTTAATACTTTAATTAACTTAAAATAATATTCTAATTAAAGCTATAGAGGGGATGAGGCGAACAAGGCAAGTTTCCTTGGGCCTTAACGTCAATGGGCCACATCATTTTACAAATGTAAGCAAGTGATAGAACAAAATTAAAATAAGGGGCCCAAAATTGTACAGCTAGGGGCCTCCAGGGCCTCTTTTTTCCAGTTTGGACCTCTAGAGGCCCCTTAGAAGCCTAACATCCTAGAGGCCGCGGGCCCTACGGGCCCGTTTTTATTGCCAGTATAGTCATGCGAAGTAGAGATTCAAATAGGCTGCATCTAGAATATTTTCAAATTTCAACGTTTCTACATAAGTGTCCCCTAATTGCCTCGGCTTTGGGCCTTCAAAGACCCCACAATGCTGGTGGGTCCCAGTACTTTTGGAGCTCCCAAACATGGGTTTGAATTTCCCCAGACCACTTGAATGAAGTTGACACAGTAGGCTTGAAAGGAGAAAAGGTCTCTTAATATTTTTGCAGACGGGCTTCAAATGCTGATTTCTGTTACTGTTCAGATCTGATACCCCAAAGACTTTTATTGTGATAGTGAAATTTGTCACGCCATGAATCAATCAACAAATAATATGAGGGTTGATAGCCATAAAAAAGCTAAAAGTTGCACTTTCAAGAACTCGAGAACAATTTTTTTCAGAATACCCAATGTTTTGAGGCTCTGTCACCATCTATTTATGTAATTACAAAATGACTATAAGTTAAAGTTTGGAATTGGATGTGGTATTAATTCATTCGCTCTTTGCAAGTTGAACCAAGTTCCATTCAAAGTCATAATAATTTTTATAATTTTACACATTTTAAATAACGGTATTCCAATATTAGTGAGTACCGGTAGTTCAAAAGATTACACAAAAATAGAAGAGAAGTTTATTGCTCTCTCTGGTGCCACTCAGTACCCTTTTCCTTAGCTTCCACAGCTTTTTCGACGAATGGTTATCAGTTGGCTCACATTCGAATTTTATCTTTAAATTGAAGAAAAAATTCAAATTAGTTACACAGATTTTTTTACAGAAGGCAACTAGGCATAGCTTAAAGACTTAAGCAATGCTAGTTGGGAAATCGAGTCATTAATTGAAAATTGGTGTTTAGGGTGAAGGTGTAAGGGAGCCTCCAGCCTCAGCTCTGTCCCGGGCCACTAAGATGTCTCTGGGTGGCCCTGATTGTAATAATAATTTGAAACCACTATAACTTGTTTAATTGGCTTTATAAAAGTGGTATTTTTTCAGTTTTTATGCATTGAAATTTGTTCACAACTAATCAATTAACTATGGTAACAATAAACGAAAAGTGGGTTCAAGTTCTTAGGCAAACGATTCATAAAAGCAGTGATTTATCGAATTTAAGCTTTCACTTTACCCAATTTATAAACTCCATTTTAATAAATACTCGTATAAAATTACAGATTTTGAGTCTCAAATCAAGCTCTCAGCAACGAAAATTCAAAAATTTTCCCATAATGTGGACTAAAATAAATGGATTAATGCTTTTCTAGACATGAGTAGAATCTCTTGGGATACGATGTTAGTGGAACTACTTATTAAAATTTTTTCGGGGGAGGATCCCCGGGCCCCCCTCACCCTAAGACCCCCGGGGGCCCTCAAATCTCCAATAAGCCCCCCATTAAAATATTTTCGCTACGCTACTGATTACTGTATCTGTATCGCTCTTTTGTCACAAATTTGATGCAATATTCTAAAAAAATTAATTATATTCACTGTTATTATTTTCCACCTCCTCTCTTCAATTCTCTCTCTATCACATTTCATTAACAATGAGTGTCGTGTTTGCCCACATTGAGCAGCCTTGCTGATTTTAATAGATGCGAATGTTGCAATTACTACAAAGGACACAATGCTGATAATAAAATACCGCTAAAAATACAGCCATTATACTTCTTAG
Organism: Conomelus anceps; assembly: GCA_948455865.1. Taxonomy (NCBI): domain Eukaryota; kingdom Metazoa; phylum Arthropoda; class Insecta; order Hemiptera; family Delphacidae; genus Conomelus; species Conomelus anceps. The sequence goes on from OX418218.1 coordinate 11,212,728, forward strand.
GTTCCATTAATACTATTTCATTATAACCAAAAACAATATGCCATCCTATTTGATTGTTTAAATTCAAATTAGACTATATTACAAAATTTTACTAAGTTTATGTGCTTTTTAATGTTTTCTTCACCACAATTTGAATTGGTTACTGTGAGCAGTAGTAGACCTACTTCATCAGCTTTAAATACACATTTCAACTTATAGTTTAAAAATAATTAATGACATTTATGCAGGGGGTCCACCTAAAACCAAAAATCATGGCAAGGGGTCCATGAGGCAAAAAAGTTTGGGAACCACTGGTGTAGAGTATAGTTATTGCTAGTGTCTATATTTGGTCTCATTGTATACTAGCCCTATATGCTTGTTGGAGACAGTATAATACTTATTGTATATTGCAGGCTATATTGTGAAATAAACCGAATAATTATAATTATAAAATTTATCATAATGTGATGGATAAATGTCTGATATTGCTCCAATTCTTTTTATTGATTTGTATTTATGCATGCAACTCAAACTTTCATTTCTATTATTTAAGGAGAAATCTATATCTTTCCAATCATCAGTTCCGTTGGCAGAGCAGATGAGGCCTACAACGTTGAAAGACTTCATTGGCCAGAATCAAATACTTGGCGAGAACAAAATATTACGGTCGTTGTTAGAGCAGCAGGATATTCCTAGCATGATATTGTGGGGACCACCTGGATGTGGAAAGGTAAATTTTTCCTCAGGTTCTGGGAGCCCATACTGTTCACCAGTGCACTGGAAATTAGGCGTCTGATTGGTTGATGAATAGAATTAGACCCTTATGAATTAAACACCTTAGTTTATGGTACTGGTAAGTGGTGCAGGCTTCCAGAATGCACATATATGTTGAGTTCATGGGAGCCTCACGTCTATGAATTTGAATGGATCAATCAGACGCCTTAAGCCGCGTCTCCACCAACCGAACATGCTCGGCGAACAGTGTTCGCTGGAATTATCTGATGTCGCCGAACATCGTTTGGTGTGGACGCCTTCTCGAACATTATGATCGGTGTGCTGGCCTGGTGGGGGTAGTGGTGGGAACCTGTTGTTGGTCGTCAGTGTTCGCTCACATACCAAACATTTCAATTGAACTCACGAACATGTTAGGTGACCCATATGTTTAATGTTTGTTCATTTTTTGTGTTCGCTGACAATGTTCGGCAGACATGTTCGTTTGGTGGAGAGGCGGCTTTAGTTTCCAGTGTACCAGTAACCGGTAAGGCTCTTATGAACTCAACCATTCTGCATCATCTAGCTCTCTTTCTGTATCACCTAACTCTCATTGTGTATCACCTAGCTCTCATTCTGTATCATCTAGCTCTCATTCTGTATCACCTAGCTCTCGAATGTGAGCTGTTTTCCCTGCTGGCAGCATCTGATCTGTAGATGACAATAATAATTATTCCTGTGTTAGTTCAAATGCAAAATATTTAGTGGAGCGATCCTTGATGTTCAAAAATTGTTTAACTATTAATGAAAGTTTGATTTGATCATAAACAACGATATACCAAACCATAGTCTGGAATTTTTCAGTGTTTTTTTTTTTTAATTATATTTTTTACATTTGTTTTCAGACAACTCTTGCTCACATAATAAATAAAATGATACAAGAAAATACTTCCAACCAGACCAGATTTGTGAAGTTATCTGCGGTCACAGCTGGAGTTAATGAATTGAAAGAAATAGTTAAAGTTGCAAAAAACGAACTCCAGCTATTTAAAAGGAGGACTATACTTTTCATGGATGAAATTCATCGATTTAATAAACTACAACAGGTACGTGAATAAACAAGGAGTTGAATTTTAGCACATGGGAGTTATTAGTCGATAGTTTTTAGACAAAAAATGGTGCTTTTGTGTTTTATATATATATATATAAGTTATATTTCAAGTCCGCGAGATTGCTTTTTTAAAAAGCAATCTTTATTTTCACAAACTTGAAATTAATAAAAGATTCAATATACATTTGAATAATTAAACTCAAAAATTTGAGTAGGTGAGTACCTTACGCTACGATGGTGTTAGCTGGACTGACGAGATGCTGTCCGCTCGTGGGAAACCTGCGTTGAATTGATGATCCAGGAGTTCTAGGAAAGCAGCCTATAAAGGTGCTGACTCCTACAGGAACTCATGATATAACTCCTCCATCCCTAAAGAGAACTTCGGGGGTTGGCTGCGAAGTTCTGGAAGAAGGATCTCTTTTGGAAAGTCTTTTGTACACAGCAAGGATAACACTCAATACAATCACAATGTACAATATTGATGTGAAGATGTTGACGTCAGTGGTGAAGTATGAATTTCGAATCACTGGTGACACTTGATTGTAGTTGAATTTTTCGAAGTCCAAATTTTTAATATTAATTTGGAAGTCTGGAAGTTGGTGGTCTTGAAGTTCTAATTTGATGTCTTCTAGAAATTTCGGGTGTCCTCTAAGTTGAGATGAATGGAAAAGAGGTTTTCCTTGATAGTAAACTCTTCCTTCAGCTGTGTTGATAAAAAAGATTCCTTGAAGTATTTTAACAGCGGTTTCGGTTTTACTTTCGATGTTGAAAGTCTCTTTCTTTGGTAGAACTGCCAGATATTGCTGCATTTCGGGAATCCATTTTAGGAGGTTCTCTTCAATTTGGACAGCGGTGTATTTACAGTTGTCCGTTGTGCCGGTTGAGATGATCGCCGCTTCGCATGAGAGTTGTTGATGGGAGATGTCTTCGGATGAGCATAGATATTCGTTATCTCCTATCAATTTACATTTTCTATCTAATCCTTCAAATTTTGAATTTGACAAACTGTCAAAAGATTTCAATATGTACTTATTACGTGGGAATATGGTTACAAAACCAGATTCTAAATTACTTGGTACTGATAACAGTTCATAAAAATCGAAAATTACTTCTTCCACAATTGGAAATTCGAGAAAATAAATGATTTCATTATTAATTAGCTTACAATCTACGTTGATTAATTTTTCTATTTCCAACATCTTATCATACTTAATATCTAATGGAAGCTTATTATTATAAAATTTCGACACTTTCAAAAGTTCATTGAACAGTTCTTTAGTAGACATGATACTAGGATGAAGGACGCCTACTTTACAAAATGCAATTGAATTTTCGATGTCTTGAACTACGTTTAACATCATATTATAGGCAATGAATAATTGATTCAAAATATCCTTAATTTTTTCTAATTCTACAAAATCATTAAAATCGTTCATAACTAACATAAATTTTTGTTTCATTTCTTCAAAGTTCTCATTTACTAGTTTAATAGTTCTATTAAATTCTACAATAATATTTTGACTAACTGAATAATGATTAGCAACTTGATCAGCTAAATTATCTTGGTTTTTATATAATTCAAAAATCAACATCATATTTTTGTTCATCATAAGCATCTAAATTACCAGTGACAAATTTTAGAACAGATCCAAGGCCATTGATTAGACCTCTTTTATTACGTTTGACATTTTCATTGTTAACAAGAATTATTTCGAGTTTCTCTTCAATAACAGTTTTTGTGTGGTTGATAAATTTCAGATAATTAATTGCTTCTCTTAGCTTACTACTATTGTCTGTTACAAAGTCGGTTTTTTCACTTAAACTAATATTCTTCCAAAAATAATGGGTAACATTTTCATAATAGTTGTTCAAATTTTCAAGTTGCAAATACATCAATTTTAAATCATAATTATGTACAAAAACATGAGAACTATATTCTAACTTAGCTTTTCCAAGATGTATTGGAACAATTCCTAAATTTACAGTTACATTTTTGATTTCCACTGTTGCTCCTGGGGTTGCTCCATACAGGATGAGGAAGGACCTGGAACAGGATTGTCATTGTTAAGAGTCGGTTGAGTCACTGTTTGAGGTTTTTCAATCTCATTAGTTTTAGCAATTTTTCTAGGTCTTTTCATTTTTGATAGGTGTATTTTGGTTTTGGTATTATGGTGTGTGGGTACAATTTTCGCTGTTTTCAACTGTCTGTTTACAGATTCAACTTTTTCTTTATTATATTTATTCTTGGTTTTACTCTGTTTCTGCATGTTTTTTATGTAGATTTCTGGAGGAACTTCAGGCAACGTTTCTCTATTCTCATTCACTTTATCAATTACCTTTTCTTTGGTTGTTTGATTCATTTCTCGAATGTGTTCGTAGAGTTTTTTGGTTTTTTCCTTGTGTTGATTGATATAATCACTCATCATCTGTTTACTAATGTCAATGTCAAGTAGAGCGTTTGCGTTTATGTGTCCGTTTAAAATCTCAAATGGTGTCAATTTAGTAACAGAGTGAATACTATTGTTATACGCTAAAATTGAATGTTTTATTTTTTTATCGATGGAGTCTTCTTTGAATTGATCTTGATTGTTGAGAAGTCTGATGTGTTCGATCAGGGTTGAGTGGAGTCTTTCACACATACCGTTGGAAGGAGGGTGTTGTGTGCTAATAAAATGAATTTTGATCTTGTGTAATGCCATCAATTCTTTCACAACATTATTATTGAATTCAGTGCCGTTATCCGAAACTATAGTTTCCGGAACGCCGTGATGACTGAAGAAATCCAATAGTTTATCTACTATTTCAACCCCTTGTGCGCCAACAAGTGGGTATGCTTGTGCATAACGTGAAAAACTGTCTATTATTGTCAAGAATTTTCGTCTGTCGAAAGTAATGCTATCAATATGAATAGTTTGAAGTGGTTTTGAAGCAGTGGGTGTGAGATTCATTTCCAGGTTCAATGGAACTCTTTCATATTTTGTTTTTAAGCATATGTCACATTTATTGATAAAATTCTGAATACGATTTCGAATATTTGGCCAATAGTATTTTCTTCTAATTTGCTCATACGTTTCTTGAATTCCACGGTGATTATTTTTTCCTACATGATAGTTATCAATTATCTCTTTTATTTCTTCTTCGTCTGTAACATCAATTAATCTTTTCGTACAACGAACTAAGTTGAGTTGCGTATTTTTGAAGTAAGTTGCAATTACTACAGTAAATTTCTCATAGAAATCACTCTCAAAAAATAGACAATATTTAACATTCGGAACTAAATATTCTTTTACAAATTCTACAACGTCTTTCTCAAAATTGTTCTCAGAAATTTCTACATGGAATCGTTGTTTATTTTCAAATAATTTTTGTATTTTTACTTTTCGTGGTTTGTATTTCACTAAATTTAGAAAAATTTGATTCTTGCCAAAATTCACTGGTTCGTCAAGAGTTTGAATTCCAACCATTTCATTTCCATCATAGTTAGAGTGCATAGTTTGATCATTGTCAGAATCGCGTTCAGCTTGTTCATTTTCACGGTCAGGGTCATTGTCACGTATTTCATTGGCATCTACATTTCCTATCATAGACTGATTATCAAGTTCAGAAAAATGTAATTCAATAGCTTCTTCTATTATTCGATCTACTTCTTCACCTGTATTCTGACGTGGAATACTTGGATTAGTATCATTAACATTCAATTGGATTCTAGATAGGGCATCGGCATTTTGGTTAGTTTTACCTTTCTTGTAGCAAATTTCGTAATCATACTCCTCAAGTTTCAATCTCCAACGGAGAAGTTTGGAGTTTGGCTCTTTTATTGAGAACAACCACTGTAAGGGTTTGTGATCGGTATAAATTTTGAATTTTTGGCCATACAAGTACGGGCGGAAATATTTTGTTGCCCAAACTATCGCTAACAATTCTTTTTCTATTGCCGAATATTTGGTTTCACTTTCATTAAGAGTTCTACTTGCATACGCTATTGGCAAATCCGCACCGTTATTTATTTGACTAAGTATAGCTCCAACTGCAATATTCGATGCGTCAGTTGTTAACAGAAATTCGGATGAAAAATCGGGATATTGTAGAATTGGATCATTACATAAAATATTTTTGCAATATTCGAAACATTTCGCATAATCTTTGTCATCAACGTTAATCTTTACTCCTTTTTTCAGACGTTTTGTGAGTGGTTTAGTTATATCTGCAAAATTTTTAATAAATCTTCTGTAATAACCTAATAATCCGAGAAAACCTTTGATTTCTTTGCTAGTCTTTGGAATTGGAAATTTTTGTATTGCTCTAATCTTTTCTGGATTCGGTTTAACCCCTTCTGGTGTGACTATATGTCCTAAATATGCTACTTCTTTTCTTAGAAACTCTGTTTTATCTGGCTGAATTTTAAAGTTGGCATTTCTTAATCTATCAAATACTTCTCTTAGTCTTTGAAGATGTTCTTGGAGACTGGTGGAATAGATTATTATATCATCTAGATAGACAAGACATTTTTCGTTCTGAATACCTCTCAAAACGTTATTCAAAAGTCTTTGAAACGTGGGTGGACTATTTTTGAGCCCGAAAGGCATTCTTAGAAATTCATAGTGACCAGTGTCAGTCGAAAAAGCTGTTTTCTCAATACTGTTAGGATGCATTTGAATTTGATGGAAGCCGCTTGCTAAATCAAGTGTAGTAAAATATTGGCATCTTCCTAATTTATCTAATATTTCGGAAATATTTGGCAATGGAAATCTGTCATCAATCGTTTTTGAATTCACCCCTCTAAAATCTATTACGATTCTGAACTTGGCTTTGCCAGAGGCATCACGTTTTTTTGGTACTATCCAAATTGGTGAGTTCCATGCTGAATGGCTTGGTCTAATGATATTCTGATTTAGCATTTCTTGGATTTGTCTGTTGACTTCCTCCTTATAAACAACAGGGTAGCGGTAATTTTTTGAATAGACGGGAATTTCGTCAGTTGTTCTGATTATATGTTTTACTTGATTTGTGAACGTTAATTTGTTTCTTTCTATATGAAAAATATCAGCATATTCGTTTATCAAATTTAGTATAGCATCTTTTTCTTCAGAATTCATATGTTCGGTTCGTATTGTTGACAGGTCTAATTTGGATTGATTAATTTCAAAATTGTTCAAATTATTATTTTTTGATGAAGCATTATCTTTTGATTCTATTGGAGCAAAATCATAGTTTTCCAAATTTTCAACTCTAAATGGACGTGTGATAGTCAGTTTTTTATCTTCTGTGAATGAATTCGTAATTTGACAGATTGCTTTGTTATTTTCCACTTTCAGTATGGACTGTGGGATTTCTAATCCAGAAAGTAAGCATTCACCGTAAGACATGTTTTCTATTGGAATAGCTATTGTTTTCTGACTGCGTGCTTCTATCAGATACGTCCAGGTGCGACTGGGTTTATTGACAGGAGAATGAACTTGTTGCGACGTATAGTATTGAAAAATAATATGGGCACATGCTTATTCCTGTAATAAAGTCTATTGTTGATGAAATCCAATCTTATATTCAATTGTTTCATAGTGTCAAGTCCTAATAAAAGATCGAAGTCGTTGCGAAAATCAAACACAAAAAATTCAAATTTCTTATTTCCTAATAATGGTACCTTAGTACTGAATTTTTCTTTTGATGTACCATGAGCAGTAGTAACTTCAAATGGGTTTTGTTTCAGTGATTCTTTAAAAAAATTCTAGTCCAATTGTTTTTTTTTTACAAATGACCTGGTACTTCCAGTATCAATCAGTACTCTAAAATTTGTTTGAGGGTCAAAGAAGTACGGAAGTTCGTTTCTATCAATCTGTAAATTCATTATTGAAAATTTGTTCCGAGGCTCGTTTCCTCTAAAAAATGATTCGATGCTGATTGTTCAAAAGTCATTTGAGTATTGAACTCGTTGTTCAACTCCAAATCTTCGAAATTGCTTGTGAAATTTTCGGTCAATTCTAGATTGTCGAAATCATTTGGGAAATTGTCAGTCAAAATTTCGTTTTCGTTAGTATTAGTCAATTCGTCACAGTTTGTAGCAAGTCCTGTTGTCAATTGATTGAGTCTAGGATTCTTTTTGGGTGGTTCATGTTCACTATTTCTTGTTGAAATACTCATAGGGGTAGGTTGAGAGTTTGTCTGTGGTCTTTGTTGTTGACCTTGACCTACAAATGGTTGTCTATTATAGAACATAGGTCTTGGTTGGTTCATTGGATTGAAATTGCGAAATTGTTGATTATTTTGTTGTGTCATAGGTTTTTGAAATTGATTTTGGAAATGCGGAACAGGTTTGTTTTGCGAGAAATTTTGCATTGGTTTTTGTTGAAAAACGTTTTGCATTGGTTGAAGGATTGGTCTCTTATTGAAATTGTTAATACTATTTCTATTCTTGTACTGCATTTCGTTCATTAGCATGTTTACTGCTTCACTTAGACTTGAAGGGTTTCTTGTTCTCATCAGTGACCCTATAGGTTCATTAAGACCTCTTAAAAATACTCTAAGGGCTAGATTTCTTGCATATTCGCATAGAATAGCTGAATTTGCTGCCATTTTTGTAAGGAAAAATGCGAGTTGTAAGTTAAGTATTTTCTGAATGCGTTCATGAAAATGAAAAGGGCTTTCACTACTTTCTTGTTTCATTTCTGTCATTTCAATATTCAATGTGAAACAATCTCGTTTGTCAAGATAGCCGTCGAGAAGTACTCTTCTCACTTCAGGCCAAGAATAAGTGTTTCCACTTGTTACAAGTTCTAAAGCTCTACCTTTGAGTCTAGATACAATAGTTGAAAATAAATATTCATTTTGAAAATCATCGGGGTTTGATTGCACATAGAATTTAGCAACTATCTTGTCGCAAATTGATACAAATCTATTAAGCAATAATGGCTCTCCAGAGAATTCTGGTATCATATCCAGGAATTCCTTTTTTAAAACAGGGGTAGCAATAGCTGGGGTAGCTGAAGCTGCTGGAGGCTGATGAGTAGCCATTTTACAGTAATTAAATAATTAAAAATATAACAATTACAAATATCTTGAAAACTTACACTAATACGAATACTATGCTCATCTCTCCTGATGTCCTTTCAGTGAGTTGAATGATGCGTAGCTCGAAGATGATGATATCGAAGTTTGATATCCAAGTTGATGATAACTTTCACTGCACTTCACAATTTTGGCGATGCACAGTTTGAGTAAATTCACCACTGATTTTTGTTTTTAGAAGTCGCGAACGCGAGGTTACTTTTTTTTGAACGGCCGTAAACAGTTGAAACTGACGATTGATTATTTTCACTAATAAATCGCGACCGTCCTACCGACTGCGCCAGTTATATTTCAAGTCCGCGAGATTGCTTTTTTAAAAAGCAATCTTTATTTTCACAAACTTGAAATTAATAAAAGATTCAATATACATTTGAATAATTAAACTCAAAAATTTGAGTAGGTGAGTACCTTACGCTACGATGGTGTTAGCTGGACTGACGAGATGCTGTCCGCTCGTGGGAAACCTGCGTTGAATTGATGATCCAGGACTTCTAGGAAAGCAGCCTATAAAGGTGCTGACTCCTACAGGAACTCATGATATAACTTATATATATATTATGAGGATGAAGCCCAGGTTTGAGACCTGTGCATAGGTAATTAGTTGGATGATGGTGAATGCTGACTTGAACCAACAGTTCTAGGTGGGTTCCGAAGTACTGGGAAGTGATTTTACAGCAGAGAACCTTTTTGCTGGTGAATCCAATCGGTCACCCTTACAAAGAGGGCTCAGGTGCTCATAGCTAAACTTTATCTTACTTTACCTGCTACGGCTCGCGGATATCACTTCCCCAATTGTATTTATTTATTGGCTATGGTATCGTACAGTCTTTTTGTGTTATTGTTTGAATTCAATGTAAATGATTTCTTATCACAATGAATTTAAAATTCTTAGCAAATTGCTACTTTATCACTAATATTTTTCTTCTGAACAATTTCTTCTTGAATGATTTCCGATGTAATTGTCGATAGGAATAAAGATAGTAGGTAGCGCTAATGGAGAATAACATGAAGAATATATTTGTTTATTGGCTATCAAATATATGCAGTATTCTTGTATTATTGTTGTTTGAAATGAATGTGATTAAAAATTCAAAATTCTTATCAAATTGTAACTTTATCACATCCATTGATCGGTTTTCTTCTTGACATTTTTCTATGTACGTGTTGAAAGGGATAACGATTGTGATGCTAATGAAGAATAGGATAAAGAATATAGAATATAATATTTATATCATCATTGAGTGAGATGTAGATATGAGGTTTTGAAATTATTCAGCTCATTTTATTTTTCAGGATTCATTTCTACCTCACGTGGAGTCTGGAATTCTGACTTTGATCGGAGCAACAACTGAAAACCCATCATTCAGCTTGAATTCCGCGTTATTGAGTAGATGTAGAGTAGTTGTTCTTGAAAAGTTGAAAACTAGAGATCTATTAAAGATACTGAAAAGAGCTGCTAAAAAACTGAAGTGCCTCGTAATTGAAAGTGACAATGATGATGATGATGATGATGATGATAATAATGATGAAAGCAACTCCGATGATTCTGATGACTCCACTGAAGATTCTACAGAGGACAATGAAAGGTATCATCAATTGTTGTGTAGTTGACTAGAGATCTTCAGATATTGAAATATTCCCATTAAGTTATTGAACCTGAAGTATGGTAGGCCTACCTGAAATAAAGTATCTTATAACAGGTTTGTTATCACGGTCGTAACCCTGAAGTTTCAACTTGCTGAAGAATAAAAAAATATATACTTAGTGAACTATATGCTCTATCCCATATACTGGTTTTAATTTATTACATTTAATAGATTTTGAACTTTCAAATGAACTTCTGTTTAAATAAATCGATTATCCAGCCAAACTGATTATCGATTATCACAACAATAATGTTATAAAATTTCAAAGGATGCCTTATTGCTCATAGTAAAATATTCGTTATAGAGAGGTATTTGTTAGTGAGAAGTCGTCTTCTCATCATTCACCTCATTAATCACGCACAAGTCTCCAGAATCATGCGGGCATCATCCGCAATAAAAGATTTCTAAAAAAGTCATCGATTGTTTCACATTCGTCATAGTGCTGTGACCTAAATAATGATGATAATAATAGCTTTTATTAGTGAAAAGACCCTCATAGATTTATCTCGCCGTTTAAGCCATGTTTTGGGGAACAAGGTGGACCTACAATTTTAGGTGTGTTCCTAACCAAATGACTTGAATAACACTCTTAAATTATACGAAATTACGTAATGTACAAATTTTTGGACATTTTTCACAAGTCAACATTTCAATGACGATGGAATCTGACTACTTGAGTCAATAATATTTTCATTATTTTTCTTACAGGATGGGATGTGGAATGGCTTTTTGCCATTGAATTAATTCAATTATTTGCGTCTAATATATCTAATATAATAGCACTTACTTTATTACATTTAATAGATCTCATTATGAGATCACTGAATTTGGTCTAATAATTGGTTGTTTTTTTAGAACAAGTTCACAAACGGAAAATGGCGAACATAAGTTCACAATTGAGGAGGACTTGCTGATATGGTTGTCAAAAGTATCGGATGGTGATGCTAGAATCGCTTTAAATAGCCTACACATAGCTTTGCAATTTCAGAAGGATGACGATAAAGACAACAAAATCACATTGGATGCTATAAAAAATGGCATAAAGGTATTGATTATCTATTATACAGCTATCATCGTCACTTTGTAAATTAATTCTGAAATGATATCAGTTTTCTTTGAACAACTAACCAGCAAAGAGTTGACAATATTTTCTTTCAATAATCAAGGTTGAACTTGTAAGTGAAATTCACAACTTATTGAATATTATTATTTTTTTTGTAGGATGAAGCCCACATAGGTCTTAGACCTGTGCGTAGGTAATGAGTTGGATGATGGTAATTGATGAGTTGGACCTACAGTTTTAGGTGGGTTCCGAACCACCAGGAATTGGAATTTTATCTAAATACAGCAAAAAGAGCAATCCTTCTATTAATTACTTACACTATTTTTAAAACAATTGCACATTTTTTTGAACATTTTTAGTTATAGGAAAATGAGCATGTCAATTTTTAAAATTATTACATTATTATTTTTCTTAGGGCTACAAGTAACATTCAAAGTGTGTATTAGTGTATTTTAAAGTAAGGACAACCACTGGTTTATCTGACCACTGCATGGTTCTCCTAGGTTATCCACGGTTCACCTAGGTTATCCACGGTTCACCTAGGACGTGAACTACCCTTACACTCAAATATTTATTTATTTCAAATACATGCATGAAAATTACAAATAATAGAGGCTTACAGCTAATGCCAAAACAAACCTCATTGAATGCAGTAGATTGCCAAATATTGTGCGTTATGTCTACGCTCGAAAAGTTACACGCAAAATTTTCACTTGAAAAAAGAAATACTATTAATATCAATGATTTTAAAAATCATACAAGGATGAAATTTCAACAACTTTACTTTTTATTAGAGTACTGAACCGGTTTCGTGGTACTATTTGCCACATTTCAATAGTACTGATTAGTGGGGTTTCAGTTATCCAATAATAATATTTATATTTTAGTTAACGACACAGACATTTTTTTGAGATACTATGAATTTACTCACGTGACTCAAGAACGCTTCCATTCTGTCAAGAACTATTCCAAACAACCTAATACAGTAGCAAGTTGGGAAGTGATAGCCGTGAGCCGTAGCAGGTATCTGTTCAATCAGATTAGTTAAGTAACGCTTTCCTGGGCTCTCTCTGTAAGGGTGACCAATCGGATTGGCCAGCAAAAAAGACTCAGTTCTCTGCTGCAGACAAGAAATTCTTGAGGAAGCAGTATTGTATTCAGTGACCTATGACCATTTTTTTACTTTTATGTATGATTATATTGTAAAAATGTTTTTTTTTTGTCACTGAATAAAACTTGATTTGATTTGCTGTAAAACACTTCCCGGCGGTTCGGAATCCACCTAAAATTGTAGGTCCAGCTCATCAATCACCATCATCCAATTCATTACCCACGCACAGGTCTCAGACCTATGTGGGCTTCATCCTTCAAAGAAAAAGAAAAGAGAAATCTTCATCATGGCACTTTTTTCATAAGACGTGGAACAAAGTAAGCTTTATTGACCTCACTCTCTAACCTCTTTCATCCTCTTTATAACGTAGTCATAGATAAACATAGTTTGCTTCTTCAAAATGAAATTTCTATTTCAGAGATCGCATCTGCTGTACGACAGAAAAGGCGACCAACATTACAATACAATTTCAGCGCTGCACAAATCGATTCGTGCATCAGATGACAACGCTACACTCTATTGGCTCACTCGAATGATGCAAGGTGGTGAAGATCCTCTCTTCATCGCAAGGCGACTGGTCAGAGCAGCAAGCGAAGATATTGGTATGATCATTGATTGAATTGATTTATTGCCATAAATAAGATAAAATGAAAAAAATATATATATATGCAATGTAAACAATTATAAATAAACTAGCTCACAATGATCATCACTAATAATTCATTGCAGTAGAAAAAATATAGATTGACTTGGCACCAACCATCAGAAGGAAAAAAACCTTGTTCACTTGAGTACTTCAGTTCAGTCAAGATTAATTATTTTGTTTCAAAACTTTCCTTTGCAGATTCAACCATTCAGCACTATTAATAATTACTCTAGATTACTGATATAAAAAAAGTAATGTCTCTTCAACCATGACCTTTGTTCCACATTCAGACAATACTTCCCATTATTCACAACATACACAAATTTTGAAGGCATCAGATTTATCAACTTGCTACTTTTATATCTTATTTGTTTTTGTGCAGTCACCAAATCATATATTCAATTTTGCACTGTTTTATAGTTATTTCGTAGCCCATACACATTATTTGTCACTTGAAAGTTTAAGCTATCCCTGTTTGTGGCTATGTACCTGAATAGACTTTTTTTTTATATAATTGTCTCGCAGTCAACACATCGAAATGTTCGAATATCTCCGCACTAGGACACAATCTATTCAAACTTAAGATAGTTTTGATTATTCTCTTCTAAAGGACAAACAACTTATTTACATGCACATCATAAGTTCCACCCCAAAATGCATTACCATAATGTAATATAGATTTGATAAAAGCAAAGTATAAAATTTTCATCTCGTTGACATGGAGAATACTTCTAGCCTTATAGAAGATATAAGAGAAAATTCAATTTTTTACATACGAAGCTTATGTAAGGTTCCCATTGGAGATTCTCATCTATTATGATACCCAGGTATTTGGCACCGTTTGTTTTACGTTTTGGTCATTGTTTACTCTAAGGATTGTTCCAACATTTTTAATTTCCGTTTCAACCTAAAATTTAGCTTTTCAGTGTACCTGACACCCAAATTACCATGCTATCTAGCAGGGTTCAAAATCAGGGCAGGCAACTTGAAGCTTTATTAAACAGAGCGACTGCAGTGGCGAAGGCCACAACAATATAAGGCTGTGGCCGAGGCTAGCCACAACAGTCGCCTTAGTTGCAGGCCACAGCAATATTTCCTTTTTCTTCCTCCTCCTCCTCCTTCTCTTTCACTCCCACTTCCTCTTCTTCCTCATCCTCTTTCTCTGTCCCACTCCCTCTTCCTCTTCTTCCTCCTCCGCCTTCTTTTCCACTTCCTCCACCTCCTCTTCCTCATCCTCATGTTCTTCTTACTCCTCCTCCTCCTTTTCCTCATCCTCCTCCCCCTCCTATCGTCATTAACTTGTTTAAAACCTGTGCGGTTACTATTGGCAGTGCTAGGGCGCACCATTTGATAGGTGATAAGTGGTTTAATTCTCGAAAATAGGCCAGTCAAAAATTAACCAGAGATCAGTTTTGAACAGGAACTTGATTGTCCCCTGTACAATGAAATTAATTCTCTTTATCTAAGATCAGTTTGGCCAGTGATCTGGGATCAAATTTCTATTGCCGTTAGTGAAACCGGCCATGTATGTAACAGAATAAATATTAACGTCGATTTTAATGATAGAAATAAATATTTTTTATTTTTGATTGAATATTTAATTCAATTTGAGGACTTTTGAACAGGACTTTGAAAATTGACCAGAGATCAGCTTTAAACAGGGATTATCTCTTGATTGTCCCCTGTACAATGAAATTCTCCTGACCTAAGATCAGTTTGGCCAGTGATCTGGGATCACATTTCTATTGCTGTATGTGAAACCAGATATGTATGTAACAGAATAATTTTAAGAGTCGATTTTATTGATAGAAATAAATATTTTTGATTGAACATTTAATTCAATTTCAGGGCTAGCCGATCCAGCAGCATTGTCAATGGCCGTATCTGCTATGCAAGGTTGTCAGTTGATAGGAATGCCCGAATGCGATGTGCTACTTGCGCAGGCAGCTGTTTATCTTGCCAGGTATCTAATTTAAGGTTAATGTAACGAATTTCAAGGGTTTTTTTAACATTGAAAAAACTTGTTTTTATAACCATTTCTTGTAATTTCTAAAATATCTCAATAAATTCCTTGTACAACTCAATACGATTATTCTTATAAAATAATTTTTAAAATTAAAATAAATAAAATTATACTAGTTACAGGATTGTAACATGTTTTATCTGCGGCTACGTTACAAAGTAGGCATAATAGGTTAGAAAGCAATATCAATACAGCGTACTTTATTCCATGGACTATCAAACTAGTGTCATAATGAAGCTTTTCTAACACTACTCTCACTCTTTAGTATCGGTCTAGACTTCTAGAGCAATCAGAACTCAAGATTTCTTCAAAACAGTGTCTGTCAAAATGGATATTATGCGTTAGTTGCATCAGCTGATTCAAACATTTTGAAATCAATTTGAATTTCAATTCCGTTCTCCGATTGTTTGTCAAGTTGAATTAAACGTGATATATCGATAATCGTAGATAAAATAGTGTATGCAACGATTTTATTTTACCTACAATTATTTTAGTTACAATTAGCTTTAAAGTATTATCACATGTTTTTTTTTTTTGTAAGGGATGTTCACTGTTGATCGTTTGTTCATGTTCTTTTTGTTCGTTGTCTGTTTGTTGTTGTGTGTTTGCTATGTTCTCTGCATTTCATTTTAATTCCGTTCAATTGATGCTGCTGGTAAAGACGATATTCAACTGTATGTAACTGTATATGCTGTGTTGAATAAATCAACTTCTATATTCTAAAAGCCACTCGTGATATGTTTAGGACACTCGCTCCACACGTGTCCTAACTTGTGGCTTAACATCAGCCATAATACGATCGTTGCATAAACTAATACAATCGATTCAATTTAATGTTATCAATACAACTATGTTACAAAATAATTTAATTTGCGTTTTTAGAGCTCCGAAATCTAGAGAGATGGATCGTGCCCTAAGTAACGCAAAAGTTTCTATAGCTAATCACGAGGGTCCCTTGCCGGAAGTACCTCTACATCTACGGAATGCCCCTACCAAGCTAATGAGAGAGCTAAGTGAGTGCATTATTCAGTAATACTTATAATTATTATTCAGAGAACTAATTAATTAGAGTTGAATTTTGAAAATAATAATTGACTTCTTTTAAAATGTCACAATCAATTAAATTCGCCTTTTTAAATAATGAGTTAAGAATGTCTTTTCTATTTACCAACATGAAGAACAACCAGAGTATTTTTATTTACTTCACTAAAAAAATCAGTTCTTAGATAATAAAGAAGACTGTTAAAAAAGACCTAGTACTGGCCAAAATAGCCAACAAAGAAATTTAAAATAGAAAAAACTTTAGAAATGGCAATTTATACCAGAGACAAAACCTCCAATAGTTGGAAGAAAATGGAGTGAAGAGAGAAAAGCTGAATTCGCCCAAAATATGAAAAGCTGGTGGGCAAACAAGAAGAACAAGTCCAAAAAATGAACCATCTCCACTCAGCATCTTCCATCAACCGTCTTCCACGTTGGGAGTTTTACGTCTAATAATAATAATAATAATAAAGACTAAATGAAGAACTATTGATTGCATTCATTTATTGTATTTTTAATTGAAATAAGTTTAAACTTGATTAAAATATTAGTTCTAAATAAATAAAAATTAAGTGTATTTTTTTAAGTTCTTCAGTGCATGAAAACAGCTTGAACACATTTATTTTTATATCGAACGTTCATTATCATATTATAAAAAAAACTGAGAAAAATGGCCTTCTAAGTTTCTGCTTACTATTGGTTTTGAATAGAACTTTTTCTAGTGTTTTCTTTGAAGTAATTATTTTATATTATTTTGACAATATTTTGGATTAACAAATATACTTGAAATGTTTTTCAGATTATGGTAAAGGTTATAATGGAAGACATAAGTCAGAATCTGGCTTGAGCTACATGCCTGAAGGCATGGAGGGAACTGATTTTTTCAAGAACTGAAGACCAGAGTTACATTGCAATTCAATTTTCATCAAAGGTAACCTTCAACGGAAAAATATCAAATTTTCAAGGAAAATGTTCGTTTTTCATATTGAAAAAACTATTGAAATACCAGTTATGAACTATGGTAGAGTTTATTGAGTAACTTAATCATTGCCTATAGTATTGTATAAGAAAGTGTTTTTTTCCTTGTGTGATAGGCGCCTAATTATCAGTAATCTTTGAATATGTGCCGAAATCATGTAGGAAATGTAAATAAAACCTTGATTTTTCTATAAACGGTTTTGTTGATGATACTTTCTTTAATGCCTAACCATAGAAATATTCATTTTTCTGATAGAACCGTTGGTGAAATAATTCTTATTACGTATAGAAAACATTTGTCAGTTTGATAAATTTGAGTTCCTTCAAAACCAACTCTTATTATTTACTCTAAAATTGACAGAGCAAAGATTTCATTCTGCTGTTTCGTATTTTATCACTGTATTTTCAATGAGACCTATCAAACTTCAAACTACAATCTACAACGAATTCACACTCGTATTGCAAGAGTCTAGATTACTCTATGCAATAAGTGTCACCTAGTGATAACGATGATTTTGATCAACATTATTCTGACAGATAATATCTAAAATAGAATTGTAAATATAATAGAATGTATGTATGTATATTATTATATTTATATATAATTTTAAAAAAAATCAAAATTTATTAATTGGCCAATACAATGAGAAAAAACAAAAACATGAAAGAAACAAAAGCCATTCATAAAAAACACTAAAATTAAATGCAAACTATAACTAGGAATAAAAGCAATAAATTGGCACTACCAGCAAAGCAAGCTTGAGCGCTAGCAGTGAGTTCATAAAACTTATTAAACATTGAACAAAATTAAAATACATAGTATATAATACATCCAGAATGATTGATATTTCATACAAACAATGTCGCGTTTACAAAATAGAAGTGTAGAATTTGAAATATTTTTCTTCTTTTTTTTTCTTCGAGGATGAAGTCAACATAGGTCTGAGATCTGTGCGTGGGTAATGAGTTGGATGATGGTGATTGATGAGTTGGACCTACAGTTTTAGGTGGGTTCCAAACCGCCGGGAAGTGATTTTACAGCAGAGAACAGTGTCTTTTTTGCTGGCCAATCTAATCGGTCACCGTTACAAACAGGGCCTACGAGAACGCACCTTATCTCTATCTGATTGAACAGATACCTGCTACGGCTCGCGGCTATCACTATATAAAAATATACATTTTTTATTATCCATTCATTTATGGGATGAACGGATTTGGTGATTTTACTTTCTATAAATTGAAATGGAACCTTATTTATGAATAAATTGCACTGATATTTGAATTGACGCTTGCATACTACTAAATGTGTGCAATCAATATTAAAATATACGGGATTTGAGGGGCTTAAATTATATGGATTGCTTTTTATTTCAGATGAATGTCTATTGCTTTTGATAAATAGCCTATTATAATTCTTTTGACATATGTTTGCTCAAGTGTAGGGACTTGAAATTCTTGAAAGAGCAGTCTATTGTGATACAGCCTGCGCCTGTGTTTTTGTTAATTGAATAATTTGTTCATATGTATATCAAAGGCACCACCCCATGCCTCAATTCCACAATGAAAAAGAAAATGGACATATGCATAATAAATCTTTCTCATTATTTCCAAATCTACTTGATTTATTTTATAGAACAAGATATTTTAACCTACTACACATATACTCGAAATGAACGTCCCATTTAATGTGATTATCCATTATTATGCCTAAATATTTTAACATGACCTTTTCAATCACAATCACTGTCAATAGAAGAGTAATTATCGGATAAGGTATGAACGTGAGTTTGAAAGTTTGCTGAGGCTGACCCTTTTCATTCGTAGAAAATGCCATAAATTTAGTTTTTTACGTTTATGGTTAGTACATGGCTATCAAACCAGGATTTGGTGATCCTTGAACCGTTATTAGCATTTTTATATACCTCAGCCAACGGAAAACCAAAGAAAACTAGAGCCGTTACCAGAAAGGCTCTCATAAACTCAACTAATGGCTCTCCTGACCTTACAAGATTTTTTATTTTCTATTTTTAATGTGACTTGTTGCCATTCTTGGTAAATGATAAAAGGCCTATAATAGTTTAAAAATCTAAATATTCATTTTCCTGTAAATGAAAATTTCCATAATTGTTTTTAAAATAGTTCAAATCTATTTTCCAACAATTTTCCAATGTGAAAATTCCAACTCATCTTGTTTGTGTAAAGAAATTATATTCAATTCACTAAATTGCGACTAGCCTACTTATATCTTATTTGCACTATTGTATATTTTAATCAGAACTTTTTTATAACAAATGACAAAGTATTCTATAAGTACCGGAAGTTTACCCATGATACGTGACGAGTAATAGAGATGCACTGAGGAACAATTTGAGGTGGAAAAAAGTTCAAAGTTCCAGCAGTTATTTAGAAATTAATTAAATAACGGTTTCAAACTGTTTTAAAATTATTAAGAGTAATAATTACATTTCTATTGGCACAATAATAATGAAAATGTCTTCACCTAGTTCACAATTGCTTCAAGCAGATAACATTCAGATTCTCTTTCCTTCGCATTTTTAGTGCATAATTAGATAGGGCACTCGAAAGCAGACACTGAGTCACTGATCACAACATTAAAGGGTAGTTTTGGCAGAGCTAATGTTTTAAAAATAGCCCAAAACTGCCAAGTTGACACCCCATTACCCCACAATGGAAATCTGACTGTAATTAACGGTGACTTATTTGTAGCTTCAAATTGCGGCTTTTTGCAAAGTATCCTAATTATTGTTACATTCAAGATGAAAACCCCCCTATTACAGATAATAGTCTATATAAGTGTAATTTGAAAAGAATAATTATCGCAAAGCATCATTTCTATTGTACTCCATTTCAGGAGTTTTGTTTCAAGGCGATGACCACGAGTTGCAGATGTGCTCTTTAGTTTCAACTCTCATTTGATACGGTTCTTCAAAGTTGTCAAGACATCAATAGTACCTTTACCGTTTGAGTTCCAAGTTAGCATGATTTTTAATTTATTAATAAAAAGTTTCTAAAATTCACAAAGTTAGATTTGTTTATTAGTTTCTACTGTTTCAAAGTTGTCAAGACATCACTAGTACCTTTACCGTTTGAGTTCCAAGTTAGCATGATTTTTAATTTATTAATAAAAAGTTTCTAAAATTCACAAAGTTAGATTTGTTTATTAGTTTCTACTGTTTCAAAGTTGTCAAGACATCACTAGTACCTTTACCGTTTGAGTTCCAAGTTAGCATGATTTTTAATTTATTAATAAAAAGTTTCTAAAATTCACAAAGTTAGATTTGTTTATTAGTTTCAACTGTTAATATTAACGATAATTATTGTGTTAAGGGTGGAGACGCTACGATTGCCCGTGCACCTCTGACTAATGTTTTATTATTATGTTTTTTTACAAACATGAAACAGAATTTCTGTTTCCTTAAAAGAATTTCATGCAAGATAATATTCAAAATAATAAACTTAATCTCTGCTGTAAAATCACTTCGCAGTGGTTCGGAACCCACCTAAAACTGTAGGTCCATATCATTAACCATCATCCAACTCATTACCCACCCACAGGTCTGACACCGATGTGGGCTTTATCCTGAAAAAGCCAAAAGCAAAATATTTATGAAATAGAATTAAATATTCAAAAACAAAAATATAATGAAATTTTATAAAAGTTTGACAAATTGAGAAATCAAGTACAAATAATTATGATGTTGAAGATCTATCTTGTTTCCACTAATGTATAATAAAACTTTTTAGTGGAAATTGAGACTCACGTAATGGCGTGACGGCCTTGACTCTGTTGTTAAGAGCATCGTCAGTACACTTTGTGTAATGTGGGTTGTCTGACGATGCACTCAACAACAGAGTGAAACGGCCGTCACACCATAACGTGAGTCTCAATTTCCTTTAAGTGTTTTTAAAAGTTTTATTACAAATAATTACTTTTTATGAACATTATTATCACCCTCTTGGTTCATATCAGAAAACTGTAGGTCGAACTGATTTTTCATACTGCACCAGCAATGGCGTGGTGGAACCTTGAAAGGGTCTCTCCACCAATATATGACATTTAAATTACTGTTTCCTTTTTGTATGTGGTTAGTAATACTGTCTACAGTTGTATTCATCAATACTATAAGAAGGTCAACGAGGAGGGACTGATTTCTCTCAATTTGATCCCATAACTTAATAATGAATTTTATACGACTAAGGTGTGATCTGTAATGTTATTGAAAATTTGCGCATTGTTTTATTCAGCTCCACATCGATTAGTTTGGTGTGGCTGATTCCAAGCCAAACTGGTGCTCTGTACTGGAAAACTAAAATGCAACTGAACTGCAAAAAATTTAATTGGATTAGGAGCAACTTGTTTTCAGATCAATCATATTTCTAGGTCTTAGCATGGGAACTCTATATAAAATAGAAAATAAAATCTTTATGAAATTATTGTAAATTTAAACCTTCATTACAATAGCAAATTTATCTATTACCAGTATATTTCATTTATAAATTATTTTCAAATACTGTAATTTTTAGCTAGTAAAATTGAAAATGAAATCTATTTGAAGAAGTTAAAGAAAATAATAAATGTTTGAATAGCAATTTTTATAGAGCCATAATAATGTTACGGGTTCTATGTCTAAAATAATACTGGCAACACTTAAATTTATCACTCGCACTTTATTTACACAAATAATCACAAAACCCACTGATCAGTAATGTCTTACAGAAAAATAAGCAATTAAAAACAGATAAATCGATATTGTTCAACTAATAGAGAGATTTCAATAAACTACAAAAATCAATCACTAAAAGGCCGATCTAATACATACATACATACATACATACATATCCGGTTCCCGTTCCAGTAGGTTCACTGGGTCTGGGTGTTAACAAGCCTCCGCCACCTGATCCGGTCATTCCAAAGCTGTTCCTCCTCAATCTCCAGCCATTGCCGTCCCCTTCGTTCGATCTCTCCTTTCACTCCATCCTTCCATCTTCTTCGTGGTCTTCCTCTTGGGCGCTTATCCACTATCCGAAACTCTTCCATTCTTCTCTGATCTAATATTAAATAATTACTGTACAATAAACTGTCCAATAATATTAAAAAAAACGTCGAAAAAGAACAATTAACTTACGTAGCACTAGTCCGTAATACAGTAAAAACTATTTAGTAGTTCACTGGTATGAAAAAAATAGGAAAAAGAATTCTCACTATAGTCACTGAGAAAGAATTATCACTATAGTCACTGAGAAAGAATTATCACTATATAGGTACACTATACAGAACTGTCACTACTTGTTTATCACGACGAATTCCAAACAAGACTGAACTAATATACAAAAGTCTCTATATAATTTTCCATAATTGAGATATCTCTCGATTTTTCTATCAACTTCTACCGAATTCTAAAACAAACAGAAAAAGGACACTCGCACTTTCCACAATATTCGATAAGACTCCATTAATTTCTAATCAAACAACAAGAACATTCTACAAAGCTCCAAGTAAACACCATAAAAGTTTCAAAAGAAGAGTAATTAATTATGATGTTGAAGATCCATCTTGTTTCCACTAATATGTAATATAAACTTAAAAAAACACTTTTAAATGGAAATTGACTCACGTTATGGCGTGACGGCCGTTTCGCTCTGTTGTCTAGAGCATCGTCAGACGACCCACAGTATACACTCGTGAGTCAATTTCCATTTAAAAGTGTTTTTTTAAGTTTATATTAGTAATTAATTGCTTAGAAGTTAACATTTACATAGCAGATAACGCCAAGATCCACTTTTCCTTCTTTCTCTTCACTACAATAATAATAGTCAATATTTAGGTACAGTATGTTAAATTAAATACGGTACTACTGTATGTGAAGCAGTCCTTGTTTAGATTCAGATCATAAACTGAAGTATTTTTTCTAGGTGACAATGGATATCAATAGTATACGGTTCATGAGAAAGTTTACTGCATTGTTTCGTTACGACAAGCCATGCAACTCTTTCCCTATCATTCTAATTGTCTTGATGAACTTGTTGTCACTTATGAATAGTTGTATGGTTGTTCTGACCGAACAAGAGAACGTAGAAAAATGTCTAGTGGCGATAAAAGAAATTGGGATAATGACTCTCATGCTCCTATGCGTTGCTGACCGGTGTTTGAATCCACATAAAGGTGCTAAGCTATTGAATCTTATTGAGAGCGAATTTCTTGTGAACCGTCATGAACTAGCCAGCAAAAAAGATAAATGGCAAAAGCTTGAGATGCATTACAATAGAAAAAGCAAAGAAATGAAAATGATGTCGCAGAAGATCACTATTATTGTTATTGCCATGTATATTGGAGGCATCAACAGAAACATAATTAACGAGCTATTGGTGGGTAGGGCCCAATTTGGCAAAGAGTCCAAAGATTGGCCAACATTTTTCGTCTACTGGTGTCCGCCAGGATGGGACACATTCATATTTTTCGTTTACATGCAGATGTTTCAAAGTTTGCTGTTATTCCTGTACACTGCAGAATTCTTCTGCATACATATCTCTGTATGTTTAGCCGCTGAAAGAGTGCTGGTAGATTATGACACAGTTGAATTTCTTCTAAATGAAATAAAAAACAACTTTGAAGATGTTTCCTACGATAAATTGAACTTGAATGTAACATATTTGGATCAAAAGAATTCGAAAAGTCTCAGAAGATCCATGGCATACATTGTTCAGTGTCACCAAAGGTTGAACAGGTAAGAATGAAATTCATTTAAAAACAAATTTATTTACATAAAATGATCAATTTCGAATTCCTCAATTTACAAAATTTAGCAAACTCACTTGTTATCGCGGGGGGGATTAGGTTAGGGTGCATTAATTAAAACACTTTTCACTTGTAAACACAATATATTTGAAGCAAATTACAGAACATTAACGAGAAGGATGAGCTTGCTTCTTTTTACAAAGTTCCTCAATGTTTGGCTCAAGTTTTGTTAAGTACAACCTTAAATTGTCCTCAACATCAAGCTTATTTTATACTTCTACAAGATAGTGAGACAAACCTGTTTGTTCAAATTAATTTGGTTCTGAAGGAACTAACAAATTTATAGAACATATATCAAATTCCTCAAAGTGCTATTAATTATACTGAAGACTTCCGCAATGGCGGATATTGACAACAGCATTGAACAGCTGATGGAAATCAATGAACACTACTACACACAAATATTAGTCACCGCCGGGAATCAAATCGCGGACCTCCCAGGTATTCTATACTTGGCCATATATAGGCTCTTATTACTTTGAGAAATTTGAAATTAATCATTTATCTTCTGTATATTATTTGTCAGTATCCTTCAAACCCAACTTGTGATATACGCGCCGATATGGCCCAGTCCAAAATGAGTGCTGCTATGCAGAAGAGTCACTGTAGTCTAGTGGTTAAGGCGCCCGACCAGCACCTGGGATGTCCGCGGTTTGATTCCCGGCGGTGACTGATATTTTTGTGTATTAGCGTTCATTTATTTCCATCAGCTATTCAATGCTGTTGTCAATATCCCCCATTGCAGATATCGTCAGTATAGGTGGAGCGCCACAAGAATGGCATCAGCTAGCACATGTATTCTTGTGGCGATCCACCTATAGCACTTTGAGGAATTCGAAATTAATAAATTATGTTCTATATTATTAGTCAGTTCTTTCAAAACCAACAAATCTATTATTTTTATTCTTGGTTTTCATCAGATGTAATTTTCTTATTCAGTGTAACAGATTCTCTATTTCTGAAATACAGAAATTTTCAGAACCGTATTTTAGCTCATCACTCACCTAATCACTTATTAGGCTTTTTAGAATAATTCTAGAATTGCAGGAAGATGCGGCGCGTAACAGCCGAAAGATCTCGCTGTAAATCTAAGTGAATAATCATTATTTCTAATGAAAATGACTGCAGAAATGTCGTGAATATTCTAAAAAGTTGAATTAATACGAACAGTTCGTAATATAGAATATGAAATTCAACAACTTATTAAGCTTATTATCGCCATCTATTTAGATTGCTTTTTGCGTCTAAATTTGTATGATTTTTCTTTACTCATTCCACTTCCGTTAAAGATGTTGCTTAAAGCACAATATTTTATAACATAATGCTGTGTCAAGAGGTTTAAATCTGAAAACAATTTTCAAATGAATCAATCAATAAGCTATCGTTCTCGAGGAATAGTTTGTTGGATAAAACGACTATTCAATGAATAATATAAACATTTATAGCAATGCTTTTCAAAATCAGGCTACTGACTGATTGCAAATATTCCTCTTTTCAATAGCCATGCACCTATTGATTAAATATATAAGTTGAATACTGATATACATAATAATAAAACAAATTTCTTATTTTTTTCTAAAGGAACTTCAAGGTTTGTGCAGAGAACGCTGCATTTCCAGTATTCATGATGACTTGTTGCATGTGTATTGACACCTGCTTGAATATCTACATCATGCTCAAGGTAATAATAATTTTTGAAAAAGAGTTATATTATGTAGACTTCACTGAGAGCTGAAGGCCCGTACTTAAGAATATAGCTTCAAGCTTCCTCAACTTAGGAAGACTTGAAAAGCATCTAGTGGGAAGGCTATTCAAGCATCCGTTGAGATAATGAAGCATCAAGGTCGGTTCATAATATGATCCTAAATGATAATAAAATTGCTGAAATTTTCATGATAATATCGTGCTTGAAAGAAAACCAAATAAGTTATTTTAGTTATTGAATTTTGAACACGTTTATACAATTATTACTGCAACAGGTACCATAGTGATTTGACATCTCCCAACTAAATTAGTCATCATGATTAAAAATTTATGATGAAATTTTAGAACTAATTATTGCGGTGTTGACTATTAAACAGGTGATTCTAGAAAGTTCACAAATCAACAAAAATGTTCAACTAAAGTGTTGAGATGCTCTTGCTTCTAATTGATAGATAAACCGCAGTTTTAGCTTTTTTTTAGATTACGTCTTGGAGACTCCAATTAATTAAGGAGTATAAGACAAAAGTTAAATCAACATTCTTATGCATACAATCTTATACACTAGTTACCATGATTACTGTATCAATTAGCTGAGGTGAGGCTTAATTTTGATGTGAAAAAAACTCTTGCACATTATAAAAAGCTTTATCAACTGAATATTTTTTCAATTGTTTTTTAATATGTCTTTATTTTCAAGACTCTTTAAAACTGCGGTACCTTGTTGCAGAGTTTCCTACCAATATAACTAGATTTTTTTGAATAAGCTACTATTGTGACTCACCAAGTGATGATAATCTCCTTAGCTTCTTGTATTATAATCGTGTATGTCAAGATTGTGGTTTATATCAATCTTTTTTTACATATAAAGTAGTATCATGCACATATAAGCAGGGTTCTTGCAGTTAGGAGACCAAGTTTCTTGAGCAACGGCCTACATGAATCTAATCTATTCACTCTCCATACACCGAACAGCTTTCTTTTGGATCTTAAACATCCTATCAAGGTTTTGCTTTGATGAGTTACCCCATACTACGATAGCATACCGTCCTAATATGCGACAGTAATGTTTTATTAAGCTGTGTAAAGTAAGTTTTTGTCATTTAATCTAGCAAGATGCCACAGGCAAATACCCCAGATGAAATTTTACTAAATATTTTCTCAATGTATGGACGCCCAGGTCAACTTAACTTGGCCGCTTAACTTAATGATTGTTAGATACTTTCCATTAGCTTTCCACAAACCAGAGCCTTGTCGCATGCAAAAGGAGGACAAGACAACAATAATTTATTCTTTTTATGAGTAGGTATAATATTCAATAAGTGTAAAATGTAATACAGTGGTTCAAAAGATGATTAGCAGTTGTAAAATATGAATAACATGTATTTTTTCTTAGGCAGATGATTTGGAAACTAAAATTAACTATGCTCTCATTTGCTTCTCCATAAACTTGGTAATATTCTTCTCTTACCACACTGGCCAACGAATTGTGAACCAGGTAAATATGAATGTATTTCATTAATGGTTTGAAAATCTGTATTCATTTTGTTACAAGAAATGAAAGATATATTGATATGATATTAAAATCTTGAGATATTTACAAATATCCAAGTCAGTTGAATAATCTGTATATGGAAGTATGGTAGGCCTAAAAGGTTATTAAAAACAAGGTTGTTCCGTTTTTTGTAAACTAGAAAATGGTGGGTGTATGACTTATTTCAGAATGACGTCATGACTTTTCTATTTCGCTAATTTGAGCGAATTATGGAACAACCTTGTTTTTATTAACCTTGGCCTAAATGAGGTGTGTAGGAATAGAGGATGCCACTGATTCCAACTGTGAGTGACCTAACATCATATATCAACCCAAATAGCGTTATACGCAAACGAGGAGTTAACACTGGTGTATGAGAGAAAGTGAAAAAATAACATCAGTTAAAACTTACTTAAAGAAATGCTAAAATAGAAAGACGCAATGTTGAAAGACAAAAATTACTAACAAAAATGGGCCTACATGCAGTTAATCAGGGAAGCTGAATCAATTACTGTTTTGTTGTTGTAGTTCCATATATTACGTTTTCACTTGAAAGTCAAACATAAAAAATAGTTGAAAATAAACTTTACTAGTGAATTCAACTCTTAATTATTTGTGTGTTGGCCGTTTAGCATTCTCGGAATGCTTCCTCAGAAACGGCTGGAGGCCTACTTAAATTCAATGCGAAATGGCCCTCACACGAATAAGCAAGGGTTCAATTCACTAGTAAAGTACACATGAAAAGTTAATAAAGTATATTTTCAATAATTATATTGTATGACAATAATAATGATCAATTATGTAGCCAAGTACCAGTAATGAATAAATTATTTATTTGCGGCTTCTCTATACAATTTTGATTTTGTGCTTTTTGTTGTGTAAATGTCAATTCTTCTAATAAATAAACAAATAAATTTTGTTTAGTCAAGTAGTGTAAAGTAAGTTATTACTGAATGATTCCTTCTTCTGCGGTTAAGATTAGTAAGCATCGGCCAACATCAGCTTACTGTTTCTCATAATAAATTTAATTGAGTTCCTCAATTTATCTCAGTTATTCTGCAAGAATGCAGTTTTATTTCCACCCATAAAAGAAAACTTTGAATATTTGTACATTTTAAAAACTGTTGTTAAAAAAACTTTTCTTAATTCTTATACGTTTGGACAATTTGGAAAAAAAATTGTGAAACCTATTTAAGCTGTGCATAAACAATGCTTATAGTGATTTCGTACCAGTGGCGTACCGATAATGGAGCGAGTGGAGCAGTCGCTCCAGGGCGCAAGGCTCTGAGGGGCGCACCGTTCTTGAGAGAAAATTGCCTTTTACTTACAAAAAAATGTATTACTATAATGAAGACCAAAAGGGTAAAATGCAACACAATTTAAAAAAACCGTATGAATACATCGCTGTGCATTACTAAAATGTCAAATTTAAAAGAAATCGGTTCATGCGTTCAGCCGTAAATGCGTTACAACCAGACATAATGCAAACCGGTCGAGTCAAAAGTAGCAAATAGTCGAAAGTAGCAAAGCCAAAACAATGTAAATTGGGTGACAAAATTTATAACAATTTCAAGTAAGTTAATTGAATGAAGACTTTGAATTTATTCTAGAAAAATAAATCCAAAAAAGTTCAATGGTTTTTATATTACCAAGAACAGGACTGAAATACTACACTTTTGAATCCTATTTCCAAAATATTAGAACTTTTTTGTAGGAATGGCTTGCAAAATACTAAAAAATAACTGCAAATAAATTTATAGAAAAGTGAAAAATCCAAAACAAGCTGTTTGGAAATTGATAAAAGCGGAATCTGGCCTGGCGAAAAATCTTTAATGAGAGATTCGCATCTCTGACAAATACGGCGTAGTTAGAGGCGGGATAAAAGCTGCTGATTCATTACATTACCACTATATTAATATCAGCCCAATCGGTTGGTTGAGTGTGAGACCGATTTTCTTTGGGTGGGGGGGGGGGGGGGGCATCGTAAGACACTTCCGCTCCAGGGCGCTTGAAACCTCGGTACGCCACTGTTTCGTACTTCTAAAAAAGAGATATCTAAGTTCAATTGATGAATGCGAGTTTTGATTTGTTGCAGAATGACATTTTTCGAAGATGCCTTGCAGATGTGGCGTGGATAGACAAACCAAAATGGTTCAGGCAATCATTGATCTTTATGATGTCACGAGCTAATATTCAAACAGAAATCAAACCTTTTGGTATCTACGTCCTCAGCTATTTGTCATTCAAGGATGTTAGTTTACACATTATTTTACACCATTTTGTTTTCTTACTGCATGCGATACACGCAACAATCTTAATTTGTGAAAAATACTGCGTGGCAGAATTATATTTATCTTTATATTGTTCAAGTTGCAGACGTGTTAAAAAAAACACTCATCTCTTTTGTACCTGAGTAATTATACACTAAATATAGGATTCTCATTGAATAATATGTAACTTGTAAAACGATTGTGATAAAATGACTATAATATTATGCAATTGCATAAAATTATCCAGAACAAGTGAGAACCTGACATGACTTTTTATGGAACACATAAATGGAAGAGACTGTGTAAACAGAAGGAAGGGTGAGGTATAACTTACGTCTATGTTTCACAAAAAGTTACCCAATGTCACTGAGCTAGAAGTTAGCCTTATAATGCATTAACTATTTTGATATTATTAAGTATGACAGCTTTTCTAAATTCTTGGATCTCTTCTGTGCAGCCCAAGTAATAATATCTATTCAAAAGATAAAGTATTATCCAAGTATTATATCAAAATAAATTATTGTGTTTGATGCTTTGATCCAACTCACATCTTAATGTAAAGAGGTGGGTTAGAAGTACCGCCCGGTACCTATATAGTAGCAATACAAACACTTTTCTATTTTCAGGTAATGAAAGCTGCCCTATCATTTGGACATTTTCTCTATACAACAAAACTGAAAGGACAAGCTATTTAGCTAATATAACAATAACATGAAAAGAAACTGATTATTGAAAAATACATCATCAGTTTTCATGACGTTCCGTAAGCGAATAAAATCGTGAAAATCAATGTTTGGTGTTCTTTCAATAAAAATCTTCCTGATATAATATTTTTCGAATATTATAGGGTTCAGATGTATAATATTATTTATTTAATATGAGCTTCATCCTCCGAAAAAATTACAGTTAGAAGTTTAAAGTACAAAAGAGCGTTGATAATAAGAACAAGTATAATCCAAAAATAATCAAGTTTTTTATTAAGATGTCTGTAGATTATAAGGTGTTTTATAATGTACTAGTATTTTCAAATTTTCATTCCGTTCTTCATAGAAAGTGATTCAATACAAAGGTACTGCTTGTAAAGTACTCGTACATGTACATCAGTTAAATTCTTCAGCCAAGCGTAGGCTATATATTCAAATTCATAATATTTTTGAAATTGAAATTGTAGGCAACAACTACCGTAGGCTAATGAAGCTAAAATTTCTTCAAACAACTCAATAAATACCCAAGTTCTGTACAGTAGGTATCCACAAAAGGAACTTTTTATTTCAGGCCTATAAAGGCGTTTGCATGAATTTATATTCAATATTTTCAATGAATATTTGACTGCAAGTCGTTAAATTCACATGAAAAGTTAATAAATTTTAAATTTTTCAAGTGGAAGAGTGGTTATTAGGGTCAGCGAAAGATTAAGGCTGTGCGCAGGGTTTTTGGTCATAATTTATTTTCGAAGTTTATTGTATTGGATATTATTAAGGTATTGAAATGTTGACTATTGCCATGAAAAATTATTTTTTTCATCAAAACTTTTATGAAATATGGGAATTTAAAGTTGAAATTTTTCGGTTTTTGGGGGCAATTGATCTCCCCTACAAGTTATTTTAAACTATTGATAATTTTTTAAAAATAAGACACATTGAGGAAAAAAATGACATATTTTTCATTCCAATTAAACAATTAGTTTTCTCAAAATAAATTTTTTAAAACATGCAAATACTGTATTATTATTTTTTATACAAATATTATCATCTGATTTGAAATTTTCAGTTTTTCAAAAAATTATTTTGTAAAACCAATTGTTGAATTGAAATAAAAAATGTGTCATTCCCCAACGTGTCTTTCAGTTATAAAAAAATTATCAAACGTTTGAAATAACTTGTAGGTGAGTTCAATTGTCCCCAAAAACCGAAAAATTTCAACTTTGAACTCCCGTATTCCATAAAATATTTGATGAAAAAAATAATTTCTCATGGCAATAGTCAACATTTCAATATACCTTAAAAATATCCAATTCAATGAACTTCGAAAAAAATTATGACCAAAAACGCGCACAGCCTTAAACAGATTTATACCAGAACTTATCACTCCCTTTGCATACAGAGCCGTGCGATGTGCTTCATCTCTGAGTCCAAGTCTATACCTAGTTTCATAAGAGTGAATCGAACCTTTTTTGAATTGTGACTTCTTAGTGGTTTCTTATACTTTTTCATAGCCTTCAGATTTTCTTTTAATTCTTCATTTAGAAAAAAATTATTATTTATAATTCGTGAACCATTGTGCTAATTACTCCTTGACCCCATTATTAAAATATTTCCATTTTTATTTCATTCAATTAGGTAATATACCTATTATAATAATTTTAAAAACTTTCATGTATTTTATAATATCATAATGTATATGTTGAATATGGCGATACCCATCCTTCTCTCTAGAACGTAAATGCCTGCCTTTTCATGTTTAAATAATCATGAATCTATAATCCGCCCCAATACAGTTTCTAACAGGGCTTCTCCATTTTTAGATCAAACAGAAATATTTTTACATAAATTTACAAGTTTTCCTTATTTTTCTATTTTAGTTCATTATTTCCTTTGTAAAAGTAACTTAAGTATAATTTTTCTTAAAGTCTATTGCGATTTCTATTGTAAAGAAATATTAAAATGAATAAAATAATATGTTCCTAAATTTCTTGTTCCATAACGATCGTCTGCGTTGTTAATATTGACTTTTTTTGTAAATTTAACGACTTGCAGTCAATTTTAATTGTGAATAATAATATTTCTACTCACTTAGGCCAAATTGACTGTAAGGGTGACCGATTGGATTGGCCAGCAAAAAATACTCTGTCCTCTGCTGTAAAATCACTTCCCGGTGGTTCGGAACCCACCTAAAACTGTAGGTCCAATTTATCAATCACAATCATCCAATTCATTACCCACGCACTGGTCTCAGACCTATGTGAGCTTCATCCTTCGAAAAAAAGTCGTTAAATTTACAATAAAAAGTCAAAAAAAATTATTTATGATTCACATCACTTATGTAAGTACTGGTAATGTTAGTATAGTTGATATTTCGGTTTATACTTCTTTTAAAACAGTTAATCAACTAGGGATACCGTATTTGCACGGCCGTTGTTTCCAATTTTGTACAGTGACTTGCAGAAAAGTTTGATCAGTGTTTTCTAATTTCATTTTCCTAAGGAAAACAAATCATTGCTTTCAACTGACAACTTGATGAAAGACTGAATACTAACAAGTCACACCCTCTCCCCGAAACGTGTTTTGGACACCGTATAAAAACTACATTTTCTCTGGAGGAATTCTCTAGTTTTGATCCTAGTCCTTCTCGACTTGGTCAGAACCGAAGATCCTAAAAGTATACTTCAAGATGAAAATCTCTTACTGTCTGGAAATCTTGCTCATCTGCGTATTAGTATTCACCAAAGGTAAGTGATAGCCGCGAGCCGTAGCAGGTATCTGTTCAATCAGAGAGATAAGCAGCGTTCTCGTAGGTCCTGTTCGTAACGGTGACCGATTAGATTGGCCAGCAAAAAGACACTGTTCTCTGCTGTAAAATCACTTCCCGGTGGTTCGGAACCCACCTAAAACTGTAGGTCCAACTCATCAATCAACATCATCCATTTCATTTCCCACGCACAGGTCTCAGACCTGTGGGCTTCATCCTCCAAAAAAAAAAAAAAAAAAAAAAAAAAAAAGTAGCCTACTGTATCACGACACATAAATCTAATAACTTATTTAGTTGTTATGCAAATCATTAGATTTATCACGCAAATTAATCTCAATCAATCAGTGAATACAGGATACTCTCCGTTCGCTAGATACTGCATGGGCGGACAGTCGGACAATCGTAAGTTTTTAATAAAGACCTGTAGAAAATTATACTGTACTAAGTCTTTCAGAATATTTTAGGTGTGAGAGTAGAATGCGGTGTGTAGCTGCTATTTTTTTCGATAGGCCTGAGACCTGTGCGTGGGTAATAAGTTGGATGATGGTGATTGATGAATTTTGGACTTACAGTTTCAGGTGAGCTCCGAACCACAGCGAAGTGGTTTTACTTAGCTGTAGTACACAATTTAACACTCAGATCGCAAAATAATGTCGATTTGTGAACTAACTGCTGTAATAAATTTGTAAATCTTCTTTGTAAAGTGAGCTGTCTGATTAGTAACATTGCAATAATTCTGAATAATTAGAATAATTCTACGAATAGAAGATGAGTAGGAAGAAACCTTCGGAGTCGCTTCAACTGGTGCAGAGTAGCAAATACCTTTTTTTGTAGATTACGTCTTGGACACTCCAGTTAAGGAGTATAAGACAAGTCAGATTTCCTTTATACTACCTTTAGCTACATAATTACTATATCAATTAGTTGTGGTGAGGCTTGATTTTGATGTGAAAGGAACTCTTGTACAACTATAAAAAGCTTTACCAACTGAATATTTTTTTAATTGTTTCTTTTTTAAATATTTATTCATTTGTAAGACTCTTTGAAAACTGCAGTAGCTTTTTGTAGAGTTTCCTATCAATATAACTAGGTTTTTGTTTGAATAAGCTACTATTGTGACCCACCAAGTGATAATCTCCTCGGCTTCTTGTATTTTAATCGTGTACGTCAAGATTTTGGTGAATATCATTCGTTTTTACATATAAAGTAGCTTCATGCACATATAAGCAGGGTACAGTTAGGAGACCAAGTCTCTTGAACAACGGCCTACATGAATTTAATCTATTTACTCTTTCTATACACCTAACCGCTTAATTTCTTTTGGATCTTAAACACCCTATCAAGGTTTTGTTTTGATGGGTATATACATTAGTCTTCCACTTGAAAAAAAAAATATTTTACACTAAAAAATGGCAATGCTAAATTTTCTTGGTGAATATGAACACTCACTAATGCGTGTGATTAGGCCTACCATTTCGCACTGTTGTAGTGCTTTCTCAGACATGGCTGGAGGTCTGCTTAATTAAATTAATTTTTTATTCTTACGAAGTTGCAATTATTTTTTTATTAGTTTTGTTACCATAGTCTACATTGATTTTGTATTATGTTTTGTGAATTGTTTCTCAAGACCTGGTAAACGGTAGCAAATGAATATCTATCTATCTCTGCACTCTTGCCTTATTTAATTGCAGCAATGTATGCAGATGAACGTATGAGAATTCATGACAAAAATAATGGCGATAAAATTCAAAGCGACTTTATCGACAGGAGCTCCTTGTTCGAACGGCTCAGTAGACGCGAAGATCTCGGCTTGGACGACTACCAGCAAATAAAAGGTATAAGGATTGACGATTCAGTTTCAACTCTGCTTCATGAGTCGCCATGGGCGCTCATTCCTCTCAAAGGTAATCGGTGCTGCCTGATATAGGCTAATTATCACAACTATGAGATTAGTATCTATGCTTTATGCTACTTGCAGAAGTTTATTCTCCATTGGGAGCCATATTTCATTGAAGATTACGTTCCTGGATTTCTTGTTCCATGACGAACTGCGTTGTTAATATTAACTTGTTATGTGAATTTAACGACAGTCAAATATTCATTAAGAATAAGTAAAATTTACTTACTCTGTAGGAAGAGCGCTTTTTCAAATCTTTGAGATCCGTTTTCAGAGGCGTGTTCCACGCCTGGAAGAATAAGTAAAATTTACTTACTCTGTAGGCCGAGCGCTTTCGAATCTTTGAGATCCGTTTTCAGAGGCGTGTTCCACGCCTGGAACACGCCTCTGAAAACGGATCTCAAAGATTCGAAAGCGCTGGGCCTACAAAGTAAGTAAATTTTACTTTCTTAATGAATATTTGACTGCAAATCGTTAAATTCACATAAGTTGAAGATTACGTCTCGAAGACTCCGGCCATGGAGTATAAGACAAGTCAAGTCAGATCAACAATTATTTTTATTTCGTTATTGCGGATGATGCCCACATGAGTCCGGAGACTTATGCGTGGGTAATAGGGTAAATAATGATAAACATCCATGGCTAATGAGATTCGAACCCAAGGCTGTATAGGAAACGAAGCCAGCCAGAGCCCCTTATCGTATCACAGACAATCGCTCCAACCAACTGCGCTTCCACAGCCGCCAAAAATATATATAATATTATAATTTATACAATACTGTATTACCATTTTTGTTCACTAGTTACAATTAAAATTTCAATTTTGATTTGAAAGGAACTCTTGTACGCTACAAAAAGTTTTATGAACTAAATATTTACTCAATTGTTTTTTTTAATATTTCGATATTTCCAAGAATCTTTAGGAACTACGATAGCTTTTTATAGCACTTCCTACTATTATAACTAGGATTTTGATAGAAAAACCTACTGTCGTGTACAGTAATAGTACTAGTACAGTGTACAGTAATAGTACTAGTTCAGTGTACAGTAATAGTACTAGTACAGTGTACAGTAATAGTACTAGTACAGTGTACAGTAATAGTACTAGTATACAGTGTACAGTAATAGTACTAGTAGCCTACAGTGTACAGTAATAGGCTAATCACCTCGGCTTCATGACTATATTCATCAAGTATTATAATCCCTGGATTTCTTGTTCCATAACAAACT
The DNA here is from genome assembly GCA_948455865.1 of Conomelus anceps. Classification (NCBI taxonomy): domain Eukaryota; kingdom Metazoa; phylum Arthropoda; class Insecta; order Hemiptera; family Delphacidae; genus Conomelus; species Conomelus anceps. The sequence continues at coordinate 11,249,016 of OX418218.1, forward strand.
GCGTTGTTAATATTAAATTTTCATGTGAAATTTAACGACTTGCAGTCAAATATTTGTTAAGAATAAGTATAATAACTGAGATGGATCTCATAGATTCGAAAGTACTCGGCCAGATTAAGTGAGTTATTATACTTATTCTTAACAAATATTTGACTGCAAGTCGTTAAATTTCACATGAAAAGTTAGTATTATAATCATTACATTAAGATTTTGGTTTATATAATACTCTTTTTTCCTTTTATGCAAATTCTTATCCCCTCGGCTTTCGTGTATGTTAAGATTTTGGTTCATAACATTCTTTTTTACATATAATGTAACTTATTATTCACTACCGGTAGTTATCGCAATTACAATTTTAGTCACAATTTTGATCTGAAAGGAACTCTTGTGCGCTATAACAAGCATTATCAACTAAATATTTTTTCAATCGTTTACCGCACTCAGTCAATTACTTGTACCAAAAGAAATGAAACGTGTCATCATGTGTAGGCCAAGTAGGCTACCTTTTGCAATAAGTCAAATTTTTTAATTTATTCAGTTCAAACTTAGGCTATTACGATTGAGGACAAAAAAATTCAGTCTCTGTAGAATGATGGCTTGCACGCAGGTAGTAGCTCAAAACTGTGTTAGATAGTACACACATTCACCTGTGCAGCCAGACTGTATAAAGGTGAGAGTGATCTGTTAAGCATAGAGCATCAGCATATGTTTCGGTGGGCTTAGCAAACTGATATAAAAAAATCTATTAGTTCAGTGAGGAAAGCAATCGCAACAGAAGTGCCATAGATCAGATGTGTGCCAAATAGTATACACACTCACCTGTGCAGCCAGACCCCGTGTGAAGGTGGGAGTGAACTGTGAAGCATAGAGCATCAGAATTTATTCTGATGTGCTTGGCATACTGATATAACTGAGCGAGGAAAGCAATATGTTGCAACCTACCTCACTTCCATTGATGTAACTAGATTTATTGCACCCTTGAGTAGGTTTCGTTTACAAGTTTTGTCTCTTGCCGATTTGCTCAAAAAAATACTCAAATACTAAAAAAATACGTGGTGCTCGTAGAACAATACATATTTATTTTTAAAAATAAATTTTTTAATGTACAAATGTTCAAAATTTTTCTGTTATGGGTTAAAGTGGAACGTTTTATTCTTGAAACACAAAATTGAACCTTTGCGACGTCGCATATATTATTCAAACCAATAGTCCTATTAGCTCAGCGAAGGAAGTAATTAATTGCTTAATAACTATGTAGGAAAAGGTACCATACAGTCCAATCGCAAGCTAATTCACTCCTCGTTTGCGTAGAGTACGGTACTCTCTTTGAACTAAAACATAACGTTGAGGCATGAAAATTATGTTACTAAGTCAAAATACAAAATATACATAAATTTCAATAGAGAACTATTCAAATTCAGACAGATTGATTACAATATAAGACCATTGAGAAATCTAGTTTTGATTCCAAATCTCAATAAACGCATTTACAGACATCAAACTCTCTATATTTGCCGTAAACTTCTTAACGTGATACCCATAGAGCTAATACCATTCACGAATAAAACTAAAACTCTTGGAATAGATACTTGTGTGAAGGCAAATGTTTATTTTAAAATAGGCTCTGTATTCTTATAATGTTGGATATAAGTTATTTTTAAGGTTGTTTACAAGTGTTATTGTTTTGATTTTCATCCGGCGCACAAGCTTGGCTTTGCTGATGGAAATCTTGAAGTATATATTTTTTCTTTATGTACTGTACAAACACATAGTTTAATATAGTGTATCTGATTGTTATGTACTATTACATTTGTTTTTTTGGTGTTTTTCAAATAAATAAAAAAATTAAATTAAAAAAAAGTTTATTGTTAATCATTCAGTATTTGTAATTAAATTATTACATATGCATTCTTTGGGTAGAGTATTTGGAGTATTGATTGGTTTTTTTTTCAGTTTCGAGTTTTAATTTGGATATTTTTCCAGGTCTAATGAGCAGCCGAAATACTAACAGCAACAACAATAATTACTTCACGCCAAGACTCGGTCGTATGCTGGATACGGATAACGATTATGGAGTTGAAAAAGTTCAAAGAGACAACAATCTATTTACACCTAGACTAGGTTGATGGATAAAAATAAATAAAAATATACTTATCCATCACTTATATTTTGCTTTTAGCTTTATTGATTCTCGGCTAAAAGGTACTGGATAACTATCTAGTTTTGAAATTGTATACCTTATACTGTAGCTTTTTTGATTCTATGGAGATATGTCCTCGAATTGTACAATGTAAAGCAAAGATTTACTTTCTTTTATACATTTTTGTCATCTTTCATGAAACTCGATCCATCACTAAAGTCTCAATTTATTATTGGAGTATTTTAATTTTTTTCGTATGACTATAGTTGTCTCTAATTTACTTGTCATAATGAGATTTTGTGTTGGAACTATACATTTTTTATTTGAAAAAATGAACAAATTGAGAAGAAAGCATATTTCGCACGAAATGATACAAATACAAGCGTTCTTTATAATGTAGGCATTGATCTTGAAACTTGAAACCTATCTGCTGGCTGCACAATTGAAAAAATGTATTGAATCGATACTAAAAAAAATTTAATTGAAGAACTAAGATGTTTTTTGTTTTATTAGTCTATACATAGCTCTATAAATAGAATCACCTTTTTGAATAGCTTATGACTATACCAAATTATTTGTCTAGTTCATTAATATTATTATGTCCTTCTTCATGCTGATGAAGTCCACATGAGTCTGATTTATGCGTGGGTAAGTTGGTGAATGATGATACCATGATGTTATGGATGTTTGACCTGCAGTTTTAGGTGCATTGATAAAATGACCGTGGTGACTGTTGGAACTAATAAATAATGATGTTGAAGATCCATCTTGTTTCCACTAATATGTAATATAAACTTAAAAACACTTTTAAATGGAAATTAACTCACGTTATGGCGTGACGGCCGTTTCGCTCTGTTGTCTAGAGCATCGTCAGACGACCCACAGACGATGCTCTAGACAACAGAGCGAAACGGCCGTCACGCCATAACGTGAGTTAATTTCCATTTAAAAGTGTTTTTTAAGTTTATATTAATAAATAATCACAAAGCCTTAGCAATGAGAGAGACTCTCAAAGCATCTGTGAGAGCCACTGAACAAATTGATAAATATAAATTTATATTACTAGGATTGCTATGATTTTAATACCATCAAATTCGATAATATGATATGTCAAGGCACAAATCAAGAGCCTGGATAGTGTGATACATGATTAACAACTGCAAATGTCTTACAGCCCAACAAATACCTTTTTTTTTACTTTCGAAGTCTTCTCCAGACAGGTCTTCTCCAGGTCAGTATACCGGGGAATCGTCCTTGTTTCTTTGGGACGCGCACTGTGAGCTCAGATTAGTTCTTTTTTTCTTTTGGAGGATGAAGCCCACATAGGTCTGAGACCTGTGCGTGGGTAATGAGTTGGATGATGGTGATTGATGAGTTGGACCTACAGTTTTAGGTGGGTTCCGAACCACCGGGAAGTGATTTTACAGCAGAGAACAGTGTCTTTTTTGCTGGCCAATCTAATCGGTCACCGTTACGAACAGGACCTACGAGAACGCAGCTTATCTCTCTGATTGAACAGATACCTGCTACGGCTCGCGGCTATCACTTCCCTAAGTTTATTCGGTATGTACGGTATAATCGACCAAGTCTGTCACTGCATGAACCCAACAGACTGGGCCTACTCAGGAATGTCAGCATAAAATAGAAATCGACCCGCTCTGTTGTCAGCGTAAGATAGAGATCGACCACCTCTGTCGTCGACCAACATTGTCGTCTTCCTGTTCCAGTGGTATATATTATATATCATTTCAAAATCAGATTACAACCATCTAATAAATCAGACAGTATTTTTTTAACAACTATTTGAACATTCAAATGAATATATTTAATTTTCCTTTGACTTGAGAATACGAAGTCCAAACTGAATAATAATCAGCTGATAGAATTTAGTGTTGCTAGGTTGCTACCTGCCACTCAAATTCATGTCAGTTGTCAGTTGAATCTGTGGTAAGTCACAGAGAAGTAGAGAGAGAGAGGTATCTTACTTCTCTGTGGGTAAGTGTGGTTGTACTTTGCACTTTGCTTTGCAGTGTTTGAAACTATGTAAGACAGTTAAAGACTTTCAAGTTTTCATTTACGCATGTTAAACTGTAGATGTACAAAAAATCCTGAATGATAGAGTTTGATATTCAAGTTTTCGTCTCTTCAATTATAAAAGTTTTGCTTCATCACCGTGGTAAGTTTATCCCAGCTACTGTATTTTGAATGTAATAAGAATAGATTTTACATTGTTTTTTAACTTGATCGGAAGTAACTTCACTACAACGTTGCAAGTCGGAGAACAAGGAACGGGAATGCTGAAATAATACAGGGAAAATACAAATTGTATTTACAATAAACAGAAATAAAAGAAATTGTTGAAATTGTTCCCGTATTGTATAATTTAGTCTAAATTCATTAAGGGACTTTTTAAAAGTGACATCCCATCTCTGGAAGGATCCGGGGGATTTCAGAGAAACGTTTTTGAGGTTCTTGAAAATCCTATATGAAATACTCAAACTATGAGTATATATATAAGTTATACACATAGGGATTGTACGTAATTCAATATCCAAATCTTGATCGTTGACCATCAGGCCTTCCTGTATAGATCGTGTCAAATTTCACTTTTAGAAACGTCAAATACCATACATACTATGGTAACTAAATAATTTATTTCTTAGATCGGATGGCAACAGCGTCACAGACCAGCAAAGCTACCACGAAAAAAATCGTCAACACTTTAATAACTCTTCTTTATCAGCCATCGTGACAAAGAGACCTCAAACGCACTCACTGGACGCACTTTCACTAAATTTAGGTTAACTTTCTGTTAGTGTGCCAGTCCTGATTGTAATTCTCCCTCCAGTAATGCGCCAGAATATTCTATCTATATAAAATATAAAGCGTGGCAGGAACGCGACCGAAGAATTTGATTCTGCTCAGCCGATTTTGTTTGAACTAACTTATGTGAGTAGATTTTTTGGCGCCGAATTCCTATGCTGTGAGATGTTCTCACATACTTCGCCCCATAGAGATGACTAATTCTTAGTTCAACCGCTTGAATCGCAACGCTAGGCGTGAATTCTGCCTGTCCACTTTACAACGCGTCTGTCGGCGTTGAATTTTGGACCATATATTTTCGCCGATAAGGTAGCATGGTCAGTGTAATTCACGTTTTCTGCCACGCTTTTTTTGTTCCGTATATCAAATCAAAATCATTTATTGTCAGAACAAATATCAATTTGTATAACAACGTCAATTTAGTGTGGAATGGTCCGAACTCTAACACTAGATGAAATTCAAATAAACATTCAAGATGAATACATCATTGTACAATTAAAGCAGACTGGTGGAATGCCAGTTGTCTATAATTTATTCTGTTAATTCGATAATTATTAATGACGCCAATCAAGTATTATTACTTCAAGCTATTTGGGGAGATATAATTTTTCATTGAATTGCAAAATGTTGAGATTATTAATCTTGAAATTACTTTTAACGCTATAAATTATATAAAAGATCTCCGCTATTGCAGTAATTGACAACAATAAACTGCATTAGATAGCTAATGGAATTTGATGAATGCTGCAATACATTAATACACAGTCAATATTGATTTTTAAGTTGAAGCATTGAAGGAACAGCTCAGTGACAAAAACAGAGCAGAGAAGTGCCTACTAATAACTTATTTAGTAGGTACCCTAATATCTATAACTCAGAAATAGCTTATGTCATACCAGTATATACGTATTTAACATTTCTTTGGAAAAGAAATCGAGATCTTGACAAATTAAATCCAGAAAAGTAAAATTCTATTTTAACATTACTTTGAAAGTAATTTGAAGAAGCTTGCACAGTGAAGCATCCAATGCTCGATGATAATCACCATCGCAAAATCAAACTCATGCTGTGGAATGGTGGTATGCACGCTGCTCAAATCTGCCACATTATTCCACAGCATGTGTTTGATTTTGCGATGGTGATTATCATTGGTTATTGGATACTCCACTGTGTAAGCAACCTAAGATTCTTGTGGAGTTTCAGTGTGTACTTTATTTTTATAGATAGATAGATACTTTATTTGCACAAAAAATTATAATTGGAAATATAAGATACTTTCCAACATAATGTACACACTATAACATAAGAACAACATATGGCAAATGTGCTGAGCGCAAAGAAAATAATTTTCCGTCCGCGCACAGGAGTATCATTGAAATAATAAAAAACTAAATATCTAAACAATAAACTAAGAGAATGAAACATTTTGAAATAGAGGCAAAACTAATGAAAAGAAAACTGAAAAATATACTGAATACAAAGTACAAAACGCTATGGAATCAAATATCTTGTATGATACCATATCTTAATTAATAATTATTTCAATTTATATATTGATAATTTCAGAAACAATAGAGAATATTACAAAAATGAGGCTAACCCTGAAAATGATACCAGCTCTCTACCACATCAGTATTGAGAGTCAAAATTACTTTCTTTATGTTCTTCTAAAAACAGATAGTGGATAATTGATGCGGGCTATTTCCTGAGGCACGTGTTTGAAAACCCGTCCCTGCAAGAAACAGAATGATTAAAAAAATGTACTATTAGGTTTGGGATAATGAAACCTTTCGGTGAACCTAGTTCTCATTTGGTCAGTTTCCACTAGTCCAATAGAATTGAGACAAGACTTTAAAAACATACAGGTGCCTCAGAGGCATTATTTTCATAACCTGACATGAAGAGAGGAAATCAAAATTTTCTTGATTGACAATCGCTTTGATCAGGGACTTCTGTAGAGACATTACAGGCTTTAAATTGATTATATATGTACTCCCCCAACAGACCAATCCATATGAAAGACGAGATTGAGCAAGGGCAAAGTAGATGTCTCAAAAAAGATTGGACAATTGAATCTCAAATTGAAAACCCTATGTAAGAGGCAGCGCAGATATTTATTTATGCTATCTATTTGTCCCTTCCACATCAATGCCAAGATACCTCACACTTTCTGCTTGATTTATAATACCACAATCACAACCAACATGATGAAACTTTAAATATTGAGTGAGCGAGAAAGAAGAGGCAATTTCAAAATTGAGAAAAATGGTTTTCTCAAGATTCAGGCTCAATTTATTGTAAGTGAACCACATGGAAATGAAGTGCAGTTCATTTGATCATAAAGATCTTAATCAGAGCTTGCACCATAAGAAAGTGCTGTATTGTGAGCAAACACTGTGAAACTCCCCCTGGAAAGCCCAAATACAGGTCATTTATATATATCAAGAACAAAATTGGTCCCAACACAGATCCCTGCAGAGCTCCGCAGTCTATCATCAGAAGTGGGATAGAACTCAAACCAAAGCCAACAGCCTGGGACCGTCCCAAAGGAAATGAATGAAACCAAGCTAGAGGCAAACCTCATATTCCAGATGATTCCAATTTTCTGATGAGTGTTGCATGGTCCACATGGTGTTGCATGTATCAAATGCTTTCTGAATAGAAATGCTGGATGGTGATTTTTTGAAAAACCTCCCCTCAATACCATATGCACAGTGCAATTGATTTATGTGTTTCACAAAGTCACCCGGTGCCAAGTCACTAAGCCTGCGTTTCTATTTGTCTAGGACGTACAGGTGGTTGCAAAAGTCATGAACCACCATTGGGTGTGCAGTAGAAAAGAAGTCCAGTATGCATATACCATAGTGGTGCACCGAAACCCAACTGTTGAGCCTTGATTTCATTAAGATATTGTCTGTTCCATGAGAGAATGGAGGTGGGTGCCGCCTGTCAAGTCAATGACGTCATGGTTGGACAGATTCACAAGCTAAACCACCAAAAACAGTTCAGCTACATAAACTTTCTCATCGCTTCGTCTAGTAGTCTAAATGAAACATTACATTTCCCGATTTTAAATTCACCTTTAACAATGTTTTCCATTTGTCTTGTTACAGAAAATGCTAACACCTGAGAATGGAAATCACAATATCATGCTGCCGAACGATCTGCCACCAGAAGTGCGTGACCAGGCATTGAAAATGTACAAGTTTGCTTTGGAAAGGAACAAGAAACCCTTCTCATTGAATGACTTCGAAATTGGAAGACCTCTGGGTAGGGGAAAATTTGGTAGAGTATACTTGGCCAGAGAAAAGCGAACACACACAATATTTGCTTTGAAAACAATATTTAAATCTGAAATATGTAAAGATAATATGGAGCATCAGGTTATCCGTGAGGTAGAGATTCACAGTCGCCTACATCATCCCAATATTATTAGCATGTTCACATATTTCGCGGATGAAAAGCGAATATTCCTAGTGCTGGAATATGCAGGTGGTGGCGAATTGTTCAAGCATTTACAAAATGCGCCCTACCAACGGTTTTCAGAGAAAGTTGCCGCCAAGTACATCTATGATGTTGCTGATGCTCTTCATTATTGCCATCTCAATAAGGTCATTCACAGAGATTTGAAGCCGGAAAACATATTGCTCACAGTGGATGGTAGAATTAAACTTTCAGATTTTGGCTGGTCTGTTCACGCCCCATCATTAAGAAGGCAAACTGTGTGTGGTACACTGGACTATCTGCCTCCTGAAATGATCGTACATAAAGTTTATGATGAAAACGTAGATAATTGGTGTGTTGGAGTCCTTTGCTATGAATTCCTTGTGGGGTATCCTCCATTTCAAAGTAACAGTAATGATGAGACTTATAGGAAAATTTGTTCTGTGTCAGTTCGTTACCCCGCATTCATGAGTTCAGGTGCACGCGATCTAATTTCTAAATTGCTTGTGAAAATTCCTAGTCACAGGCTTCCATTGCCCAAAGTAAAAACTCATGAATGGGTGGTATCACATACTAAAAGCTAAAATAATGTTTGATTAAGTTATTTATTTTTCTGTGTGAGGAAAGCTTTTTAGTATTTCATTTGTGACCATCGTAGTATAGAATTTCTCAATTTTGTAAACATATACAAAATTTTAACAATCAACTTTTATATTTTTATACATATAAAAAACCTCCAATTTCTATGTAAAGAAAATAGAGTGAGCAAAACTATATTAAAGATTCTATGAATATGATTCTAACAAACATTATCTATGTCTCAACTTGTTCTACACCATCTTGCATTCAGTGCAAGCGGAGGCATTGAGTGTTTACATTAGAATGAGTGTAGTTTTGCTCAAACTATATTTGCTCATTTTTAGTAGGAGGCGGAGAGAGAGAGAGAGAGAGAGAGCTAAGCAGTCTTAACAAACTAGACGAGTGTTAGTTTTAGATTCATCCATTCAAGGAGTGATACATTTTGATTTGTGCTCATCAGTAGTTGATATAAGTAATTCAAAACAGTAGTACTAACTCATACAAAACAACTGAGGAGTATGTGAAGGATGCATTTGATAATACAAAACTAACTTGCGTTGGGAACTAAAGAACATGACAAAATACATCATGTGGATAACTAGCATAATAATGTCATAAGCAATGCATTTGGATTTACTGATTTGCACTTTTCATTTCAAAGTATATATTTGTATCATGTTAGTTTTACAGATTTAAGTTTGAGTTTTGTAATTTCATATTTATTGCATGCAATGTGAATTCTTTTTAGTTACTTCAAGTATACCCTGCTTTTAAATAACTCAAACGATAAGTTTCATTCAACCCTTAAAGTATCCAAAATTACACTCCCTATTTGATTGTAAAATATATATATTTTTTACATTTATACATTTGTTACTCGTCCTTTCAAATAAGGAAGGAGAAATTCATTTAATATTTTAACCGATCATGTTCGATTGATTGTATCATTAATTAAATGTAATTTAGCATAAGTAATTTTTTTTTATTGCTGATGATGCCCACATGAGTCCGAGACTTGTGCGTGGTAAACATAATAAAGGTGTAAACTAATTGTTACAATCGAGTAGCTGTTACTGAATATTTCAATTAGGAAATGCAACAGCAGAGCGTTGATAATCTGAACTAATTGCAACCTTAAGCAGTTATTTATAGGTAGTGATTTCTTCATATTGAAAATAGATTCACGCAAACGCTTTTTAGGCCTGACAAACATAATTTCTTTCGTAGATACTTACTATACAGAACTTAGGTATTTATTTAGTTGTTTGAAGAAATTGTAGCTACAGTAGTGTTCTACAATTTCGATTTCAAAAATACTATGAATTTGAATATAGCCTTTACTTGGCCGAAGAAATTAACCAATTTACATTGTACTTTACAGGCAGTACCTTTGTATTGAATCACTTCCTATGGGGAACATAATGAGAACTTGAAAACACTAGAACTTTATAAAACTCACATTATAATCTACAGACATCTTAATCAAAAACTATATTATTTTTGGATTACTTGTTCTTATTAATGACACTCTTCTGTACTTTGAACTTGTATTTTTTTGGAGTATGAAGATCATATTATATATTTAATATTCTATAATATTATAATAACACTATAATATTTGAGAAAATATTATATTAAGATGATTTTTATTGAAAGAACAAAATAATTCTCTGACACCAGGCATTGATTTTTCACGATTTATTTGCTATCAGAATGTATGGAAAACTGATGATGTATTTTTTCAATCATCAAAGTAGTGTTTCTTTTCATGTAAGGTACCATAACTAAATAGCTTGTCCTTTCAGTTTTGTCGTGTAGAGAAAATGTCCAAAGGATAGGGCAGCTTTCATTACCTGAAAATAGAAAAGTTTTTATATTGCTACTATAGGTACTTGCAACCCACCTCGTTACATTAAGATGTGAGTTGGATCAAACACAATAATCTACAGTATTTTGATTAAGATATTCTTATATGGGCTCCGCAGAAGAGATACAAGAATTTAGTAAAGCTGTCATACTTAATAATATTAGAATAGCTAATGCTAACTTCTGGCTCAGTGACATTGGGTAACTTTTTGTGAAACATAGGAGTAAGTTATACCTCACCCTTGCTTCTGTTTGCACAGTCTCTTCCATTTACATGTTTCACAAAAAGTCATACCAGGTTCTTACTTGTTCTGGATGATTTTATGCAATTGCATAATATTAGTCAGTTTATGACAATAGTTTATGTCATAAAGTCAATGAGAATCATATATTTAGTGTATAATGAGAATTAATATATGGATATATGTTGGATATATAATCAATATATGTTCTGGATGATTTTATGCAATTGCATAATATTAGTCAGTTTATGGCAATAGTTTAAGTCAATGAGAATCATATATTTAGTGTATAATTACTCAGGTGCAAAAGAGATGAGTGTTCTTTTTTAACGAGTCTGCAACTTGAACAATATAAAGTTAAATATAATTCTGCCACGCAGTATTTTGCACAAATTAAGATTGTTGCGTGTATCGCATGCAGTAAGAAAAAAAGAATGGTGTAAAACGTGTATACTAACATCCTTGAATGACAAATAGCTGAGGACGTAGATACCAAAAGGTTTGATTTCCGTTTGAATATTGGCTCGTGACATCATAATGATCAATGATTGCTTGAACCATTTCGGTTTGTCTATCCACGCCACATCTGCAAGGCATCTTCGAAAAATTTCATTCTGCAACAAATCAAAACTCACATTGATCAATTGAACTATGATATCTCTTTTTTAGAAGTACCGTACCAAATCAGTATAAGCATTGTTTATATGCACAGCTTAAATAGGATTGACAATTATTCTTTTTAATTATCCAAATGTATTAGAACAATTAATAATAGACAATGTAGCCTACTCTTAGAACAATACTTTTTTCAACAAATATTCAAACGTTCTATTTTATGGGTGGAAATGAAACTGTATTCTTACAAAATAACAGAAAATTAATGAACTCAATTAAAGGTATTATGAAAAACAGTAAGCTGTAGGCCGATGCTTACTAATCATAACTGCATAAGGAGGAATCACAGTCCAATAATAACTTACTTTACCCTACTTCACTAAACAAAATTTATTTACAATTTTTTTGTTTATTCATTAGAAGAATTTACATGTACACAACAAAAAGCACAATCAAAATTGTAAAGAGAAGCCTCAAATAAGTAACTGATTCATTACTGGTATTTGGCAACGTAATTTATAATTATTGTGATACAAAATAATTATTGAAAATATACTTTACTAGTGAATTGAACACTTATAGTGTACAGTAAGCACCATATAGCTGTGCCCACGTGTCCTTAAAATACCTTGTAGATGTAGTAAGGCTTGTGGGGTGATATCAATGCCTTTCTAAACACATACGCTGTCTGCTGTCTGATCCTAACATTGAACGCTATGCTACTGTACTGCAGTCAGTGCACTTATAACACTGCGTTCAGATTGCTTGCATTCGGGTTTACTTTTCCGTCAAGTGTTTCTCCTCTTTGTTGTTATTCAAGTTGAATAAAGTGGAATTCATAAAAAAATGTATATTGCAACCTTAGAATCTAACTTCATTCACTGATTTGAACAAACTAGATCAGTCTCTCTGCTGCACAGGCGAAGTTCGTTGCTTTGTTGGAAGTGCCTATAGTGAGCATAGATACACGTATTTAGGATCTGTGCAAAATCTCACAAAATAGGTCTAGTCACGTGATTCTTTCACAGAAAATAAATTCAATTTATTCTCTACATTTCATATGCTGAATGTATATAAATATTATTGAAGACAAAAAAGTTTCTTGATACATAACTTTTCAATGTCATGAAAATTTCAATTTGTAAATTTTCTGTATTAATTGTCTTGTGCTCAGAAAATCTTTGAAATGGTATTTAATCGATGGTTATGGTATTCTCGAACTGTTTTTATTATATTACCAAAGTTTTATCGATTTCTAGTGAATGGTTCGACAGTAGCTATGTTGGGAATGAAATGTGAACACATTTTTTGAATGAAGTCTGGTTTTTATTAAATTCCAAATATCTTTGTAATGGGTAGATTCTCGTTGAAAGTGCAAAGGACAAAAATGATGCACATTGGTTAGTTTAATAGAAAGAACTTTGTTCTAAAACAATATTCGAACTTTTTGGAAAATGGTCAAATGTTTTCAGCGTGGGTAGTGTCATACTCTCCTGGCCCTTTGCCGGTGGGCACAGCTACGTGGCGGCTACTGTACTTATTCGTGTGGTGGCCATTTTGCATTGTCTTTGAGTAGGCCTCCAGTAATGTCTGAGGAAGCATTCCGAAAATGCTAAACGGCCATCACACTAATTTTCAACTATTATTTATGTTTGACTTTCAAGTGAAAAAGTAATATGGAACTACGCAACAACAAAACAGTAATTGATTCAATTTCCCTTATTAACTGTAGGCCTTTTTTTTGTTAGTAATTTTGGTCTTTCAACATTGCGTCTTTCTATTTTAGCATTTCTTTAAGTACCGGTAAGTTTTAACTGATATCATTTTTTCACTTTCTCTCATACACCAGTGTTTACTCCTCGTTTGCCTATAACGCTATGTGGGTTGAAACATGATGTTAGGTCATTCACAGTTGGGATCAGGGATTCCTACACACCTCATTTACACCTATCATACTTCTATTATACACTACTGATTTTTCAAGTGACTTGGATGTTTGTAAATATCTCAAGATTTTTATTTTTTATCAATATATCTTTCATTTATTTTAACCAATTGAATACAGCTTTTCAAACCATGAATGAAATACATTTATATTTACCTTGTTTACAATTCGTTGGCCAGTGTAATAAGAGAAGAATATTACCAAGTTTATGGAGAAGCAAATGAGAGCATAGTTAATAGTAGTTTCCAAATCATCTGCCTATGAAAAAACAAATGTTATTCACATTGCAACTATTATCTTTTCAACTACTCTATTATATTTTACACTTAATAAATATTATATTCATAGAATAATAGTTTCCTGTGTGCTGTGCTCATCTTTCATGTGAGATGGCTGATTTGTGGAAGGCAGCATGACGTTCAGTAGAAACAATTAGTCTGGGCACGCGGCCGTTTGGTAGTCAGTAAAGGCGCGGGGTGGAGAGGGGAGGGTATCGCTCATTTCTAAAAACATTTGTGTCTTCAAGGTCACCATTTCAGCCGTCAGTGGAGCTGTAGAAAGCAGTGGAGTGGGCGAGCCAACTTTTACAGGACGGCCAGTAGTGACAAAGCGTAGTGTGAGAGCCATGCGCCCAGAGTAATTGTTTCCACTGTACAGTATACAATCATGAAGCGGCCAGCTGAAACTGCGGTTTATCTATCAATTAGAATTAGAGACACAAGAGCATCTCTCAACACTTTAAGGGTCGATTACATTGGGATAGTTACTAGCTAAGCGAGTAGAAACGTTACAGACTGACCATGCTACAGCAGCTTGGCATGCCAAGCCAAATAATAGAAAAAATGAAACTTCCAGAATTACCCCCATACTATGGAATTCAAAGACAATAATTAATATTGCAACACAAAATTAAAATATGAAGTTTACCAACCATTACCATTTCAATGAAATTTCATCCAAATAGTTCACAGAAAAACAATACGTCTCATCTAACGTGTATTGTTGGCAGCTTGCGCGATTAAATGTCAGCTTTGGCCACAATAATATTGAATTTTGGTGTTGGCTACACTGCCAGATAGTAGCAAATAAAAAGTTCCGGTCTTCCTAGAGTTACGGATGCCTGTGTGTAGTATTTTTTTTTTTTTTTTTTGTAGATTACATCTTGGAGACTCCAGTTAAGGAGTATAAGACGAGTCAGATCAACAATTATACTATCTTATACACTAATTACCATAATTACTATATCAATTGGTTGAGGTGAGGCGTAGTTCTGATATGAAAGGAACTCTTGTACACTATAAAAAGCTTTATCAACTAAACATTTTTCAATTGTTTTTTTAATATTTTTATATTTTCAAGACTTTAAAACTGTGGTAGCTTCATAAGTTTGTATGGGACTTTAACTCTCAGCTAAGTCTAAAATTATAACTCTTTTTTAAAAATTATTATTACCTTGAGCATGATGTAGATATTCAAGCAGGTGTCAATGCACATGCAACAAGTAGTCATGAATACTGGAAATGCCGCGTTCTCAGCACAAACCTTAAAGTTTCTTTAGGAAAAAAATGAAGAAATTTGTTTTATTATCATGTATACGGTATTCAATGTATGTATTCAATCATTAGGTGCATGGTTATTGTAAAATGAAATATTTAGTCAGTAGCCTGATTTTGAAAAGCATTGTTATAAATGTTATATTATTCATTGAATAGTCGTTTTGACTAAAACCCCATCCATGAGAACGATAGCTTATTGATTGATTCATTTGAAAATTTCTTTCAG
This sequence comes from Conomelus anceps, assembly GCA_948455865.1. Classification (NCBI taxonomy): domain Eukaryota; kingdom Metazoa; phylum Arthropoda; class Insecta; order Hemiptera; family Delphacidae; genus Conomelus; species Conomelus anceps. The sequence continues at coordinate 11,264,452 of OX418218.1, forward strand.
ACTTAAACCTCTTGACACATCATTATGTTACAAAACATATAGAGCACTCAGCAACATCTTTAATGGAAGTGGAATGGGTAATGAAAAATCATTAGACGAAAAAAGCAATTTAGATGAAGGGCATGCAATGTGAATTATTCTAAAAAAAAATTAATAAATTACGGTATGGTGAGAGTAATTATCTAAAACACGGTTCTGTAAATTTATGTGTACTTTAATTGGATCATAATATTATTCAAACAGAGAATCTGTTACACACTGAAAAAGAAACTTAAATCTGATCAAAATCAAGAATAAAGGCAATAAATTTGTTTTTTGATTAAATTTCATTCTTACCTGTTCAACCTTTGGTGACATTGCACAATGTATGCCATGAATCTTCTGAGACTTTTCGAATTATTTTGATCCAAATGTGTTACATTCAAGTTCAATTTATCAAAGCAAATATCTGAAAAGTTGTTTTCTATTTCGTTAAGAAGAAATTCAACAGTGTCATAATCCACCAGCACTCTTTCAGCAGCTAAACATACTGAGATGTGTATGCAGAAGATTTCTGCAGTGTACAGGAATAACAGCAAACTTTGAAACATCTGCATGTAAACGAAAAATATGAATGTGTCCCATCCTGGCGGACACCAGTAGACGAAAAATGTTGGCCAATCTTTGGACTCGTTGCCAAATCGGGCCCTACCAACCAGCAATTCGTTTATTATGTTTCTGTTGATGCCTCCAATATACATGGCAATAACAATAATAGTGATCTTCTGCGACACCATTTTCATTTCTTTGCTTTTTCTATTGTAATGCATCTCAAGCTTTTGCCATTTATCTTTTTGGCGGGCCAATTCATGATGGTTTACAAGAAATTCGCTCTCAATAAGATTCAATAGCTTAGCACCTTTATGTGGATTCAAACTCCGGTCAGCAATGCACAGGAGCATGAGAGTCATTATCGCAATTTCTTTTATCGCTACTAGACATTTTTCTACGTTCTCTTGTTCAGTCAGAACAACCATACAACTATTCATAAGTGACAACAGGTTCATCAACACAATTAGAATGATAGGTAAAGAGTTGCATGGCTTGTCGTACCGTAACAATGTACTAAACTTTCTCATAAACCGTATACTATCAATATCCATTGTCACCTAGAAAAAATACGTTTAGTTTATGCTCTGCAAATCTAGGATTGCTCCACATACAGTAGTATACTATTGATTCAGTACCGTATACCTAAATATTGGCTATTATTATCGCTCCATAGAGATTGCTATTCAAACATTTCAAATTTTCAACTTTTCTCATACAACTGGTTTTTATTTTCAATTTTATTGGCTAAAAACAACAATTTTGAAAATATATTAATATACTGTACATAAAACATAGCAGAAATAGATTAATTTTTTATTGCAACGATGATTAAGTTTTTTTAGTATTAAAACTGATACACTGTATTTCAGTTTTAAATAATGTTTTACTCACATAATATATTGGAGATTCTTGAGGAATGCATTTCACTTCTGAAAAGAAGCTTCGTCAGCCTCTGGCGAACATTATTTAAAAGTGAAATACAGTGTCAGTTTTAATATTAGATTGTTCATTAAGTATTTCGTCATAGAAAACATCACAGATTAGTTTTTTGTTTTATAAATTTCATTTTTTTTATATGGATTTCCCCAAATTGTTCTCAAGCAAAATAAGTAGGAGTGATCAGAAAATAAGTTGCTCCCAATCCAAATAATATTGATATAATATTTTATTCTCTCGCTAACTTTGGTATTGATAATGTACTGTTCAGAAATGTTGTTTATGATTTTTTAACTTGTGTTAATAAGCTTCCTCCTGATGGGTTCAATGATGGTTTTATGGATCTGGAATTTATTTGATATGAGTCTCAAACTATATTGGCTGAAGACTATGTTATTAGTGTACTTCTAACATTAGTTTATCTAACTTAAAAATGGTGTCTAAATAGAGGTTCGGGAACAGATGTCCTGGGGAAGTCAGCTAGACCTAGAGTAACTTGTAAGATTTAAAAATGTTTTACATTGCGAAATGTTCACAAGATAATTAATTATCTAGTCGGCTCTTGCATTAGTTTTCATTCTTGGATTTCTTGTTCCATAACGATCTGCGTTCTTAACATTAACTTTTTTGTTGTAAATTTAACGACTTGCAGTTAGTTTTAAATTGTGAATATATAATAAATGTACTCACATTTGGTCGAACGAACTCGAAAACGTGCGGCCAAATGTGAGTACATTTATTATATATTCACAATTTAAAACTGACTGCAAGTCGTTAAACTTACAACAAAAAGTTAATTAGTTTTCAGTTTTGCACTGTGCTGTGCACCAGTTTGGCTTGAAAGCAGGCTTGCCAAACTGATGGATGTGGATGAATAAAACAATGCACTAATTTTCAGGACCGCTGCAGGCCAAAACATAGGATTTCATTTCTTCAATTTGTCAAATTTTTGTGAAATTCCATTAAATTTTTATTTTTTAATATTTAATTCTGTTTTATAAATTTTGCTTTTAGTTAGGTTTATAATTATTAGATAAAGTTTATTATTACGAATATTATTAGTATTAAATTCTTGTAAAGGAAACAGTATTGGGCTGCAAATCCTGTTGTTTTAATGTTTGTAAATAAGTATAAAAATAAAATACTAGTCAGAGCTGCTCGAACACCCATTCAAGTTCGGGCGATCGTAGCTTAACTCCCACTAACCCAATTTGTTGATATTAACTGTTGACACTTGTAACCAAGTATAGCTTTGATAATATTGATAAACTGAAATTCATGCTTACTTAGAACTCAATAGCTAACGGTACTAGTGATATCTTGACATCTCTGAAGTACCGTATCAAGTGAGAGTTGAAACTAAAGAGCATGTCTGCAACTCGGGGGCATCGCCTTGAAACAAAACTCCTGAAATAGAGTACGAAATGGACATGATGCTTTGCGATAATTATTATTTTCAAATTGCAGTTATATAGAGTAGATTATCTGTAATAGGGGGTCTTCATATTGAATGTAACAATAATTAGGATACTTTGCAAAAAGCCTCAATTTGAAGCTACAAATAAGTCACCGGTAATTACCGTCAGATTTCAATTGTGGGGTAATGGGGTGTCAACTTAGCAGCTTTGGGCTATTTTTAAAACATTAGCTCTGCCAAAACTACCCTGTAAAGTTTTGATCAGTGACTTAGCGTCTGCATTCGAGAGCCCCCTCCAATTATATACTAAAAATGCAAAGGAGAATTAGAATTTGAAGAAGATAATCTGAATTTTATCTGCTTGAAGCAATTGTGAACTAGGTGGAAACATTTTAATTATTATTGTGACAATAGAAATGAAATTTTTACGACTGAAAACATTAAAACAGTTTGAAGCTGTTATTTAACTTGATTTTTAATAACTGTTGGAACTTTGAACTTTTTTCCACCTGAAACTATTTCTCTGTGCTTCACCATTGCGTATCACTTATCATGGGAAGATTTCCGGTACTTATAGAATACTTTGTACTTTGTTGTAGAAAGGTTCAGACTAAATATACAATAGTGTGGATAAGATATAAGTAGGCTAGTCCCAATTTAGTGAATTAAATACAATATAATCCATAGACATAGACAACATGAGTTGGAATTTTTACATTTGAAAATTGTTGAAGAATAGTTATGATATAATTGAATAGAACTTAATTCCATATCCAAAGTTTGTAATTAGCTATATCTTAATTGAAATTATTCAGTCTACTTTCATTTATATGAAAGGTTGATTAGAAGAGAAGACTTTATAGTCTTAACTCCACTTAATAATGCATTTTCCATCTATGTTTCTTTTTTCTCTCTCATAGAGGTTCCCCCCTCTGGAAGTACCACCCTGAAACAAGGCCGTTTTAAATGAAAGGCTGAATAGAGCAAATGTTATTTTTTATAAATTTTAACAATTTATTAGATTTTTATTGCACAACATAATTATTATAATCGTATAAAAATATAGAACTATTTTAGTCATAAAACAACAATATACATTTATTTTCAACATGAATTCAATAAATCTATCTCTCCCATCCTCTGGTTAAGTGTAAAGCAAGACCAAGTGATCAAGTGTATCCTAACTTTGCCTTTTTGTGCAAATGCTTATAGATGTATTTCACATAACTCAGTCAACAAGTTTGAAATTCAACATGGTTCCACATTTACATCCATAAGCAGGCGTCATCTTTTTAAATCTAGTTTATCGCCATTTAAACAGACAATCAACAGATAATCATACTACCGGTACCGGTAGTTTGTTGTTTAGTCTGAATAATATAATAATGCAATACGTGAAGCGTAAAGCTATGCTTTCCTAGTCGCCGATATGAGAACGGAAACTGAAACTTGTGGCTTCTGACAACAAAACATACGGTGACCAATAGTTGAGTTCATGGGAGCCTTGCCTGTAACCGGTAAATATTAGCTCTAATGTTAAATTTGAATACAACAATCAGACGCTACCGGTAACATTTACCCGCTACCGGTAAGGCTCCCATGAACTCAACCACTGGCTTTCATTCATGACTGGTCAGATAAAGTTTCAGTTTTCGTTCCCATGTCGGCGAATACAGTAGAGCGACGATGATCCGAATTAATTGGGACCGAATCCTCATCCGGATTATAAAAAAACCGGATTTTCGAAAATGGGCTTTTTTTATGCTTTAAAATTAGAGAAACCCAACTGAAACCTTGAGAATTCACTCAAATATGTATGTAAACAAGTACATTGGGTAAATACATTAGCTGTTGTGTATTAGTACTGCACTTCAATGAAACTATAAAGCACAAAACGTGAAGTATAGTAAAAAAAAATTACAGTACGAAGTTAGAGAATATTACACACTCTATACATTGTCAGGGCTCTTAAAGTATTTAATTGATTTTTGTACTGCAGTAGTTGTTTGCTTTTTTGCAACCAAGTCTTTAATACTTTTTAACAGAATGAGCTGGGAAGGTAAACTCTCCTGCTGTTTCTCGAGCCACATATCAGATCATTTGGGAATTTTATTTTTTTCCGGATGTGAATCCGGATTATTGACGGTCCGGATTTTTGACATTCTACTGTATTAGGAAAGCGTGGCATTTCTGGAAACAATTTATTAACAAGGCACAATTAACAGTACAGTGCCACTGGAATTTGCAGATATACCGTACTCAGTGGCGTAACGTTTTCCAATTGGGCCCCCCGCAACCGATTTTCCGGGCCCCTCAAAATCATATAAATATCCCCCCTCACCATTGCCACCCCTCCCTGAAAAACTTGCATAATTATTTTGTGGGCAGTTATAATTATGTAAGAATTAAATACCTTTTAATTAAATTTTAAAATTCAATCATGTTTCAAGGGAGGCAAGTCTAATGATTTGGGCTGTAGCGTGCGGGCTTCTGAAAGATGGAAATAGTTGAGAGTTGATTATATTATAAATAATTAATCTTAAAACCTAGAAACCTTGAAATTGATGTCTTCCATAGGATCCACATTCACATCCTCCTTGTTAGCACCTTCGCTCCTTTTCCCAGAAAATGTGTTCTCTCAGAATTCGCCTCATTTGCAGACACGGACACAGGTTAAATTTTTAATAAAAAGGCATTTTATCTAAATTACCGCGAAATTACTAAGTCAGGAAAAGAGAAGAAATTTATTCTTAAGAGACAGAAGATAGAAAACGTAAACTACTTATACAGAACTTGATCCTATTATAAGAAAAAAATTCAACTGCATTGGGAGAACTGACAATTGTTCCAAAACTATTATTTATATACTTATACAATAATCACGTAATTTATCCGATATATCAAGGGTATAAATATTCCTTCTGAGCATATTGTTTAAAAATGTACTAGTCGATAAAAAATAGAAATAACTAAAATATGACCGTAGGGGAGAGTGGGGGAGTTTCGGCAGTGGGGAAGTTTCGGCAGTGGGGAACTTTCGGCACTCGCCATTTTGTGTACTAACAAAGGGAATTTTTGTGTTATTTCTTTTTGTAAGGTTGGTACTTCATAGAGTGGTCAATGGACGATTGGAATCGATTTGTTGCTGCAGCTGTAGACATGGTTTAATAAGTCAAAGAATATTTCGGTCGAAAAGGTAATATTTTTCAGTATTTAAAATTGTTACACTATTCATTCAAGAATTGGTTTAAATGTTTGATTTCTTTGGTTACCAATAGTCTGTCAAGATAGCTATCAATACCACTCTTGGTTGTAAACATAACCTCACATATATTTTTACACAGAAACATTTTCTGGAAGTTGATAAGATGGGGTAAATTCAGCACCCAATGTGGGGGTACTTTCGGCATGCCGATTCTACCCCATGCTGAATGAACCCCACATAAATAAATTGTCATATTTATTGAAAAGAAGTATTCTACAAGCTTATTTCAATTATAAGTAGATGTTCTATTAATATTTTTCGATTATAATGTGAAGATGAATGAGAAATTGAATAAATATAAAGATATAACAATGGCCTAATAGCCTATGTATTGAAATACAATTTGCCAAAATATATTTAGATTTCTTTACCCAATTAAAAAACTAATTGATTTACATGAACTACCTTATTTGTTCTCCTGTCCCTTGTACTTGTAATAAAATATTCTAACACATTTTACTGAGGGTGATGCCCACATGAGCCCTAGGCTTGTGCGTGGGTAATGGGAGGGGTGATGATGAGAGATGAATTTTATGACTGATTTTTTTTAGACAGTCGGGACCGACGGCTTAACGTGTCCTCCGAAACACGGGAGTGGCCCAAGAAAATATCTTGGTCACAACTGGGATCAAACCCAGGACCTTTGGCTTATCAGACCAGCGATAAACCAACTCAGCTACGGCCGACTCCAAACTTCATTAATAAATAATAGGGCAAATTATGTATTTAAAACTCTACTTTTACATGGTTGGGTGTTAGTATTGTAGGAAATATATATATCTTTATGAACAACTATAGTTTCAATTCTTCTTTATATCTGACAAAATATGTTTTGTTTCTTTTCAGATGCCACGCACTTATATAAAAAAAACCGACAGATCTTCAATAGATGAACGGGAGGTGAAGAAAGCCATTGTGGACATTTTCAACAATGTGAGGAGCATTAAAGGCGCCAGTGCTTTTTACAACATCAAACGACAGACATTGCAGAGCAGAATAAAAAAAATAACAGCTTCATCATCAAAAGAAGATTGGTTGAAGAAAGCAGAAGATTCTGGGCAGGAGAGTGAAGAAGATGCACCGTTGTTTGCTAATAAATATGCAGCCAGGCAAGTATTCACAGTTGTTGAAGAGCAGAAACTGTCAGAGTACATCAAGAACTGTTCTGAGCTCCACTATGGAATGAACTACACTCAAATTCAAGAATTGTCATTTGAATATGCCACTAGACTAGGAAAGGACATGCCTGCTAATTGGAAATTGAATGGACTAGCTGGTATTGAATGGATAAGGGGCTTCATAGGTCAGCAGAAAAATTTGTCACTAAGAAAGCCTGAAAGTACAAGCCTTGCTCGTGCTAAGGGGTTTAATAAAGTGGCTGTTGATGATTTTTTTGATAAATATATGAATGTATTGGAGAAAGAGAAATTTACTGCTAGACAAATTTTCAATATTGATGAGTGTGGTGTTACAACAGTAATGAAACCTGTCAAAATAGTTGCTGAAAAGGGCAAGAAACAAGTGGGAATTGCAACATCAGCAGAAAGAGGGGAGTTAGTCACATTTGTAGGTATCATTAATGCAGCTGGTGGATTTTTACCCCCATGCTATGTTTTTCCAAGGCTTCGGAATCCACAAGAGTATTTGAGGGATGAATATCCAGATTCTATAGCTCTAGGGAGTAAAAATGGTTGGATGACTCGGGAATTGTTCCCTGTCGTGATTGATCACATAATTAAATTTGCCAAACCAACAAAGGAAGATAAAATCTTACTTCTTCTTGATAACCATGACTCTCACATTAGTCTACAAGTTATCAACAAGTGTAGGGAAAATGGTATTGTTCTGCTGTCATTTCCACCACACACCACACACAGGCTTCAGCCTCTAGATGTTGGGGTCTACTCTCCATTTAAAACAGCATGTGCAAAGACATTTCATCAGTACCAGTTATCAAATCCAGGGAGAAGAGTTACTATAAGGGAGATTGCCATGCTAACAAAGAAGGCAGTGATTACCTCATTCACACCTGGAAATATAGTTAATGCTTTCAAGAAGACAGGCTTATGGCCTGTCAATCCAATGATTTTCTCAAGCATTGATTTTAAAGCAAGTGAGGTTGCTCCAGAATGTTCAGAATCTACTTCAAGCACATCAAAACCATCAATTACACCAGTAGGCCAACAAGAAGCAACCACACCATCTGCAGATAAATTGAGTCCAGAAGACATTCGTCCTTATCCACAAATTTTGTCTGAAACGCCCAGGAGAAACACTGGTAAATCCAGAGTCTACACTGATTCACCAGAGAAAAATAGGATTGGGGAAATTGAGAAAAATAGGATTGAGAAGTGTGCCAAGAAATTGTGCCAGAATAAGGAGAAGGAAAGAACACAGAAAAGAAAGACTAGGCCTACCAGATTATCAGAATCAGATGAAGACCACCCTTCTTCCAAAGAAGATGAGCCTCCTTCACAAAAAATTCGTAAACTACAAACAAGCCAATATGCAATTAATGATTTTGTTGTAATAAATTATAATCAACGGGAATACCCAGGACAAATAATCGACATTTCTACTGATGGTGCCAAAATCAAGTGCCTGGAGAAAGGGTTGAAATGTTGGAGATGGCCAGAGAAAGACGATGTAGGTAATTATGAATGGGATGTCATTGTGGGTCAAATTGACCCTCCAAGAAAAGGGAAGAGAAATCAATATTTGATTCCTGAGTTGGATGTCTTCAGTGTCTAATTTGTACATATGAACAATTATCAAGTTATTACCACTCATAAAAAAAATATTATTTTTATTATCATTCATCTATATTATTTTTATTACCACACTTTATTATTACTATATTACTAGTTGGATGTCTTATTTTTAATTATGTCTTATTATTCTTATTATTATGTCTTATTTTTATTATTACTAGTTGGATGTCTTCAGTGTCTAATTTGTACATATGAACAATTATCAAGTTATTACCACTCATAAAAAAAAATATTATTTTTATTATTATTCATCTATATTATTTTTATTACCACACTTTATTATTACTATATTGACTATCACATACTATTATTAAGCATATCATTTTTCATTTCATTCAAATACAAAATTAATTTTGCAGTAATAATGGATTTTTTTCAACATGCCGAAACTTCCCCATATGAGTGACTAAACTACCCCACTGGTGGGGTACATTCGGCATTTTTTAATGACTTTCTAATATGCTCATTAACTTGAAGAAGAAAATTTATAAGAGGTTGAGTCTGTGGTAGTAGCTAGTGGACATATTAAAAAATCTAAATTACCAAAGATAAAGTGTTTACAATTTACAAAAACATTATAAAAAGAGTAAAGTTTCAAAATGTGCCGAATGTACCCCACTCTCCCCTACAACATCAAAATACCATAAACGCAGCATGTTGAAAAATAGAATAGAAATTTAAAAAAAATGGCACTCCAAATAATAAAATTCACGATCACGAACTCAATAATTAATATACATACGGTTTACTCTAGGCCAATTTACCGGACACGTGTATCCAACAGGGCGATACAAAAGAGGCTGAATTCAAAATACTGTATGAAGAAAAATATTGACTTTTATTTCTACACAACCCCCCACTTTCCATTACTTCGTATATGCTAATATACATTGAGGAATTCGATGGGAAAATAATATTAATTTCCTCTAATATTTGCACTGTGGGGACATAGCCGTCATGATTTATAACAGTCCAGATAAGTTTGTTTGAAGAGTGTTTTGTCCTCTCCATTCCTGAAGTCACAACATCCTGCTTCTGAATTCCTTCACTATCTGCAAATTATCTGCTATCTGCGAATTAATTGATAAAGTAAACAATAAACATTGGCCTGACAATATTTAGCCAATTCATTCTTTCTTTCTTCCTTCAGTGTTTCAGTTTTATTTCTTTTGTAAAAATATATATATTTCAGTCTGGGCATGGGCCATTTCTTGAAAAAATATATTTTCATTCCGGGCCCCCTTATAGCCCTTATAGACTCCGCGCCGCGGGGTCTGCGGAGGTGTACGTTACGCCACTGACCGTACTACAGAATATGACAAATAAATACATTTATTAGTACGTGTGATGAACAGCCTTATGCCTCTTTAAATGTTGCACATTAGAAAACAGTTTTTCACACACTGTACAATGATAAGGTTTTTCTCCAGTATGTGACTTTCTATGTCTATTCAAATGAGTCGATCTGACGAACGTTTTGTTACAGACTTTACATTCAAAGGGCCGCTTTCCTGTATGAGTTGCCGTGTGGCTTGTTAAATGATCTAGACGAGAGAATGTTCTTTCACAAATTTTACACTGATAGGGCTTTTCACCTGTGTGCACTCGCATATGAATCTTAAAATTATGCGGATGGGAGAATATTCTACCACAGACCGAACAAAGATACGATGGTGTGTGTATCTTCGAATGCTTTTTCAACAGGAATTCGGAGGCAAAAGGTTTACTGCAAACAGAACAGTGATAAGGCCTTCCACCATTATTTGTAGTCCTATTATTATTCCTAATTGCACTGCACGAATCTGATAAGTGGTATTCCTTGTCCGTGGCTACACTGGTATTTTTCACATCCATTTGTACTTCACATGAATCGTCGTTCACAATCAATAATGATCCACTACTTCTGGAACAATCATCTGTCATGCCGGAGTACTCTGAAATAATAAAAAACAAAAAACTAATTTTTCAGGTTTATTAATTCGAATTTACAAAATAGAACTGATATGGCTTGTCAACTCATTTTTGGCAATTATATGAACTTGCCTCGCGTATTTTGGCTCTCTACTGCAACCAACAACTACTACTACTACTACTCTAGAGGGGTTGAGATGTTCTCGCATACTTCGTCAAACGGAGTATGACAAGTTCATGCCAGCAGCTAATAGTGGAAAAGCTCCAACCTTGATGCACGAATTGACAACACTAATCGTGCCATTTTGCCAAGTCATAAGTAAACTGCCTCCGGCTTTCGGGTGACTTCATTTCTTGAACTGTCACAGCAATGTCAACACGGCACGAACGTACACCAGAATTTTTCAGAGCCGCCTAATTTGTTGGCGTAAACTATAGTTCCCAGTATAGAAGCTTGAAGCTCTGATACCAGGGATGCTAAGGGTGTAATACCTATGCAGTTGCACTAACGACTCGAGCTACTTTGTGAGGTGGGACTACACAAACAAAACGTTATAGTGTACGAACGTTTTTAATCCCCGTGCACCACTACCTGAAGTTCAGGCTGCACATTGGTATGCTAAGAATCTTATGATCTGTATATATAAGTTGAGACCTCCAGCGGTCCACAGGTTGCATCTTGTGTGCTGGATTGTATTTTCTCTTTAAGTTTAATTTTTTTTAAATTTTATATTGTTTTTTTTAATGAATTGTATTTTTGGATCGAACATAGCTTTTCTGTAGATAAGAAAAAAAACCACTGTATATTGCTATTTTTCTTTTGAGAATAAAATCGATCTATCTATCCAGACCTGAGCAAAAAAATGCTGTTGCCAAATTGGGTTAAATTTCAATTTCAACACACCTGTAATTAAATGACCCAGTCATGTGTAGTCAGTGAAATTTACATCAATGTTGGATAATATCAATGATAGGCGGCTTGAGTCGTAAGAGTCGCTGCATAGGATTTACACCTTTAGTTGGATAAACAGAATTATGTGGTTCTGCGCACTGCCAACAATGAGTTGACAGACTACTATATGTTGATCAAATTACACAACTCCACTCCCCAAGTCACTAACATGCAATCAACTTGAACAAGCATTGAAAGTAATATTAATGAGTAAGAGTTTAACTTATACTGTAAATGATTTTTGGTATTCATTGAAGGAACATTAAAATAGATTTATTTGATTTGGGATTTAATGATGTGATGATATAATAGTAGTTAAAGTAGTAACTTTAGTCATTGAAGTAGTTCGTTTGTGCAAACGGGAGCCAGCTGTTGACATCAAAATGTCTATGAAATCCACCTTGTCAATTCATTTAACTCAAGCATAAATTATGATGTTGAAGATCCATCTTGTTTCCACTAATATGTAATATAAACTTGAAAAAAACACTTTTAAATGGAAATTAACTCACGTTATGGCGTGACGGCCGTTTCGCTCTGTTGTCTAGAGCATCGTCAGACGACCCACAGTACACTGACTTAAGACAACAGAGCGAAACGGCCGTCACGCCATAACGTGAGTTAATTTCCATTTAAAAGTGTTTTTTTCAAGTTTATATTACATATTAGTGGAAACAAGATGGATCTTCAACATCATAATTTCGCCGAGAGGACAACATTGATCCATACCTACAGGAACACTCGAATTAAGGTTATGAAATCATCCCTTGCCATATCATTCAATCACATTTGCATCCATAACCAAATCATCCCAAAATATGCAAGAATTTCTTTAAAAAGCAACAGCATACCTGCTCAAAAAACTGTGAAACAGGCTCAATTATTATTCATCAAAAACAGCATACAGCATCTACACAGACAAAAGAATGAACTCAACAAGAAAGCATATTATTTACATTTAAAACTCAACTCTATTCTTCACTACACTGAACTACAAGAAATAATCACATATACAAATAGCATAGTCAATCTCATGAGCAAAAAATTAAAAACCAAACATAACCAAACAATTGCACAACTTCAAAATGCACAGACCCCATTAATCACCACAGAACAGAAATTTCATAAAAGAACAATGAATACCACACAAATCGAATTCAATAGATCTGAAATTGAACTACTTGATAAGGGACTAAAACACAACATTAACACACAACATGACCTCTCAAAAAAACAATTGACTGAAACTATAATAGACACAGAAACTGCTATACAAAATACAAATATCCATGTACATGAATACCGTACCTGAGAAAGGACATATCACGCAATAAAAACACTTTCAAAGTCCAATCCAAAACCAACCCAGATTTTATAACCATGAAAAATATTAGGAAAAAACAGAAAGAACATAACCTGATCATAACCACAGCTGACAAAGGCAACATCACAGTCATTATAAATAAAACAGAAATAGACACAAAGGTACAACAATTCATTACTAAAAATAAAATCATGGAACTAAAGAATGATCCCACTCCCAAGTACCAAACACAAATAAAAGATGCCATCAATCGTACTCAACACATCATTCCTCACAGCCACAAAAAGCACCTCAAGCACATAAATCCATCAGCACCAAAACTAAATGCCTTACCAAAAATTCACAAAGCAGATATTCCCATCAGACCTCTCATAAATCACACACATGCACCTGCACATAAATTAGCAAAACTCCTAGATAAAACAATAAGACAGAACATAACATTCCATCAGCACACAGCAGTAAAAAATAACATAGACCTGATAGACAAACTACAAAAAATCCATATACCACACAATTCCACACTATCTTCTCTTGACATTACAAATCTTTACACCAATGTACCCATACATGAAACACTTCTTCACCTTAAACTAATGCTCATCCAAAACAACACACCACCTGAACAGCTCCAAGAAATTTTAGACCTCACAACACTAGTTACCTCACAAAATTACTTCACATACAATAATAAATTCTATTCACAACCTCATGGCCTTCCTATGGGTTCCCCAATTTCTTGCATCCTAGCTGAAATCTTTGTCCACAATATAGAACAAAAACATATCCTACATAATACAGACAAAATCATCAGCTGGCACCGATATGTTGATGACATTCTAATTCTATACAAAGGCAATAAAAGACAAACTGAAATATTTCACACCAATCTCAATAAAATCCATCCCAATTTAAAATTCACCTTAGAACTTGAAAAAAAGATACCTTAAGTCAGTGTACTGTGGGTCGTCTGACGATGCTCTAGACAACAGAGCGAAACGGCCGTCACGCCATAACGTGAGTTAATTTCCATTTAAAAGTGTTTTTTTCAAGTTTATATCAAGCATAAAATTCAGTTCTTATAACTCAAAGCCACAGATGCAAATTGTCAACACGGATGCAATAAATATGTAGAATATTTTTCATAGACGTTGCGAGTAAACTCAATTATTTACTATTAGTCTGTTCAGCGAGACTACGGAGTGAGTAACAACATGTGCGTGCGTGCAAGCCGAGTCTCAACGAAGCCCGATTCACACATAGCATAGCTTTCGAAACGCATCGAACAGGTAACAGGCCTACCATTGAAAAGTACTTTCAATAATCATTTTCAAACAACTACTTGGATAATACTTATTATTTATTGTAAATGGAAATAGATACATGAGAATAATGAATTATATGAATGAGATGGCTATTTTCTTATTTTCAATGCTTAGGTAATGTATCCAAACATTCAGCAATCACTGGTATCACTATTATTAGAATTGTTCATAAATTTGTCGATTGAATTATTTTTACCTAGAAATTAAAATACTGACTTGATAACTGAATTTAAAATCTAATATGTTCTTGAAATAATGCAATAATAATTTATTTATTTCACAAACTGGAAGTGCGACATCAGCTGTTGAATGAACAGGAGTTGGCAATGAATGTGAATAGGCCGACCGACCGATGCCAGTACAATTCTCGGAATCCTCACTCACCACACATGCAAAGTTCATTCTGTAGGCTCGCTGAACAGACTATAAGTAAGAAGCAATCAGATTTCCGCGACAGCTGAAAATAAATAGAAAACATGTTTTAAAAATAATACTAGAACCGAACTGGAACTAACCTTTAATTTTCAGTGGCTGGTTATTGTGTATCAAATTGCTCTCGGATGTATCATCCATCTATAAACAGTGTACGACCATAATCTTATCATAAGTGCAATAACATTCCAAAGATTACTAAAACATCATTACAATTACGGTACTGTTATTATTGTTCTATAAACTAATCGACAACTAAATGTAATAATATTGGGTTGCTATTAAATAAATTATATACTTGAGCTTAATCATTCTCAATAATTTGTTTTTTATAAAAGTTCAAAAATCACAGTACCATTTTGATCAAAATTCACTGTAATTATTGATTGAAACAATTAAAAAAATATAACCAGTTGATCGACATGAAAAATATCCGTTTGCTGTAGGTGATAAGATTGATCTTGAAAATTTATTGTATTTGAGGAGATATTTTATACTTTATCGTTAATAAATATAGAAAGATGTGGAAAATGGGATAAACAAATTCAGTCTGTATATTTCAAGAGATCTCGATTGAGAATTTCTGTACAAAAGCACCAAGAAAAAATAAATTATGATCACAACTAATTTAAAATGTTTTTTTTTTTTTAGTACGTGTATTCAATAAATGAAGTGAATATGCAGGACAATCTAATTGAAACAGTAATTACCTGACAGATATAAGCTCCAATGCCATCTAAAGTCAACTCCTGTTTTATTTCTGCACAGTCATAGTGGATCTCTAGTAAATCATCTATTTCTTTATCCTCTGGCTCGGGTTTTACCTCACAAGACAATGTGTTTTCAATTAGATTTTCAAAAGATAAGCTTGATAAATCAAAACTGAGAAAAATCTCAAATGGCGAAATAGAATATCTTTATATAAAATAGGCGAACATGTTTTTTTGTGATGACAACTCCTCCGTGGTTTTTCGACCGATTTTGTTCGTTCACGTCTCACTTGAAAGATCTCATCGAGTAGATGTTTGATAAGGTCTTACATTTTGAAAAAAGTCATCAAAGTGGACATGAGCAATGAACGATCAAAGTTTCAATTTTTGCCATTGCTTTAACATAGGGATCGGTGAGCCGACAATTTTCACATTTCAACTTGTGATTTGATGATCAGCTGTTTGAAACAAAAAGTTTATTTTTCATTGTTCATTCAGAGAGAGAGGGTGGGAGGATAGGATAAAGAGGAAAGAGAGAGAGGAAAGAAGAAGAAGGGGAAGAAGGAAGAGGAGAA